>OU015752.1:67553746-67576529 GCA_907169655.1 Acomys percivali
AGAGATGTTTATCAAATCTTTCTAGGAAGTGCCTGCTGATATATTTTAGCAACAACTAAATTCCAAGGAATGATGGGCAGGGCTTCACTGTTGCAGGATGAGATACCACAACTTGCCAAAATTTAGAATTTTCTTGTTAATTTGTTTGATAGAATTTCAATGATTTCAAATTGAGATGAAATATTTGTGCAGGGCAATGATGGCACATGCATTTATTCACAGCACACAGACACAGGCAGCCCTCTTTAAATTCTAGAAAAGCCTTGTACACATAGAAGGGCCCCCTGCTGATAAGGTGAAACTGCTTGCAAAAGACAGTCTAGGATTCAAAATAACACATTTTTATTATAATTACTATGTAAGTTTTTCTTGATAATGGATAATGCTGTCCTTACTTATCTTGGGGATGGATACACAGGAATCATATGTTTATATAAAAGAGAGGAGTCTGTCAAATTCATCTTCATTCTATTGGTGCTTGGTCCTTTTTTCCATGAATATTTAGGCTCTCTCATGGATCAGGCAGTTATGCATATGTGTATGCATGGGCTGGAGAAATGAAACATCATGCTGATCTAATAAACTAAGAAATCTCTTTAGAAAGTGGGGTTCCAATGTTAGAATTAATTTGAAAAGGACTTTAGAGCTAAAAAGGATATTCTGTTGGTCAATGTAGAGACCCAAAGTTCAGCTGGGAGACACACATGCATGGGAGTGTTAAAGTTTTTATAAAAACAATGGAATTGAGTAGTCCTTGGTTTATGGTACCGGGAGAGCTGAATATCCAAGATTGGGATCAGGTGAAGTCTGTTCTCCAGAGGACTTTACTAAATGAAGGGTCCAACAGTGTTCCTATTGCTACCTTTTCATTATGGCATCTTGTTAGAGATGTGCTTAGGAGTGAGGATGAGAAAATAAGAGATCAGCTAGGAAGTTTGGAACTTGCCCTAAATTAAGTGCAAAAGGAGCAATCTGTAAAATCTTTGGCCCTGTCTGAGATTGCCTCTGATATATCTTTTTCTAATTCTGAGGAGGAAGAGGCAACTTTAACCCCTGAGATCCGGGCCCTAAAGAAGAAGTTGAGGGAGTGTAAAATTGAAGGAAAAGAAACTAGAGGGGAGCGAGCGCCCCCCAGCATAAAACCCAGATTATCAAAGTTAATTATCTTTGGCAAAGCCTTCTGCTCCCTCTTGGGGAGTAGTCTTTCCAGTAGTCGAAGTGCCTCACCCAACTAACCCAGGGCAAATGCAGAGACAGCATGAAGCCCTCCATTTTAAAGACAAAACGGCTTAAGGAGGCAGTTATGGCCTATGGTCCACATGCCTCTTTTATGATTGCCATTTTTTAATCCTTCACAGGACAACTCTTAACACCTAGTGATTGGCAACAAATGTGTAGAGCAGTCCTCAGTAGGTGATTATTTGCTTTGGCACAGTGATTATCAAGAACAGTGTATTCAGATCACCACACATAATGCAGCAGCTGGGGTTCCACAGAGAAATGTGGATATGCTAGCAGGCGTGGGTTTGTATACTAAATTTAGTGCCCAGATACAATATGGCCCAGCTGTGTATGCGCAGATTGAAACTTGCACCAAGAGGGCTTGGAAGTCCTTGCCTATTAAGGGGGCAGGAGAAGAGCTGTCTAAAGTGGTCCAGGGACCCTCGGAGCCCTTCCAGGAATTTGTTGATCGCCTTATGCAATTGGCAGGAAGGATTTTTGGAGATGTGGAAGGAGCCATGCCTATTATTAAACAATTGGTCTTTGAAAATGCTAATAAGTATTGTCAGGAAGCCCTTCAGCCTTATAAGTATAAAAGTGTGAATGACTATCTGAAAATTTGCCGAAGTATAGATACTACTCACATAATGGGACAAGTATTAGCTTCTGCTATTCAGGGACGGTCACCTTCTGGGGAAGTCTGGCCGAAAACATGTTTCAAATGTGGCCAGATAGGACCGCTTAAGAGAGAATGTACTCGAAGGGAGACTGGACAAGCTCGAGATAGAGTTGATCATACAAAGCCAGGTTTATGTCCATGTTGCCAACAAGGATATCATTGGGGGAATGAGTGCCACTCTAAGAAAATAGGCAAGGGAGGCCATTGCAGGGAAACGGGCCCCGGGGTTCAGCTCCGAGCCCTGTCAGGACAGGTGTGTGGAGCATTGCAAACACCTGCCCTTCAAATGATCCAACCAGTGCATTCTATCCCCCAAAGAAACCCATTTTTATCTGGCATCTCGCCCGGGGGACAGCAGGCAGTGCAGGATTGGACCTCTGTACCTCCACCAGAGTCATATTAACACCTCAGATGGGCCCCTAGGCCATTGGGACAGGAATTTTTGGCCTGTTACCTGATGGCTCATTGGGACTGTTGCTGGGTCGAAGTAGTGCCCTTATGAAAGGTCTTAAAGTTATTCCTGGAGTCATTGATGCTGACACAAGGGGAGAAATAAAAATTATGGTGGAAACTACTAAGGGTATTCTGGTGATTCCCCAAGGAGACTGTATAGCTCAAATAATCCTAGTACCTCAATTCTGAACAACAACCCATTTTTAAAGGAAAAGAGAGATGAGGGAGGGTTCGGCTCTACTGGACCAGTGGCTTATTGGGGTGCAACCCTTAATGATGGCCCTATGCTAACACTGAAAATTCATAGCAGAGACTTTACAGGCCTGCTGGACATGGGAGCCCACACCTCTGTCCTTTCTTTCTCTTATTGGACTACGGCCTGGCCACTGCAACAAACAAAAACCCAATTGCAAGATGTGGGAACAGCCAACACTCCTTTTCGCAGTACTAAGATGTGACTTCGAAGGATGAGGAGGGACATCAGGGACTATTTCAGCCATATGTCCTCCCTCATATTCCTAGTAATTTATGGGGAAGGGATATACTGGAAGGAATGGGGCCTGTGTTGACCACACAGCTAGTACAAACAATGTTAAATCAACAAGGATTTTGTCCAGGACAAGGTTTAGGCAAAAACCTACAGGGCAATAACTGTCCTGTCTCAGACCAAGAGATAACTCTCTACCATCCTTCTGATAAACAGGGGCTAGGGTATTTTCCATAGGGGCCATTGTTGAACAGCCTCCAATTCCCACTATTCCTATTAACTGGAAAAATGATACCCCAATTTGGGTTGAAAAATGGTCCCTGTCTAAAGAGAAGTTGGAGGCTGCCAATATGCTTTTACAAGAGCAGCTCACTCTAGGTCATATTATACATTCTACGTCCCCTTGGAACACACCTATTTTTGTTATCAAAAAGAAATCAGAAAAACGGAGATTGTTACAGGATCTTAGAGCTGTCAATGTTACGATGGTAGTTATGGGGGCCACTCAACCTGGCCTCCCTGTTCCAGTAGCCATTCCTAAGCATTGGCATATGATTGTAATTGACTTGAAAGATGGTTTCTTTATTATTCCTCTACATCCCAATGATTCACAACAGTTTGCCTTAAGTGTTCCCTCTGTTAATTTGAGAGAACTTTATAAAAGATATCAATGGGTAGTATTGCCTCAGGGTATGGCTAATTTGTCAGAATTATGTGGCATTTGTCATAGAGCCTGTCAGGATGCATTTCCCTGCCATATATATTATTCATTATATGGATGATATTTTGCTGGCTGCCCAGACAGAGGAGGAGGTATTATCTGCTTTAGCTGACTTGCAGGAGATACTGAAATGGGCTAATTTACAGATCTCACCTGAGAAAATTCAAAAGCAATTTCTTTATCAATATTTAGGTCATTCGTTGTTGCAGAGTGGTGTCAAACCTCAAAAGATTACTTTAAGATTAGATTCCATTTCCACTCTCATTGATTTTCAGAAGCTTCTGGGAGATATTAATTAGATTCATCCCAGTTTAGGAATTACTTCTGGTCAGTTAAAGCCGCTGTTTGATAGTTTGCAAGGAGATCCTGATCCTACTTCTGCCCGACATTTAACACTGGAGGGTCGGTCATACTTGCATAGAACTTCTGCAAAAGGCCCTATCTCAGGTCCATGTTAATTATATAGATTATAACCAACCATTATTGCTATTGATATTCTGCACAGCCCATGCTCCTACTATAGTTTTTTGGCAGACCGGGCCTATTTTGTGGGTACACTCACAGGCTTCACCTGCTGGAGTAATAATTTCTTATCCTCAAGTTATAATAACACTATTATTTAAGGCCCAGAAATCCAGCCTGCATATTTTTGGAAAAGAGCCTGATAGAGTAATATCTCCTTTTTCTTCGGCCCAAGTAACATGGCTTCAAAATAATAATGATGATTGGGCAAGTTTTATGTCTTCTACCCTCAGCAAATTTGACAATCATTATCCTCCAAATAAGTCAGTTGAAGTTTTTAAAATGCACCCTGCTGTTTTTCTTAAAATTATACAGAAGCAGCCTATTCCTCATGTTACGGTGGTCTTTACTGATAGAACTTGTAAAGGTATTGCAGCAGTCTTTTCCTGGGACATAATCAAATGAATTACAGTCGCCATCCTTTGTGCTCAGGTGGCAGAATTGCAGGCTGTTCTTTTGGTTCTACAGTTATTTCCTAATACATCTATAAACATTTATTCTGATAGTAAATATGTAACTCAAATTCTCCCTCCCCTGGAAATATCTGCCTATGTAGCTCTTATTTCTTCGGTACATGGCCTTCTATAGATTCAGGGATTAATTTGGCTGAGACAGGATCCTGTTTTTATTGGACACTTAAGAGTGCACACCTCCCTGCCTGGAGCCTTGAGTGAAGGAAACAGGATGGTGGATGCCCTTACTCAAGAGCCCATAGCTCTGACAGTAATCACTGGGGTGGATAAAGCTCAGCAATTACACCATAAATTCCACATCAACACCAGGTCCTTACGTTATCATACTGGTGTTACCAAAGATCAAGCCACCGAAATAGTTAAAGACTGTCCATCTTGTGCAGAGTTCCTTCTAATTCTGCAAACTGGGGTCAACCTAAAAGGCCCCTGCTGAACCATATTTGGCAAACGGATGTAACTCACTTTCCCAGCTTTGGTAAATTACAATATGTTCATGTGTCTGTAGACACATACTCAGGTTTACTTTTTGGTTCAGCTCACTGAGGAGAAAAGATATGAAACGGTAAGGAACATCTGCTCTTGGATTTCGCCTATATGGGCACTCCTAAGCAAATAAAAACTGATAATGGCCCTGCATATATTATTGCTGGTCTTGCCAAGTTTCTAGATGACTACGAGATCATTCATAAAACCGGGATACCATATAATCCCAGGGACAAGCATTTGTAGAATGTGCACATTGCACCATTAAGGCTTCTCTTGATAAAATAAAAAAGGGGGAGTATGGAGGAAAATCCTCCCTGCATTCTCAATTAGCATATATTTTGTATATTCTCAATTTTTTAACTGTGGACGATTCAGGCTTATCTGCTGTGGATAGACATTGGAAACCTCCCAAGTCACATAAAGGACTGATTAAATGGAAAGATCTTTCCACTGCTCAGTGGAAGCGTCTGGACCCCATACTGGTGTGGGCCCGAGGGTCTGCTTGTGTCTTTCCACAGGACAATGAAGTACCAATCTGGGTTCCTGGGCGTTATGTGCTTCCTGTTGTTCCACAAGAGCCAACCCAGCCTACAGGAAACTGTTTGGGCTCTGGTGAAGAGCCCCCCCATCCTGATGCCAGTAGGTCTGAGCAGACCAGTATGGGTGTATTTGAATAATTGTAGCCTGGGCAGGGCTGCTATGCCTGAGGATCTGGAAAGGAGTAAAAATATCATCATAAGTTCAGCTGTCTGTGCTGTAGCACCTTTCCTTATTGTTGTTACTAATGACTCCCTTGAGGGGGAGACTGTAACTTGTTCCCTGCAGGTTTGCCATCTAAGAAGTTGCTGGAATGATGAGAAGATTGCCGTAGTGGCACAGACACCTGGAGTGGTTCCCTTTCCTGTGACTCATGACGGCTGGCAAGGCCTAGTGATCTATCAGGAAAGAAGAGATTTTGGAACTACTGCTGCTCTTATTGTCATCATTGCTGTAGCAGCTACTGCCACTACTGTTGCTGTAGGCATTGCCATTTCTCAGTCAGTTAACTACTGTGCACATGATGGGTAAACTCTCAGGAGAGGTGGCCAGTGCATTGGTTACTCAGAATTCTCTAAATTCTATCATACAATTGGCTATCTAAAATCTTAATCAGTGAACAGACTTATTACAGGAGACTAGAGTTCTACCCATTATGGGGGATGCCTTTATAAAGGGCCTACAGATGTGGGAAGCTTGCTAAAAGGCTGAAGTGATGCTATTGCGCTAGGCATCCTGCTATGTGGCTTAGGAGGTGTTCTGTTCTGGAGCCTCTGCCACATGAGAACGCAACAGGCCTTTCAATAGTTCCATGTACAACAGGTCCTCGTGCCTTTGGCATGGGATAACCCCAATGCCCTGACTTGGCTAAGCCTTGATAAATGAGTATCCAATGATGGGTAAGACCATGGAAGTACCTATCGACCTAAGACAGGAGGGTTTTGAATTACAAAGCCTTTCCAAAGACGGGTAAGATAGGAAACCAATGTCCTGGCAACCTAAGACAGGAGCTCATTTGTATTTTATATAAAGGGGGGACCTGTAGGAACCAGGCCTGACTGGGCTGCCTGCCTGTCTTGCTGTTTCATGTCCTGTTTCTAGCAGCTTCCACGTCTGTGTTTATCTTGGTTAGCTAGTCATGTTTACTGCTCTGAGAATGCACCCCTCCCTTCCTCAAGACTTGTCCTCCTGTGTGCAAACACCTCTTGAGGGATTTTACCTGGGAGGAGGATTC
Source organism: Acomys percivali (assembly GCA_907169655.1). Taxonomy (NCBI): domain Eukaryota; kingdom Metazoa; phylum Chordata; class Mammalia; order Rodentia; family Muridae; genus Acomys; species Acomys percivali. The sequence continues at coordinate 67,560,560 of OU015752.1, forward strand.
CTGTTTTGCTGCCTATAAGAAGGCTCTTTGGAACTCTGGGGGAAAAAAAAGAATAATACACTGCTGCCGCGGCTGCTGCTGCGGCTGCTGCTCTCTTAGCACAAAGGACCCACTGTGTTGTTGTTGTGTGTGTGTGTTGTGTGTGTGTGTGCATGACTTAAATCCACAGTCCCTCGCCCTCGACTCAGTATCGCTGTGGCGTGGGCGTCACATAACAGATATCTACAGACATTTTCACCCAAACAAAAAGGAATATAACTTTTTTCGGCACCCCATGGAACCTTCTCCAAAATTGATAACATAGTAGGTCACAAAGCAAGCCTCCGCAGACACAAGAGGATTGAAATAATACCTTGTATCCTATCAGATCATCATGGACTTAGACTGCACTTCAACAAAAATAACAAAAAGTGTATACATACACGGAAACTAAACAACTCTCTACTTAATGAAACCTGGGTCAGGGAAGAAATAAAGAAAGAAATTGAAAACTTCCTGAAATTCAATGAAAATAAAGAAACAACATACCCAAAATTGTAGGATACATTGAAAGCAGTGCTAAGAGGAAAATTCATAGTACTAATTGTCTTTAAAAAGAAAATGGAAATATCTCACATAAGCAACTTGATGGCACAGTTGGAAGCCCTAGGAAAAAAAGAAGCAGAAGCATCCAAGAGGAGTAGACTACTGGAAATAATCAAACTCAGGGCTAAAATTAATAAATTAGAAACAAAGAGAACAATTCAAAGAATCAAGAAAACAAAGAGCTGGTTCTTTGAAAAAATCAACAAGATAGACAAACCTTAGCCAAACTAATTAAAAGCAAAGCGACACCATCCAAATCAACAAAATAAGAAAAGGGAGACATAACAACAGACACTGAAGAAATACAAAGAATCATAAGATCCTACTTCAAAGGCATATATGCCACAAAACTTGAAAATCTAAGGTAAATGAACAATTTTCTTGATCAATTTCACTTAGCAAAATTGAATGAAGAACAGATAAACAAGCTATGTAGTCCCATTTTCCCTATAGAAATAGAAGCAATCATTGATAGTCTCCCAAGCAAAAGAAAGCCTAAGGCCAGATGGTTTCAGTGCAGAATTCTATGAGAGGGTCAAAGATGTGCTATTACTGATACTCTTCAAGCTACTCCAAAAGATAGAAATGGATGGAACATTACCAAATTCATTCTTTGAAGCCATAGTCACATTGATACCTAAACCTCACAAAACCCAACAAAGAATTTCAGACCAATTTCTCTTATCAACATCGATGCAAAAATACTCAATAAAATACTCACAAAATAAATACAGGAACACACCAAAGATATCATTCACTATGACCAGGTAAGCTTCATTCAAGGCATGCAGGGATGGTTTAATATACAGAAATGCACCAATGTAATCCACCATATAAACAAACTGAAAATAAAAAACCACATGATCATCTACTTAGATGCAGTGAAAGCATTTGAGGAAATCCAACACCCATGCATGTTTAAAATTTTGGAGAGATCAGGGATACAAGGCACATACTTCAACATATTAAATGCTATATACAGCAAGCCAATAGCCAACATCAAATTAAATGGAGAGCTACTCAAGGAAATTCATCTAAAATTGGGAACCAGGCAAGGCTGCCCACTGTCTTCATATCTCTTCAATATAGTTCTTGAAGTTCTAGCAAGAGCAATAAGACAGCAAAATGAGATCAAGGGGATCAAATAGGAAAGAAGGGAGTCAAATTATCCTTATTTGCAGATGATATGATAGTGTACATAAGTGACCTCTAAAACTCCACCTGACAACTCCTACAGCTGATAAACACCTTCATCAAATTGGCTGGATACAAAATTAACTCTAAAAAGTCACTTGCCTTCCTATATACAAATGACAAGCATGCAGAGGAAGAAATTAGGAAAAGCACACCCTTCATGTTAGCCAGAAGCAATATAAAATATTTAGGAATTCATCTAACCAAACAAGTGAAGGATTTGTTTGAAAAAAATTTCAAAACTCTGAAAAAAGAGATTGATGACATGAGAAGATGGAATGATCTTCCTTGCTCGTGGTTCGGGAGAATTAACATAGTAAAAATGGCCATCTTACCAAAAGCAACTTACAGATTCAATGCAATCCCTATCAAAATACCTACACAATATATTAAAGACATTGAAATTTCAATTCTCAACTTCATATGGAAAAACAAAAACCCAGAACAGCTAAAACAATCTTGTACAATAAAAGATCCTCCAGAGGAATCTCCATACCTGATCTCAAGCTCTACTATAAAACAACAGTAATTAAACCAGCACAGTATTGGCACAGCAATAGGCTGGTTGATCAGTTGAATCGAACTGAAGATCCAGAAATGAATCCACACACATACGGTCACTTTATTTTTGACAAAGACCCAAATCTATTAAGTGGAAAAGGATAGCATCTTCAAGAAATGGTGCTGATCTAACTGGATGTCTATGTGTAAAAATGCAATTGGACCCCTGTTTGTCACCATGCACAAAACTCAAGTCCAAGTGGATCAAAGACCTCAACATAAAACCAGAGATACTAAACTGGTTAGAAGAAAGCATAGGGAAGAGCCTGGAGCACATTGGCACCAGAGACAACTTCCTGAACAGAACACCAACAGTCCAGGCCTTAAGGTCAACAATTAACAAATGGGACCTCATGAGGCTAAGAAGCTTCTATAAGGCAGGAGACACTATCAACATAAAAAGTGAAAGCCCACAGACTGGGCAAAGATCTTCTCTAACCCTACATTTGCCAAACATCTAATATCCAAAAAATATAAAGAAAAAACTCAAGAAATCAAACATCACCAAACCAAATAACCCAATTGAGAAATGAGGCTCAAAACTAAACAGAGACTTCTCACCAGAGGAACATCGAATGGCTGAGAATCACTTAAAGAAGTGTTAATGTCCTTAGTCATCAGCAAAATGTAAATCAAAATGATTCTGAGGTTCCATCTTATACCCATCAGAATGGCTAAGATCAAAACCTCAAGTGACACCACATGCTGTTGAGGATGTGGAGAGTGATGAACACTCCTTCACTGCTGGTGGGAATGGAAACTAATACAGCCACTTTGGAAATCTGTTTGACACTATCTCCGAAAACTAGGAATAGGACTTCCTCAAGACCCAGAAGATGATCTAGCACACAAGAAGAACATTTACTCAACCATATTCATAGCAGCCTTATTCATAATACCCAGAACATGGAAACCACCTAAGTGTCCCTCAGTAGAAAAATGGATAAAGAAACTATGCTACATTTACACTATGGAATACTACTCAGCTATTAAAAACAAGGAATTCCAGAAATTTGTGGATAAATGGGTTGAACTAGATTGATCATAATGAGTGAGTTAACCAAGAAGCAGAAAGAGTCAAATAGTATATACCCACTTACATCTAGACACTAGCCCAAGGGGCATGTCCCATGAAAGTCTTCACTTACCAGGAAATTGGGACAGAGGGGATGACTTCCTATTGGGACTCTATGTGAGAGAAGCAAGGGAGAATAGGAGAACAGAAGGACCCAGAGGGTCCTAGAAACCTACAAGAAGAACATTATGAGAGGTGGATCTGGGCCCAGGGGCTTGCTCAAACTATGGCACCAGCCAAGGACAATACGTGCAGTAAACATCAAACCAGATCTAGCCAATGGACAGGACATTCTCCACAATTGAAAAGGAGAGTGGGGACTGACTTTCACACAAACTCTGATGCTCCATATTTAACCTGGATGGGGAGGCATGGCAGCACTCAGAGGAAGAATAGCAGGCTACATAGAGGAGACTTGATACCCTATGAGCATATACAGACGGAGAAGGTCCCCCTCAGTTATAGTCATAGGGGAGGGGAGTAAGGGGAAAATGGGAGGGAGGGAGGAATAGGAGGATACAAGAGATGGGATAACAATTGACATGTAATATGAATAAATTAATAAAATATAAAAAAAAGAAAATAGAAAGCTGGTGAATATGTAATTGATTAAGGGGCCATGTTTCAGCCTCAGTAAGCAGATATAGAGCTCTCAACTCCTGTATTATCATGTTTGCATGCGTGCCACCATGCTTCTAACATCACAATAATGGAGTAAACCTCTGAATTGCAAGTCAGACCCAATTACATGTTTTCCTTTATTAGAGTTGTCATGGTCATGGTGTCTCTATTACACAAATAAAACCCTAACTAAGAAAAAAAAGATGATATCTTGAGACCCCCAGGAAACATAGTGGATAACAACTTTCCTGAAGTCTGCAATATTCCCTTAAGAGATAACAACAAGGACTTGTAATTCTTCCTTGTTTAATGGTCATCAAGGGAGAAAAGGTCTTGTCTAAGTTCTTGTCTGTTCAAGATTTCATGCCCATTGCTACTGCAGGTGAAATAATAATTGCAAGTCTGAGGGGAGGTGAGGTCACAGAGTCACAGATCCATATCTTAGGCTCTGGTACTTCCATCTATCTGACCTCCTGATCATCGTGGCTATGGCTCTGAAATCAGCATGCTGGGAAGAGTAAGGGTGCAAATAATGTTACAATTTGCAACCTGAGAGTAGAGAAGAAAAGGTAAATTGTGTGAGTCTTGGTAATTTATTATAGGACATTATTATTATGATAGAACATTAGTCTGAATGAGAAAGAAAGGCAAGGCCACATAGGATGCAGAGTCTCCTCAGGAATGGGATCAGGGAGAAATGAACTCTGGAGTTCTAGAACCACTGCATTCCAATTCTAACTTACCTTAACTTATTGCTCATTATTAGTGCCTGCTGTCCCTTTCCTACTGTAAAAGAAGTTTGATTGTATTGAGATCATAAAATGTCACTCTTTAAAAAAAGAAACAATTCTTTTTATGAGAAGAGCTCACTAGGCAACTTGATAAATAAGAGTTCTCTGTAATTGGTGACACTGCGTAGATTGCTGGGAAGTTTATAAGTCTGTGTGTTTTAGTTTTGTTTGTGATCTACACACAATAGTAACTGTGGTTAGTAAGATGTGTGGTAATAAACTGTATATGGAGGCTGCATTCACAGTCTGCTTCACTCAGGATATCATTGTGACATTAAATGTGTACCTATTTTATATTAAATATTTGTAAATAACCTCCATAAAGGAAAAAGGGTGAAGAGTAACTTTACATAATCTTAAATTGGAAAAAAATACTGACCTGTGATTCTTTCTTATAACCTTAATTAAAGTTCAGCACTTCCAGTCGTACACCAATTATCACTACATGATTTTAATGAGTAGTGAGATTCTTCCTTCAAATAATGAAATCCTACCTGAAATTCCATGGAAGTGAAGGTCTCTTTAGCCCAAAGTTTTTTCTCTACCCCAGAGTGAGAATAAAATTAATGTAAACTGCATCCATACCATTTAAAAAATCCAATGCTAAGTAAAATGCAAGTATCTTTTTTCCTTTGAAGTGACAATGGACACTGAAATGAAAATTGTCATGAATTTTACTGTTTTATGCCTTCAATTTTTAGGATTAGGTATGGTTTTTGCATGTATTAAAATATCTAATCATTTGAAGTATTTAATTATGCTGAGGTAGATCATTCAAAAAGTGAAAGTCTGACCCCATAAGGGGTCTCTATGGGATATGATGTCTTCTCTCCTAAACTTATCTATCTAAGCTTATCTCCTAAACTTATCATATCTAAAATATTCTTAATGTTAATGTCTATTTACATAGTAACAACAGCTCCAACTGCATTGACATGCTGGATATGTAGCTTATATTTTATTAACTTCAACTCTTCTATCATTATTTACAAATTTACTTCACACAGGTCTCAATATATCTTAAATTAACACTAATCTTCAATATTTTGCATTGTTTAATGTTAATTCCCAAAATTGAATGCAAACCGGATTATTAATCAGTTATTGTAATCACTCATCACTATGTTTCTAGGCCACAGTAGGCATCCTGTGTTTGTGCTGTCAGAGAAGCAATGTTGGCTCTTTCTACACTCCCCGAAGTGTGAAGCCACAATATTTGAGCACTTTGTGCCACATTCAGTTATCTTCATGTGAGTAATTTATGCCATGATAGTGGCTGCCCTATAATTGGAATATTTCTTATGGACATATTCTGGATGGAGAATTTTTTATGTTCTGTGCAAGAGTATGGGAAGCATCAGCCTCATCTTCCCACTCAGGATCCTCAGTCTGAGATCAGGAACTGAAAGGATGGCCACCAGTGAGCTAGCTGTAGGAGTGATCTTCTTGTCTCAGACTGTGATTGGCCTTCTGGGGAATTCTTTTGTTCTCTACCACTATCTGTTTCTTTACCTCGTAGGATACAGGTTAAGGTCTACAGACTGGATTCTAATGCACTTGACTGTAGCCAACATCTTAACTCTACTGTGTAAAGGAGTGCCACAAACAGTTGCAGCCTTTGGTACAAAAGACTTCCTCAATGATATTGGATGCAAACTGGTTTTCTCCTTTCACAGAGTTGGCAGGAGTGTGGGTGTTGGCAGCACTGCCTTCCTCAGTGTCTTCCAGGCTATCACCATTGGACTCAGGAACTCCAGATGTTCAGACCTTAAATTCAAAGCACAAAAGTACATTGCTATTCTGTGTACCTGAGCTGGCTCCTTTACTTTCTTATAAGCAGTGTAAATATTATTCACATGAGGGCAAAATACAGCAATGAAAGCACGACAACCCTAAAATCTTTTCTATACTGCTATTGGGACTGTCATGACAAAGCCAGAGACATGTTATATGCAGCATTGCTGTCAACTCCAGACATTATTTTTCTAGGACTCATGGTGTGGGCCAGCAGCTATATGGTTCTTATCCTGTATAGGCACAAACAGAAGATGAAGCAAATGCCCAGGAACAAGGTGACCTCAAAATCTTCCCCTGAGTCCAGAGCCACCAAAACCATCCTTCTTCTAGTTAGTACCTTTGTTTCTTTTTACACTCTCTCATCCCTCTGTCAACTCTTTGGTACTTTATTGTACAAACCCAGCTGGTCTTTGTTGAATGTGACTGCAATGGCTTCTCTATTCTTCCCTACTTTTTGTCCCTTTCTGCTTATGAGTCATGACTCTCGAGTGTCCAGCTTTTGCTTACCTTCAACAAGGAATTGAGCTTTCTCTGCAATTTTCTGCTGAGGACCTTAATTGAAAGCCTATTCACATTTCATACTTAGTTATTGAGTCATTTTGAAAGAATTGTAGACATAATTATAACATCATGCCATGTGAGTGTGAACACTTTCACAAATAAACATTTATATCACTGCGAATGCAATGTGTTCACATACACAAATGTTTATGCACCTTTATAATCATGTTCTTTTGCACAAGAATATCAGACTACATATATTTCAATTATATTCATTATGAATTAAGGTGTATATGTGGCTGTTAATCCAATGTATGTAAATTTTTAAAATCACAAAGAAATAACGGAAACTTTAGGTTTTAGGTTAAGGTAATCATTAAAATTTTTACAATATGCTTTCTGGCTCTTTGATTGACTGACACTGAATTACATGGAAAAAAATTTTAATTGAATCTTATGTTTACATGTGGTATGTTTGTTGGCTATTTATTATACTGTGCTACACTTCATTGTTTTAAAATGGAACGTAAAATATGTTGAACATTTCTGTTCCTATAGTCCATATGTAATATTGTATATTGTTTTTCTTGTCACTCTGACTGTTCAAGTACATGCTTGTACCTTTATCATGTTGGAATTTGGAAGTCACCAAATTAGCAAGTTAAAAAATATTTCCACATCCACCACAGCTCCTCATGCATTTCCAAAATGTAAATTAATACAGTCACACTCAAACCTGCTACCAGATGCCATGCTGATATTATCCTAAACAGAATTAGAGTGTAAACTCACTGCATAAATCTCCTTAACTAATCTCCCCTTCATAGAAATTAAATATTTCTCTACGCATTTCACTCTATTTGTCTTTTAGAATTTTCTGTTATAATTATTTGATTTTATGTTTCTTCACATTAATGAGAGATTCAACTGTGAGACTATTAAATAATTAATGTGGGCTTTGCTTTTTCAGTGTGGAGAAGATATATCAATGGTTAAGAGTATGAACTGCTTTCATAGAGGCTAGAGTTAAGATCTAAGAACATATATCCTTCAGGTCACTGCTACCTGTTACTCCAGATCCAAGGGATCATTTCATCTCCTGGATTCCACAGGCACTAACCCACATGCACAAATCTGACACAAGAGCAAATAATTTAATAACAAAATGAAACTTAAAAGCCCTTTGATTTGTTGACACACCAATTCTGTTTTTGCATGTGGTCTCAGTGTCCTCTGACACCATGTGTTAGAATCTTGGTCCCATGTCACAATGTTGAGGTGGAAAAAATATCCCATGCTCCAGTCCCATCTCACTGCTTGTATTTCCATGTGTTCTCTTTTGAACAACTTCTAAGGTCACAATGATTGTATGTGCTCTGGGTTTTCATTGTTTCTGAACAAATTCATCAAAACAACCATTGTTACTTTTCTTCAGGAAATACCCACCCAAGCTTATGCATTTTGTTCATGAGTCAAAGAAAATTTAAATAAGTGTTTCATTTTCAGTATGAAGTAACGTCGATAGACACTGACACATAGGCTTTTCAACATGTTTTTGTCATAGATGTTTGAACAATTTCTGTTTGTAATCCATCTATTCATAAGCATTTCTCAGCTCAGCTTCAGAATGTACACAAAGGCTTTCCAAACATAGTTCTGTAACCCTCAACTCAGTAGAATTTTTGTTGTTTATCAAATAACTGCTATACTTAGGCTTTATTTTATTACAAATACATTCTTGTTATAAAATGGTCCCTTATTTTCCTTGTTTCTTTCATAATATCATAATAAAAGAGAAATAGTCTTTTCCAGGGATCAACTCTTAATTTCTTTTACAACACAAACTTATTATCTCCAAAATCATATACATAGAAGTAATATATAATGGACTATGTATGTTTTATTTATATACTTACCCTTGTTTGTATGAAATAGTAAAGAAAATAATGTTATGATTTTGAGAGAGAAGGGGTTAGAGGAAAGAAAGTGATTTTTTAAATAATTACATTAAAATTATTTTTAAAATGTTATTTACATCAGGAACATGTTCAGAGTCTGTACATCACATATAGCAATAGAGATTTAGTCCTCTCATTTAAAGGAAATTGTACATCTGATTATGTTTTTTCAAAAAACCTGCTGGGATGATATGTCTGGCATCACTTATGCTTGCCTTAGATTGGTATCTTTCATCCTTTTTTTTCTTTCACCCTCTTATAAAAGTTTCATCTCTCCTACTCAGTCTCTTGGTTCTTGTTTTTCAGTCACATGAATGGCACAGGACCTCAAAATCAAGGTTAATCATAGGACCAATGTCTTGACTAGGAAAAGAGTCCTGGTAAGGCTGTGCAATCAGACTCAGATATTCTATCTTCCACTATACTTTTCAGAATGTGATGTTGTAGCTCCAGGGCTGTAGAGAGCACCAAACATTTGAAGCCTCTCATTAAAAGCTTGGATGGTGAGCAGTTAGGTCTTCCTTAATGTCTTACATGCATCATATCATAGTTCTACCTTAAATCCCAGAGGCCAGCAGGCATCAGGGACTGCCAAGGGAGACCCCTGAACCAATTCATTGGGTTCCTGTAAGCAAACCCAGCAGTGGTGAGGTCTGTCCCATATACTTAAGGTGACATTTTGTAGGCCCCATATTTACCTGATAATCCCGAGGTGGCAGCCATGAGGGACCACCAGAGGCCAGCAGCCAAGAGGGACTAGCAGAAATCATTAGCCATCAGGGGTCACCAGAAACTTGCAGCCATCAGAGCCTACCAGTTCTTCATGCAATCCCAGAGGCCTACTGCCATCAGAGACCACCAGGCCTTCCAACACTAGGAAATATCAGATGGACAGCATGAAAGCCAGTGGACTGTCTATTCAAATGATCTTCTTGTCTCTACTTATAATTGTAGTTCTAGAGAAATTTTCTCGTTTTCACCACTGTATGTTTCTTGACCCAGCTAGTTACAGGTTAAGGTCTACAGACTAGGTTCTCAGGCACTTGATTATAGCTAATATTTTAACTGTACTGTGTTAAGGTGTACCCCAGATAATGACATCTTTAGAGTGAAAGAAATTTCCAATAAGATTGGATATAAATTGGTTTGCTCCCTGCACAGAACAGGCAAGGGTGCTTGTAATGTCAGTATCTCGTTCCTCAAAGTACTTCAGGCCATCATGGTCAGCCTCAGGAACTCCAGGTATTCAGAGATTAAAGTAAAAAGACACAAGTGTATTTTTTTCCACCAGAGCTAAGAACCAAATCTAGGGCCTTGCACTTGCTAGGCAAACACTCTACCACTCAGCTAAATCCCCAACCCCCCACAAGTGTATTTTTATTCTGTGTACTTCAACTGGATACATCATTTCTTTATAAGCATCATTTCTTTATCAACTTGGCACACTCACATGAAAGCATAATATTACAAAGAAAACATAGCAAACCTGATGACTTTTATATACTGTTACTCGGTCCATGATGGCCAAACCAGTGACATCCTGTATACAACAATGCTGTCAGCTTCTGATGTTTGGCTTAAGCTCATGCTAGACGTTAGTTGGTTGGTTATTTTCACTCTCTACAGGAACAATTGGAGGATACAACACATGGCCAGGACCAGTATTGCTTTCAGATTCTTCCCAGAGTCCAGAACCACTAAAACTATCCTTTTCCTGGCAGTACCTTCGTCTCCTTTAACACAATGTTTTCTGTCTGTCAACTCTTTGTGATTCTCATGTATAACCCCAGCTGGTCTCTGGCAAATGTAATGGTGGTGGCCTCTCTGTTTATCCCCACTAGTTTTCATTTTTTCCTCATGAACACTTAGGAATCCAGCTACTGCCTGCTGTCAAAAGTAATAAACATTTCCCCAAACCTTCTGACCAAAAGCTGAACTGAAAGCTGCTTGCCAGTTTTTTCATAGTTATTCTGTCATTCCGAAGTATGTCCATACTTAGAGTCAGGCCATGTCACTGTGGAGTCTTTTGCAGGTAAACACGTGTAATCACTGTGCATGTAGGTGTTTTCACACACACACACACACACACACACACACACACACACACACACACATACACACACACACTGGGGGGCAAGAAAGGGGAGGAGAATTGTATGAGTCATTTTGTGTACAATTAAGTATATCTACTTATTCAAACTATGCTCATTATACATCAAGCTATATATTTTGATGTTCATGTAACACAAATAAATTAGAAAGGCTAATAAAAGTTAAAAAAAAATAGGTTTCCACCCCAACTCCTAATTTGCTTAGTGTATCCATGCAAACCCGGTAGTGTTGAGGTCTGTCCCAAATCCTTTGCATTCAATTACCAAGGGACAAGTTCTACCTGAAATCTCAGAGACTGACAGCTATCATGGACTACCAGGTGGGAACCCTCTCCCAACTCTTTGCTTTCCAGATTCCTCTGGGAAAACCTAGTGGTGTTGAGGACACTCATGCATCCCTAGTGCCATTTCCCAGGTCACAAATCTACATGAAATCCCAGGTGTCAGCATCCAGGAGGGACTATTGGAGGAAATCAGCCATCAGAGATCTTGAGAGGCTTGCAGCCAATACAGCATAGTAGCTCTACCTGAAACCCCGGAGACTTGTAGTCCATGATGGTAGTAAATATCATAAATAAATACAGGAAAATGCTATCAAAGAAGTGAAGGAAATAAATAAATCCATTAAAGAAACACAGAAAAATACAAGCAAATAAGAGATGAAAAATAATAAAAGAGTTAAAGTCATGAAAATGGAGATAAATGCAATAAAGAAAACAGTAACTGATATAAGCCTGGACATGTAAAACCTAGGAAAGAGAACATGAACTACAGACGAAAGCATCACCAACAGAAACAAGAGATGGAAAGGATATTCTTAGGCATAGAGGACATTTACTTCTGTCAAAGAAATTGCTGTCTGAAATGATTCTAATATAAAACATTCGGGAAATTGAGTCAATATGAAAAGATGAAACTCAATAATAATAGGAATAAAATAAAGAGAAGATTCCTAGATCAAAGGCTCAAAAATTATCTTCAACAAAAATAATAAAAATTTCTGTTACCTCAATGAAGAGATGCCTATAAATTTACAAAGCACAAAATATATTGGATCATAAAGGAAAATCCTCCCACCACATAATAATCAAAACTTTAAATGTACAGAACAAACAAATAATAAAAAAATCCACAAGGGATAGGGTCAAGTAACATATAAAGGCAGACTGATTAGAATATTCCAGACTTCTCAACAGAGACTTTAAAAGACAGAAAGGCCTTTGCAGGTATATCATGTATAACCTAAGAGATCACAGATTCCAGCAAAGACTACTATACCCAGCATGATGTTCAATCACCATATATGATGAAAACAAGATATTCCATGATAAACCATATTTAAACAATATCTTTTTTTTTACACTGATCCGATCACCTTTATTCTACTGCAGCAATCAACTTTATTTTCCCCAAGTTCTTCTGCTGCTGATATGCCTGAGAGAGCCCCGCATCTCCATCTGTAGTTGGTATGACATCAGTATACAAATATCTGGATATCGTTCCATTTCAGGAACACTATCACACATCCTTAAAATAACAAGCAGATGCAAGGCACGCTGGAAAACACCACAGCAAAGGGAATAGTATGTTGTGTTTATTTATACCTTACCTCCTTGTTCATATGCCTCTTTACAGCTCTTTCTGTGAAAGAGAAGGCTTGACTGCAATTTGAAAAGCCATATGCTTCATTTTAAATCTTTAATTGTTTTTGAAATTAAAATATAATTACTTTATTTACCTCTTCCCTGACCTCCAACCTTTATCATATTTCCCTTGCTGCCTCTCAAATCCATGGTCTTTTTTTCTTTAATTGTTAAGTTGTTATTGTTACATACATACATATACAAATACAATCCATTGAGTCCATTTAGTGTTATGCATATATATGTGTTATATATATATATATATATATATATTTGACATAGAATCAAAAACTATCTAAACATTGGCTCTCATCATCTTTATTCTATTGCAACATTTAACTTCATCTGTACATCTTCATCTGTAGTTGGTATTATATGATATGTATATATGTATATACACACACATATATATATATATGTGTGTGTATATGTGTGTGTGTATATATATATATATATATATAACCAAATGGTCAGTCATGAAATCATATATATGTATATATATATACGTACATGTGTCTATACACATATATTTACATATATATACAAGTATGTAGGTATGTATGATTTCATAGTTGACCTCTTGTCCCTGGATAACCAGTTAGGAGCCTCTTAATTGTTGAAGAAGACTAATTTTTCAGCTCTCAAGATTCCTTAGTTGTCATAATTCTTCTTATTATTATTTTTTAAATTTTATTAATTTATTCTTGTTACATGTCAATGGTTATCCCATCCCTTGTATCCTCCCATTCTCCCCTCCCTCCCATTTTCTCCTTATTCTCCTCCCCTATGACTGTTCCTGAGAGAGATTACCTACCCCTGTATATGCTCATAGGGTATCAAGTCTCTTCTCAGTGACCTGCTGTCCTTCCTCTGAGTGCCACCAGGTCTCCCCCTCCAGGGGACATGGTCAAATGTGAGGCACCATAGTACATGAGAAAGTCATATCCCACTCTCTACTGAAGTGTGGAGACTGTTCTGACCATTGGCTAGATCTGGGTAGGGGTTTAAAGTTTACTGCCTGTATTGTCCTTGGCTGGTGCCTTAGTTTGAGTGGGACCCCTTGGCCCAAATCTGCCTATCATAATGTTCTACTTGTAGGTTTCTAGGACCCACTGGACCCTTCTACATTGCTATTCTCACATGGTTCTCTCCTCTAGAGTCCCAATAGGATGTCCTTCCCTCTGTCCCAGTTTCCTGGTAATGGAAGGCTTTCGTGGGACATGCCCCTTGGGCTAGTATGCAGATATAACTGAGTATATACCATTTGAGTCTTTCTGATTCTGGGTTAACTCACTCAGTATGATCATTTGTAGCTCAATCCATTTATCCACACATTTCGGGAATTCCTTGTTTTTAATAGCTGAGTAGTATTCCATAGTGTATATATACCACAGTTTCTTTATCCATTCTTCTACTGAGGGACATTTAGGTTGTTTCCATGATCTGGCTATTATGAATAGGGCTGCTATGAACATGGTTGAGCAAATTTTCTTGTTGTGTGCTGGAGCATCTTCTGGGTATATTTCAAGGAGTGGAATAGCTGGGTCTTGAGGAAGCCCTATTCCCAGCTTTCTGAGATAGCACCAGATAGATTTCCAAAGTGGTTTTACTAGTTTGCATTCCCACCAGCAATGAAGGAGTGTTCCTCTCTCTCCACATCCAAGCCAGCATGTGGTGTCACTTGAGTTTTTGATCTTGGCCATTCTGATGGGTGTAAGATGGAGTCTCAGAGTTGTTTTGATTTGCACTTCCTTGATGACTAAGGAGGTTGAGCATTTCTTTAAGTGTTTCTCAGCCATTTGATATTCTTCTGTTGAGAATTCTCTGTTTAGTTCCAAGCCCCATTTCTCAATTTGGTTATTTGGTTTGGTCAGTTTATATTTCTATTGCAGCTCCCTCCCACCTCTCCGCCAGATATCCCTCCAATGATCTTCCCTTTTTCTCTCTCACTTCTCAGAAAAGAGCAGCCCTCCTCTACCAACCTGTCCCAGGACATCAAGGGGCATTAGAACTAAGATCATCCTCTTTCACCAAGGCCCAAAAACACACTCCAGTAATGGGAAAGTGATCCAAAGGCAGGAAACAAAGTCAACATCAGAAACAGTCCCTACTCTAATTGCTAGGGGAAACTCTGGAAAACCAAACTGTCTGTCAGCTCCATATGTGAAAGAGACCTATGTGTAATCAATACCCACTCAATATGAAATTAAATGGAGAAAAACATAAAGCAATTCTACTAAAATCAGGGACAAGACAAGGCTGCCCAATTTTTTCATATCTATTCAGTAAAGTGCTTGAAGTTTTACCTATAGCAATAAAGACAACTAAAAGAGGTCAAGTGGTAAAATTGGAAAAGAAGACATCAAAATATCACTATTCACAGATGATAGGATATTACCTCTCAGATTATCATGTTAAAAAGCAAGCCTGAAATGACAAGAGGGAACCCAAAGAGATGGATCAGCTGTTTTCCTGCTCCTTATTGATTCAGACTGGTATGTGTCTTTTTGGAGAATAAAGAGTTGATGGTTGGGCTGGAGGAGAGGACACAGAAAAGGAGGACAGATGCAGGAAGGCAGGACAGCACAACTCGGAAGGAGTGAGGCAGGAGATGGAAACATGTATTGGAACAAAAAAAGAGGGAAAGATAGAGAGATACATGTTTTGGACACAGTGGCAGGGAAGTTGGGTTAAGTTAGAAGCAAGCTGAGAGACTGCCTCAGCAAAAAGGCCAACACTCTTACATGTCTTTATTATTAAGCTCTAAGAAGGACCTCAAAAAATTCTACAATAGAAGGAAAGTTAAATCATACATATAGTATGTTGTAGCCAATATAAATATAATGTATAATATATATGTATAATGTATAAATATAAAAATACAAAAATTTATACCAATATTGTTACTTTCTTAATATAAAATATCTTTTTCCAGGCTAGAGAGAAGGCTCAGAGTTTAAGAGCACTGCCAGAAGTCCTTAACCCAATAACCACATGGTAGCTCACAACCATCTATAATGAACTCTGTTGCCGTCTTTCAGCAAGCGGGCACACATTCAGGGCAGACCACTGTATACATGAGAAAAAAAGAAAGAAAGAAAGAAAGAAAGAAAGAAAGAAAGAAAGAAAGAAA
>OU015752.1:67576539-67590533 GCA_907169655.1 Acomys percivali
AAAGAAAGAAAGAAAGAAAGAAAGAAAGAAAGAAAGAAAGAAAGAAAGAGAGAAAAATTAAAAATATGTTTCCTACCAAGAAGATAAAATAATCCATCATCCTTTTATCTTCTTCCCGCTTCCCACTTTTTTCCCTCTTTCCCCTTAGCACTAGATAGGAGAGAAAGAAAGATAGTGGGAAATAAAGACAGATGGACAGACATACAGACAGAGATCCCTGAATCTACCATTATTTTCCTTGTTTCTTCAGTAGCCATGACCAACGACAATCTGAAACCAACATTCTGAAACAACAACAAGCATTCATAGCACACCAAAGGACCAACAACCCCTTATTCAATTTCTTGGAAATCAGGGCATAATTCTTTAGATTGCTTCCTTCTGAGTGAGGAAAAGGGAATTTGAGGGGACCCTAAGAAGATTGGAATGTTGGCCAGGTCATGGGAAAGTTGGCTGTTTCATTTGTTACCCTGCCTCTTTGCAAGCCTAGATGAGGCAGTCTGTAAGGCTAGACCACTTTGAAGATCTCTTGTGTTTCATGTGTGTGTATACACACACACACACACACACACACACACACACACACACACACACACATCAAACACAAGCTAAAGCAGTCTGGCAGTCTGTAAATCTAAATTACCTGGGGCTACCCGCTTTGACTTCACAGGTGTCCAGTTGTTTTGCTATGAAAATACTCTAACTTTTAAAGTAACATTGTTGGGTCATTTTTGTATTAACACATATATGGACTCAGCAGTGTGCAAAAATCAGCTAATGATGAATCTCTGTTCTATGCTCAAGCAGATGAAAGCATAATAAGGTGTTATAAGCAATCATCCATGCTTTATGAAGTGGATGGTATGTAATAATAAGTCATGAAGACCTGTTAGCCAAAAAGGCAATTGGATACTGCAGGAACAGCCATCTCTCAGCCATTCTTCAGAGTTTTTCCCCATGCAGGGGGCTCAGCATTTATGTCACTTGCTTTGTTGTTCTTCTGGGTCTCTACTGAGTCTTTTCCTCTGCATGTCAGTAGCCAAGATTCTCAGGAGGTTTCCTGTGAACAAATCTAATCATGATTGACTTTGAAGGAATCCAAGAGCCTGGAACACATTGGCACAGGAGACAACTTCCTGAACAGAACTCCAACAGTCCAAGACTTAAGGTCAACAATAAATGGGACCTCATGAGGCTGAGAAGCTTCTGTAAGGCAGAAGATACTGTCAAAAGAACAAAGAGACAGCCTACAGACTGGGAAAAAAATCTTCACCAACCATACATCCGACATAGGTCTAATATCCAAAATATATAAAGAACTCAAGAATTTAAACACCACCAAACCAAATAACCCAATTAAGAAATGGGGCTCAGAATTAAACAGAGAATTCTCAGCAGAGGAATATCAAATGGCTGAGAAACACTTAAAGAAATGCTCAACCTCCTTAGTCATTAGAGAAATGCAAATCAAAACGACTCTGAGATTCCATCTTACACCCATCAGAATGGCTAAGATAAAAACCTCAAGTGACAGCACATGCTGGTGAAGAAGTGGAGAAAAGGGAATACTCCTTCATTGCTGGTGGGAATGCAAACTAGTACAACCACTTTGGAAATTTATCTGGTGCTTTCTTAGAAAACAGGGAATATGGCTACCTCAAGACCCAGCTATTCCACTCCTTGGAAAATACCCAGAATTCTTCACCCCACAACAAGGACATATGCTCAACCATGTTCATAGCAGCCTTATTTATAATAACCAGAACCTGGAAATGACCTAAATTTCCCCCAATCAAAGAACAGATAAGAAAATGTGGTACATTTACACTATGGAATACTACTCAGCTATTAAAAACAAGGAAATCCCACCATTTGCAGACAAATGGATGGAACCAGAAATGATCATAATAAGAGAGTTAACCCAGAAGCAGAAAGACTCACATGTTATATACTCAGTTATGATTGGATACTATCTCAAAAGTGATGTCCAATGAAAGTCTTTACTGACAGGGAAATTGGGATAGATGTGAGGACTTCCTATTGGGACTATAGGTGAGAGAAGTATGCGAGAATGGGGACATAGACGGATCCAGAGGGTCCCACAAACCTATAAGAAGAACAACATGATGGGCAGATATGGACCCAAGGGTTCTGCTCAAACTACTGAACCAACTAAGGATAATAGATGCAGCAAACAATGAACTCCTATTCAGATCTAGCCAATGGACAGGACATTCTCCACAGTTGTGTGGAGAGTGGTGACTGACTCTGAAATGAACTTTGGTGTCTCATATTTGACCACTTCCTCTTGGTGGGGATGCCTGGTGTCACTGAGAGAAATGATAAGCAGGTTACAAAGATGAAACATGATAGTCTATGACCATATGGTGGTTGAGGAGATCCCGTTCTGTCACAGACCTAGGGGAGAGAAATAGGGTGAAAGTGGGAGGGAGAGAGGGAGGAATGGGAGGACACAAGTAAGGGGAAAACAATTGGGATGTAATATAAATAAATTAATTAATTAAAATAAAAGGTTTCATTTTACTGGATACATATTTCAAAGAATTATCAGTTATAATCTGTAAATTTATATATGAAATAACCACAAGTTATAATAAGTGTGTAACTATAGAATTAGCTTTTTCAGACCTCAAGGCAGAAGCCCCTTGGAACTTCAATAATTAACAATTCTATGATTTTCATATATCAATTTTATATACTCTAAAAAAAGAAACATATTCATCTGCTAAATTTCAATTCTTTGGGTACCTTTAGGGTTTCTTCCTGTAGGTAATGGTGCTTGATTATACAAAGGACAAGTAAGACATTTAAAAAAGTAATTTACTTGTCTTGTTTCCATGTTATAGACCTTTTTTTATTTAAAATTCTATATTCAAATGATGCTTTTTATGAAGAACTGAAGTGTCTAATATATGTGCTGTTAATAATTAATCTTATGTCCTAGTGCCAATGGACTTGGCAAACCTCTATGAGACCAAATGTATGATATATGTGTCCTGGATGATTGGTTTTTTAGAATTATCCACTGTAGATGTACAAATTACAATTTTGTTTCTGGATTATCTGGAATAAGTATAGCAGTTTCTATATGCAAAAATATCGTTCTGTATAATAAAAGTCAGTAACCATATTAAGCAATTCTTGAAAATCTAAGAGAACCATGAAAATAACGTAATTTTGATTTTTGAACTAAAGTATGTTGGCTTTATGTTACTTTACTTATATTTCCTGACTTATAACCTGCCACTTCTAATTTATTGGCATCTGTATAAAATATAGAAGCTTTAGAAATTGGTATTCCTCTTGCTATATGAGGAAAACTCTAAATAGTGTTTTTGTTTGTTTTTTATGTTTTGTTTTTTTGTTTGTTTTGTTTTTTGAGATTGTGTTTCACTATGTAGCCTTGGCTGTCCTAGACTCACTTAGTAAACCACGTTGGCATTGAAACCACAGCCATCTACCTGCCTCTGCCTCCTAAGTGCTTGGATTAAAGGCATGTACAACCACCACCCAGCCTAATTAGTACTTTTTATAAAATAATATCTTTTGCTTTTCAGGTACTTGTTAATTTCTCCCCAAAATTACTGAAAGCTCTTTACCAGTCCTTACTGATTACCCATGATGAGGTAATTTCAGCATTAGCATAAGGCACCAAAAATCTCTGCTGTGTCTGTTCCTGGTAACTGATAAAGTCTTATTCATCTTGCACAATTAATTCAGAAACACATTGTGTATAAGTTTTAATTTTTTTACTCTGTTTCTGTGCAAAAAATATTCATTCTAAAGTGTTAACTTTTATGTACATAAGAGATTCCCATGGGATAATAAGTAGGAGACAAAATAACTAAAAAATCAATCCATCTTGGGATCCAAGCAAACCACATACTCATACTGTAATTCCATTTGTACCAGAGCCAATTCTCTCTCAGCTTCAGCTGATAATTTTCTTGCCATTTTCATTTTAGAACCACCTTTTAAGGTTTGAAATAAATTACTTAATTCATTAGTACTTAATCCAATTGTGGGCTATAGACAGTTAATACCACCTAGCAATTTTTGATAAACATTAACAGTTTGTAACTAATCTCTACTGATCTGTACTTTTGTGGCTGGATTTTCATTAGACTTATCTAACATCCTAGGTAATTGGTAGAATCCCATCTTTGTATTTTTTTTTCAGGAGAAATTAGTAACCTTCAACAAGACAAAATTCATTTTACTTTAACAAACATTTTTTTAGATATCTGTAGTGGAATCAGCAAGCAAGATATCATGCATATAATGATAAACTATAGATTGAAGAAAATGACTATGAACTATTTATAACAGTGACTTATAAAATATTAACACAGAGTGGGGATGTTTAACATTCCCTATGACAAGACTTTCCATTGATACCTTATAGTTGGCTATCTATAAATGTGAACATAGTGAAAGCAAACTTTTCTTTATCTTGTTCTTACTGAGCATCTAAACACAGGTACTCATGTTTATTCAAGATTTAATCCATGACACTAACTCTAGAAATGCCAAAGTTTTGACAGAAACTTCCATACTTGTGTCATACTTGTGTCATGAATAATACATTGTTTTCACGTAAGAAAATTTTTTTTCTAAGCTTGAATGAATGAAACTGTCTTTATGGTCCAAGAAACCTTCTAAGACCATTTCCCATAAGACTTAAAGCACTTCATAGAGCCATAAGAGTATGTTTTTGTGTCTTAAAGAATATTTGCCACTCATTTAATATATTATCTGTACATCAAACTTATTAATATAGTATTTGACTTATTTTTTATGGAATACATTATGATTTTGAACATTGGCATGAAGAGGAGTGAGCCCCTCACTGTAATACAAACTTTGTCTCTCATCAACAGTTTGGCATAAAACCATTTGGAGAAATCCCAATCAGCCTTAGTGTGTGCCTTACAAAGCTTTGTCTTTCTCATCAAGTTGCACATTTCTCTTTGTGTTAATCTAATGTTTGTAAAGAAAGATAAACTTTACATGAATATGATAGAGTAAATTTGGTGCATAGTCTTGTTATGGTGGTGTCATGGTAAATTAAAGCCGAAGTTTTATTTTTGGTGGGAAAACAGGTAGGAATTAAGGCAGAGGCATTCATTAGTTACTGTAAATATTAAATATAAACGTAAAGTCTGGACAAGAATCTGTAAAAAGTAACAAAGGTGCACCCAGGACCAGGAAGTTTTGTATAACTCTGGCCTTAGGGGAAGGTCTGGAGGAAAGTCTTGCCTTGTTAATATGCTACATCTGTTTCCTGTGCCTCTATAAAGTGAACACCATAGTACCTCTAGACCAGACCATGAGGCCCAAGCATGAAACACGAGGTGCCAATATCAGCACATTTTGATTCTGTTTGGTTCCATCTTGAAGCCCTGCAGAATAGTACCCAGAATCTCTTTTGTAAGTGATGCTTTTGAGATTCCATTTGCTGTAGGTACATAGAGGGAAAATTAAATTTACACACATACATATAATCCAACAAAGGAAATAGAGACACCAACATGCTTTCAGGCTTTTGTTTTAGTAATTGTTTGGCAGCTGGAGTTCACAGGACTCATCTTAACATCCAGAAAGATACAGAGTATGCAGGTTGTCCCATCAATATACCACTATGTAAATATAAAGCATAGATATACACATAAATTCATGGAGTAAATATTTTGCTTCAAATGCTGTGGTCTATGGGATTCCTTTGGAAAGCATGATAAATTAATATATTTCTTATTCTCTATTTTTTAGGAAATGATGTTGCAAGATATGTCATTTTGGTACAAACACTTTTTATGTGACTCTCATCTGCAGTTGTCTTAACAAATGAATGCTCCACTTGAGAACACCAAGAATGATTGTGTAGAAACTCTCGAATAAATTTTAACTTATGAACTATATTGGCAAAATGTACTCATTCACTATGTACACTACACTAGTTGTTTGTGAATATAATGCTAATTAGAATGTAAAACTTGACTCTAGAGAGATGGCTTACCAGTTGATAGTGCTTGCTGTTCTTTCAGGGAACCCAAACTGAATTTCCACCGCTTATGTTGGGCAGCTCACAACCATTTGTAACTTCAACTCTAAGGATCCAAGACGACACCATTTTTGGACACCATAGAAACTGAAATAGGAACTTAAATTACATACACATGCCTACACACACACACACACACACACACACACACATATACATATACTATATACATATATAATTTGAAATAATAAAATAAAACTTTAAAATTAACATAATTTATATTGTCTTATAAAGGAAGACATTTTTGTGTATTTGCGTCATGTAGATGCAGATAGATGTTTATGTGCTTGTGTGTGTGTCTGTCTCTGTGTGTGTGTGTGTGTGTGTGTGTGTGAGAGAGAGAGAGAGAGAAAGAGAGAGAGAGAGAGAGAGAGAGAGAGAGAGAGAGAGAGAGAGAGAACAGAAGACAAGTAAAGACCAATTTGGGGTATCTTCCTTTATTGTTCTGCACTGTCAATTGCTTTGATTGGGGTTTATTCTTTCATTCTTAGACAAGTTCTCTCACTGAATCTAGAGCCTATTGTTTTAGCTAGAGTGGCTGGCCATGGAGTGCCTAGAATTCCTCTATCTTTTCCCAAGCCCCTCAGTATGCATATTATAGGCATTCACAGAATCATCTTCCCTTGTTCTCAATTTTTTTTAGCTTCATCTTTTTTTGAGTTTTCTTTATTAATTTATTCATATTACATCTAGATTGTTAGCCCTTCCCCTGTTTCCTCCCATTCCTCCCTCCCTCCCACTTCCCCCCTTCTCCCCTCCCCTATGTCTGTGATTGAGGGAGACCTCCTCCCCCTATTTATGCTCTTAGAATATCGAGTCTCTTCTTGGTAACTTGCTATCCTTCCTCTGAGTGCCACCAGGCCTCCTCATCCAGGGGACGTGGTCAGAAAGGGGGCACCAGAGTTCATGTGAGTCAGATCTCACTCTCCACTCAACGGTGGAGAATATCCTGTTCGTCAGCTAGGTCTTGGTAGGGGTTCGAAGTTTACTGCCTATATTCTCCTTGGCTGGTGTCTTAGTTTGAGGAGGACTCCAGGACCCAGATCTGAATGTCATAAAGTCAAGAAATTAAACACCACAAAACCAAACAACCCAATTGTGAAATGGGGCTTGGAACTTAACAGAGAATTCTTAACAGAGGAATATCAAATGGCCGAGAAACACTTAAGGAAATGCTCGTCCTCGTTAGTCATCAGAGAAATGCAAATAAAAATGACACTGAGATTCCATCTTACACCCATCAGAATGGCTAAGATAAAAAACTCAAATGACAGCATATGTTGGTGAGGATGTGGAGAGAGAGGAACACTCCTTCTTTGCTGTTGGGAATGCAAACTAGTACAACCACTTTGGAAAGCTATCTGGCACTTTCTCAGAAAACTGGGAATAGGGCTTCCTCAAGATCCAGCTATCCCACTCCTTGGAATATACCCAAAAAATGCCCTACCACACAACAGGGACATATGCTCACCCATGTTCATGTTCATAGCTGCTTTATACATAATAGCCAGAACACAGAAACAGCCTAAGTGTCCCTCAGTAGAAGAATGGATAAAGAAACTGTGGTACATTTACACTATGGAATACTACTCAGCTATTAAAAACAAGGAATTCCCGAAATGTGTGGACAAATGGATTGATCTAGAAATTATCATAATGAGTAAGTTCACCCAGAGGTAAAAAGAGACAAGTGGTATATACTCACTTATATCAAAACACTAGTCCAATGGGTACGTACCATGAAAAACTTTACTTACCAAGAAAGTGGGTCAGAGGAGAGGACATCCTATTGAGACTTTAGGCGAGAGTAGCATGGAAGAATGGGGAAATAGTAGGATCCACAGGGTCCTGCTGTCAGTTTTTTAAAACTTTATTTTGAAATGGGTTTCTCTGCTTAGTACTGGCTATCTGAAACTTGATTTGTTGCCTGGGCTGGTTTTGACTTCACAGATCTATCTACTTAGCATTGTGTACTACAAATGTAAGTTATATTAAATTAATTAACACCTTGAAAAAACATTGGGTATGCACTGAAGAGGGTTATGACATGAAGAAAATATTCCTAGCATGGAAGAAAAATGAACACAAATCATAAAGAAAAAGAAAAGACCACAATACAAAATGTGGCAAATTAAATAAGTGCACAATAAATACAAAAGAGAATCCAATTGCTAAAGATAAATTTTATAACAATGAAAAACAACACAACAAAGGAAAATATTGAGTTTTAATATGCCAAGCAGAAGGCTCAACTAAGAGGCATTTAAGAGATGAGTAACAAAGTAAAAACTACAACATACATCAAAAAAGTTAGGAGAGAAGGAGTGAAAGTCAGACTGAGATAACAAGTACATGTCATGAACTCGTAAACTCAATGCTGATATAACCTTCACAAAATTAAAGTAATGTAACTACTCTGGTTAAGATCAGTGATGGATGACATTTATTGGAAACTTTGTGTAATGCAACAGGATGAAATGCGACATATATAATATTTTAATACATGTAAAATGTAACATAAGTTATTTGAATTTCTATATGTATATATTTAAGTCATGAACTATAAGCAGTTAGTTGGCATATAACATTGTAAATATTACACACACACACACACACACACACGACAGAAATTTCTGACTATGTAGGTAATCTAGTTAGTCATTAATTATTTTCTTTTCTAACTTTTGTATTTTCATGTTTTTTCCAGGAATCTACTACTTATTTACATGCCCAATTGTAGTTTTGTTTCAAAATATATACTTTTCCAATATTTTATCTTGCTATATTACATAAATTTTGTGTACAAGCATATTCATAGATTCACAGATATTTACTCTTACACACACACACACACACATCCATATAGCAGATATAAACTTTTTAATCCCATGTGGGAGATGTGAAACAGATTGGTGTGAGGGTGTGATGTTATTGGCTACTGGAAACAGACTTATAAGAGAACTTGTCATGAGACTGGTTTGTCCACTAACAAGAAACTGCTTCTTGTGTGGGCATTGTCTTTGCCAACTGATAAGCATCCTAGTAAGGACTCTGAGAGGATAAATAATTTTAAGTTATATATATATATCAAACAAGGGGCAGGGCATTTGCTTCAGAGAATGCTTTGAGGTCCTAGTTTCTAGTTACTGCTCAGGATTTCTGCTGCTGCAGTTGCAGTTTACTTTCCTGAAATGCTGGTTTGCTGTTTAATGGATCTGCTGAAATCCTGCTGACTTAACCAGTAGAATCACTCCAAGGAACTGAGTCTAAAATGTGTACTTCTCCTATTCCCATTAACCACTTTTCTCTCCTATCTAGGGTAGATGGGTTCAAAGGGGGATATAAGTATTAAAGTACCCTCAAATCAAGTAGGTTTGAAAATGTCCAAAACTTACAATTGGTGCCCAATGTTGCTTTGGCATAATGGGTAACTTCTAATACTATAGAGGAAAATACTATAGAGGTTTTAAAGACATAAAGATATTGTTTCAGGGTGTCAGCAATATGGCAGCTTCTATTGCAGGGTTCTTTACTGCCTAGTAGCCAGGTGGAATTTTCTGTTTTTGCATTGTCTTTGTCATGTATTTCAGTTTTTTAAAGACTGGTTAAAGAATGATGAGATACAAAAACAGGAGGTGTCACTAAATTCTATAGTTCTGGAAAAGATTTCAGAGATGGCAGTACAATATGACAGCTTACAGATGGAGCACTTTGAAATAAAATAGCACCACTGATAAATGGAAAAAATAGTCTTCAAAGTCCATGGTAAGTAAAAATGGGAGTTCTCTGCTATTGCTGCCATGCTCCATCTGCCAGGTCTTCAGAGCATCTGTGTGCAGAAAAAGGAAGTGAAGGATTGGAATATGGAGAGGGCAAAAGTGTTCCAAAAGAACAGGATGCTGGACAGGATAAAAGGCCTTTGGAAGCAAGTGTGCCACTACAGGAATTCTCTAGCACTACACAGACATCATCAGCTTTCCCAATCTTTGTGCAACATATCCCTGCTAATAATGGTGGTGAGGCTTATTGTGAGATGGCTTGGCATCCAGTAGTTACGCTAGATTTAAAGCATTTTTAAAAGTCTGTTTTACGGTGTGTAATGCATTTGTCTTTCAATAAACATATGTTAAGTAGCTAAACTATGCTGCATAGACTTATTCCCCAAGATTGCAAGGGATTGGTGTCAGCTGTCTTAGAAGCTGCTCAACAGTTACAGTGGTTATCATGGCGGAGAACCAAAGCCACAAGAATAGAACAACAAAGGTAACTAGGGGGATAAATGTCATTAAATATCAATTGTTTGGTAAAGGGCATTATTCTGACTTAGGAAAACAAATTTGATCTGAAGATGTAGTAATGTAACAACGTTGTGTTAGAGCCTTAAGAGCTTGAGACATGGTTGCTGAGACTGGTAAAACAACCACTTCATTTACTAAGGTAATTCAAGGCTGTGGAGAAAGATTCACTGAATTCTTACAGAGATTGGATTCAGCTATAGATAATGCTATACCAGACCCTGAGACCAGACAGGCATTGACCCAGATCATAGCACATGAGAATAAAACCATTAAGAGCATGAGAATCCCCATGAAATGAATGGCTGAGAGACAGCTAATATTGTCTTTCAGGAGTATCAAGCCTATATCATAGGACAAGCTATAAATAGAGGTTTCAGATATCAACACACACAGTGATTTAATTTTGGTAAATTTGGCAATTTAAAAAGGATTTTAAGGTTAAAACTCCAGACCTCAAAATAACAGGTGCATTAACTCTGGAGAAAATGGGACTCAAAGAAGAGCGCAAGGAGATTCTGCCAGTGATTTTAATAGTATGCCAAGACTTCCAGGGGATTGTAATGAGTGTGGGAAGGGAAAAAATAGGTCTGGGCATTGCCAACCCAATAGAGACATACAAAGTAATCTTGCCATTGGCAAATGAAAGGAAGGTCCTTTCTAGCTTGTGGCTCCAAAGCAAACAATACAATCCATCTTTCTCTGGTCATCCAGGAGAAAACTAGCAGGCAGGAAGAGGAAAAGTAGGCACTGATGGTTTAATGCGTGCTACTGAAGGAAATATGTCTTTGGATCTGGCCTCAGATAAACCTCTTACACTATCCCCATAGGTTGAACATTACAAAATAACCACTGGTGTTGTGTTTATGGTCCTTTACCTTCAGGGACAGTAGAAATAATCTTGGAAAGAAGTGGATTAACTTCTGAAGGCTTTACTGTGCATCCACATATTGTAAATGGGGATTGTAAAGAAGAAATTAAAATCATGGCCTATGCTAAAAGTGATATGAAAATTAATGTAGGGGATAGAATTTCTCAGCACTTACTGTTTCCTTAGATCAAGGGCAAAGCCACTCCTGTAGAAAGATCAGGGGAATTTGGGATTACTAGAAAATGTGTGTTCTGGCAAACAATGGTTAATAATCAGAGACCCAAATTAATGGTACAAATGAACAGTGTTAAAATACAAGGTTTATACCATTTAGCAGATCTTTTACAAATGTGGGTGCCCGTGTATTGGGAGCACAGATGTTTAGAATTGTGATGCCATCTTGGTTGACTTTACCTTTGATGAGTATGAAGTGTCCTTCCTCATCCCTTTTGATTAATTTTGCTTGAAAGTCTATTTTGTTCGATATTAAAATGGCTACGCCTGCTTGCTTCTTGTGACCATTTGCTTGGAATATGTTTTTCCAAACTTTTACCCTGAGGTAATGCCTATCGTTATGGGTGAGATGTGTTTCTTGAATGCAGAAGAATGTTGGATCTTGTTTATGCACCCATTCAGTTAGTCTGTGTCTTTTTATTGGAGAATTGAGGCCATTGATGTTGAGGATACAAGGGATGGGACAACCATTGAGACCTAACAAGAATAAATAAATTTAAAAATAAAATAAAATACAAGGTTTAGTGGACGCAGAAGCAGATGTCATGATCCTTTCCCAAAAGTCTTGGAATCCAGAATGGCCACTTCAGAAGGTTTATATACAGTTTATAGAAACTGGTAAATTATCTAAAATAAGACAAAATATATGATGGATTAAATGTGTCGGGCTAGAAAACCAAACAAGGAAGTTGAGACAGTATGTGACTGACATGCCCATAAATTTATGGGGATGGGGTCTTTTGCAAAAATGGGGTCTGCAAATTAATATTGCTACAATTACAGAGACAGACAATGATGAAATTAGGAGTGAAATGTTAGATGTTCTTGAGGAAGGTATTGATATATGAAAAAAAAACTGATCACAAACTTTGCCTGTTGTCCAAACACAGAACTTCACCGGTATTGAGTTCTCAAATGTATAAATGTATAAATGGCTCCCACTGCTGACATACCAACAGTCTTGCTCCTAAAATATTTATCAAATAGACCTGTGTGGAAAGAGCAGTGATTCATAACAAAATAAAAATTACAGGCACTTGAACAACTGGTACAAGAGCAACTGGAAGTTCATCCTATAGAAGAGTATACCAGCCCATGGAATTTACCTCTGTTTGTTGTAAAGAAGAAATCAGGAAAATGGAGGATGGTTATAGATTTAAGAGCAGTGAGTAGAATAATTGAACCAATGGGTCTATTACAACTTGGAATTCCTTTACCTTCATTACCTAGGTTATAGCCTATAATAGTAATTTATTTAAAAGATTGTTTTTCCACAATACTTTTGCATGAGCAGGATAGAGAAAGGTTTGCTTTCTAAGTACCTACATTGACCAATAGAAGTCCAATAAAGATAACATTGGAAGGTACTTCCACAGGGAATGTTAAATAGTCCAACTTTATGTCAAGCCTTTGTATAACAAGCATTAGAAAGCCATGAGGAGCAAGCCATAGCATTACTACAAATAAGATTTAGTTGTTTAGGGTCTAAAACCATGTTTTTAGGTTGATTAAGATATGTTATAAGAAAATGATTTAGGAAAACTTTGGACACTAGGATAGGTATCATTAAGATAGAATAAATAGTGGGATGCTTTCTCCAAGATTGTCAAACACAAAAGGACATAAATCTTTGTGTTTATTTACACTTATATGTGTATCTAATAAACCTACATATTTGTGGTTTTTTAATATGAACATACAGGTTTTGGCATAATACGTGGTCACTTTTCCTCCACATTTATAATGTAATTAAAGGGAAAGTTTTAAGATCATTTATGTTATTAAGACCATTTGGTTTTAAGGAGGTTCCCAAATATTACAAACAAGTGGATTGTAGTTTTTTTTATTTTCTGAATTTAATGAATTTTAGTAAATAGCACTATAATAAAATCATTCCTTTATTTTGTAGATAAGGAAATCTATTAGAAAACATCAGTATTGCTGACCTGGTCAATTATTATAATCAAACTCCTCCTTTGAAACTGTTCATAAATACATGCTATCTCATCAAAAGCATCATGTCTTTCAAACTTGACAATGACCAATTTCATTAACTTCTTCCAAACACTTTCAATCATTCCACATTCAACCAATCTCATTCATTCTTCCCTTTATTTTATTTTAAAACATGCTCATATGTCCATACAATCTATTTTAATGACTTTCCTCTCTCTCTAAATTATTAGATGTTAAACAATAAACTTGCCTGATATTTTAATCCTAATTAAAGTTATTGAGTCACTTACAGGAAAAAGGTATAAATGCATGAATGGGACTTTTAGACTAAGGTTTCACTGTTAGAAGAAGAGAATGAGAAAGAGGAATTAGGTGTGAAAGAAACTAACATTATGTAAATTTATGAAACTGCCAGGCAATCCAAAAGTAACAATAATAAAAATAAAATCTCTGATTCTTTCTGAAAGATGTTTCCCTTCAGATTCAGTATAAGACATTAAATAAAATCCAGTTACACACACACACACACACACACACACACACACACACACACACA
>OU015752.1:67590633-67602843 GCA_907169655.1 Acomys percivali
TATATATATATATATATATATATATATATATATATATATATATATGTCTTCTTTGTCATTTTTCCAAAACTTCTCAGCCTTTTTATTGGAATTCTTTATGATGAAAAATTGAAACTTATGCATCAAAGATTTCTTCATAGCCCTCACATTATTTCTAATCTATTGTATTACTGAGTGGATTTAGAACTCCCTCAACACAGTTGAGTTAGAAAAGTATTTACATCATGACCTAATATTTTATTTATATTATTATTTATGTTATTAACTCCAGATTGCCTTTTTTTGCTCCCTGCCTCTAATGTGTGCACCTCATTGTCTTGGTGAATGTTGTAGGGATAACTAGAAATACAAATGGACTGTGTATAACATGTTATTTGTGTATTCTTGTGTATCAGAGAATTTCATTTTCTGAGTAACAGCATTTCTTTTCTTTTCTTTTCTTTTCTTTTCTTTTCTTTTCTTCCTTTCTTTTTTCTGTTTTCTTTTTTCTTTCTTTCTTTTCCCCACACATTAACTAAGAACCTCAGGAAATGCTTTTGCTAAGGAGTGGAATTTTTGTAAAATTTTACTCCAGTAAACTTTAGAGGGAACACATACAAGGGACAGGTGGAATATAATCAGAGACACTGCAAAAGACAGGTCATTCTAAGAAGCCACTAACTCAGAAATGCATTTTGGCAAAACTAACTTTGAAGCCAAAGATGTGTTTGACCTGTGGCTTCTAATGTCACAGCATATACCATGGGCCAGATTTATGATCCTCAAAGTAAATATCAAGATTATCAACAGCAATCATAACTCTGTGTGGTAAGACTTTGTCTTGAAGTTCAACAGTAAAATTTCCACAAAGAATTTTCTATGTAATTTTTCTCCGTTTTTCAATCACATGTACAAGTAAAATGAAATTTACAAAGAGGCCCAAATCTGTCTTATGAAGTTTTATATACCTAGACTCTATCTCTCTCCTTCTTCCTTGCTCCATTCCTCTCCCTTCCTCTTCCCACCCCACCCGACCCCATGCCCCCCAGGCTTATGAAGACAAATTGGAGTGACTTTGAATGGCAGTTACATACCATTAGGAACTGCCATATGAGTGCTGGGAATGGTATCTTTGTCCTCTGCAACACTAGGATGCAATTCTAGCCCATGAGACTTCTCACTATTCTCCATATTCTTCTTTTAATTATCACCATATCAAATTAAGAGACAAGCTTATAGCAACCTTGAAATTTTTGGTTTTGGTTCATAAAGTAACATTGAGTATAGGGTAATCTTATAGCCCTCAAACATGTGGAAATGTGGCTTGATTATTTTAAAATAATTATCAAAATCATTATCAATTAGGTAGACTATAAGTCATGATGAGACTGGCATGTGATCAGATGTTCTTCAATTACCTTTCCCGCACAACTACTTAATGTCTTGAAATTCATTCCCTTTCTATATGACTTTTGTGTTTGATTTGTTCTTTCCTGCAGTATTATTTACTACAGTGAAAACTTAAGGCTCACTTACCTTACAGACTACCATAAGATTAAATTGAAAATGTTCACCTGACTCAATCTTGATACCAGATTTATGGCATCCATCACCACAGTTCATTTGGATACATGGGAAGTACACAGCTAGGCTGAGATTAAAGCTTGTAACTTTATAACCTTACCTCCATACAAAAATATTGGAATTTATTCTTCTCTCATGTATGGTATCCCTCATGCTCTCCTCCCTTTTCCTTTCTCCATCTTGCCTTCCCATTCTTCATTCACTCCTCATCTCTTTTTCTTCAGATAATGTCAAGCCTTCCATTGATATTAACCAAATATAGCATATCAAACTATAGTAAGATGAGGCACCCTACCTCATATTCAGGCTGCATTAAAGCAACCCAGTAAGAAGAAACGGTACCAAAAGCAGCCAGAATAGTCAGAAATATCCCTACTACCATGTTGGGAGTCCCACAAGAAGGACTAGATACACAATCATAATCTACATGGAGAGAGTCTAGGTCTAGACCCATGCTGGTTCCCTGATTTTTTTATTTGGTATTTGTGAGATTCTACAAGTCTAGGTTAGTTGATACTGTGGGATTACCTGTGGTGACTTCATACTCTAGGGAGCTTACAATTCTTCATTCCCCTCTTCCTAAGGATACACTCGACCTCCTCCTCATGTTTGGCTGTGGTTCTCTGCATTTGTTTCCATAAGTTTTGTATGAAATGTCACTGAGTGTTATAAATGACAAAAGCTCTCTAGTTTCATTTTTTCATTCTGGAAATATGCATCAAACGTAATCTTTATAGTAAAATCATTTGTCATTAAAAATAGTTTTTACTTATTGGTTTTTCTTACAAATCCCATAAGACTTAATGACAGTAACAATGAATGGGAAGAATGTAAGAATACTTTTTCTACTGCATGGGAGAGCTTATTATCTTTTTGGAAAATTTAATGGGCAAGAAGGAAAATAAGTGATATCTGAATAAGGAAAGTTTGAACTTTAGGATAGTAAAGGGGGAAAAGCCACAGTGAGAAAAATTAGTGGACACATAGTAAGTTAATAAATTGAAAATCTATGTCTGTAGGCTACCATAGAGGTCCTCTGAAAGACTCCACCCAACATGGGATCAAAGCAGATGCTGAGACTCAGCCAAACTTTGGAGGTGAGGCACAGGGAGTCTTATGCAAGAGTTGGAGGATAGAAGAACCTGGATGGGACAGGAGATCTACAGGGAGACCAATGATGCCAACAAATCTGGGTGGGGGAGGTGCTGCCAAGACTGATGCAACAACCAAGGACCAGGCATGGGGAAGTCCTAGAGTTCCTGCTCAGATGTAGTAGATAGCGAGCACAGTCTCCTTCATGATCCCATAATATGAGGAGTAGGGGCTACTTCTGACGTGGACTCTTGTGTATGCTCATTGATCACTTCCTCCTGGTGTGGTGGCCTTGGCAAAAAAACATAGGAAGAGGTTACAGGCAGTTCAGATAAGACTTGATATGCTGCGGTCAGATAATAAGGAAGGAGGGCTCCCCCTCTCTGAGGACTAGAAGAGGGGGCATAAGGGAGGGAGGATGGAACTGGGAGGTGATGAAGGAAGGGCAACAGTTGGGATGTAAAGTGAACAAAGTGAAAATAAAAATAAAAATAAAATCTATGTTCACATATAATTAACTCTATATATCCTTCCTGCTTCATGCTTTGTTTTCTTACGTTTGTTTTTTGTTTTTCTTATTGTAATGTTGTAGTTATTTTTCTTGGGTTGATAATCATATAAACTATTGTTCATTTAAATTGTCTCAACCTTCGTAATATAAGCTGCTTTCAGGCTCAGTTCACCAAGATCCAGTTCCTCAGTTAATCCCCAGCTGTGCAGCAGAACACCCATGGCAACCTTCCACATCCTCCATCCCATCTCTATGTATCCCACTGATGTTTCTCTTCTAACCGTTTCTCACCAACTTGTTAATTTGTCCCAGACTCCCAACCACTGAAGACACTACATGCTAATGCTTCTCCACCCAGTAGGATGAAGGTGGACCCTTAGCACCATATACCACTCCTGAGGTCCAATAACCCAGTCTCATCCCCATCTCTGTACAAGACAACCTGCTGTGGTCTCTCTTTACTTTCTGACCCATTCCCAAGGTATCACAAAGACCTTCTCCATGATATTTTCTTTCCCATCTCATCCAAGTATCTGAGACTACAATACCAGCAAGTATTTCCTGTGAATACATCAGCAGAGCAGGCCAGTAAAACAGGCAGTAGAAAATAATCACACTCTCCAAAAATCCAAAAAGAAAATCAAAACCATGAAACAAAACACCCACACAATGAAGAAAAATCTAGAGACTAGCATCTAGAACTACAATCATCTCAAACCCAGATTCCTAAACTCCAGCATAAAAACCTAGGGAAAAGATATTATGTCTCTACCAAAGCCTAGCACTGCTAGAATATTCTAGCATAAATGAAGCACAAGAAACAAGACCTTAACACCAATGAAATAAAGACAATAGAGATCCTCAAAAATGAAAGAAATAATTTTCTTACTAATATCCAAGAAAACACAAACAGTGGAAGGAAGACCTAAAAACATCAGTAGACTCATTATAGAAAACACAAAGTATAGGATTCCGAGAAATGAAAATTAGAGGAATTTGAATAAGAATTATAGGGAAAAGCTATACCAAAAGAATACAGGACATAGACGAGAGAATAATAGGCATTGAAGATATAATAGAAAAATTTGGTACAATATGCAAAGAAAATGCTGAATGTAAAAGAACATTCTTGGCACAAAACAGGCAGAAAATATAAGCCATTATGAAAAGACCGAACTTAACACAATATAAACAAAAGAAGAAGAATCATAGTGGAAAGTCCCAGAAAGTATTTTCAACAAAATTATTTTTTTTATTTTTTTATTTTTTTAAATTAATTAATTTATTTATTAATTTATTCATATTACATCTCAATTGTTAGCCCATCCCTTGTATCCTCCCTTTCATTCCTCCCTCCCCTTTCCCCCTCTACTCCCTTCCCCTATGACTGTGACTGAGGGGGACCTCCTCCCCCTGTATATGTTCCTAGGGTATCAAGTCTCTTCTTGGTGACTTATATCCTTCCTCTGAGTGCCACCAGGCCTCCCCATCCAAGGGACATGGTCCGATATGGGGCACCAGAGTTTGTGTGAAAGTCAGATCCCCTTCTCCACTTAACGGTGGAGAATGTCCTGTCCATCGGCTAGACTGGTTAGGGGTTCGAAGTTTACTGCTAAATTTTCCTTGGCTGGTGCCATAGTTTGAGGAGGACTAGAGGGCCCAGACCCGCCTGTATTTTTCCAGGACCCACTGGATCCCTCTATTTCCTCATTCTTCCAGGCTTCTCACCCCTAAAGTCTCAATAGGATTTTCTCCCCTCTGACCCACTTTCTTGGTAGGTAAAGTTTATCATGGGGGCATACCCCTTGGCCTAGTGTCTCGATATAAGTGAGTATATACCATTTGACTCTTTTTGCTTCTGGGTGAACTCACTCATTATGATAATTTCTAGTTCAATCCATTTGTCCACAAATTTCGGGAATTCCTTGTTTTTAATAGCTGAGTAGTATTCCATAGTGTAAATATACCACAGTTTCTTTATCCATTCTTCTACTGATGGACACATAGGTTGTTTCCAGGTTCTGGCTATTATGAATAAGGCAGCTATGAACATGGTTGAGCATATGTCCCTGTTGTGTGGTAGTGCATCCTCTGGGTATATTCCAAGGAGTGGAATAGCTGGGTCTTGAGGAAGCCCTATTCCCATTTTTCTGAGAAAGCGCCAGATATATTTCCAAAGTGGTTGTACTAGTTTGCATTCCCACCAGCAATGAAGGAGTGTTCCTCTTTCTCCACATCCTCGCCAGCATTTGTTGTCAGTTGAATTATTGATCTTAGCCATTCTGATGGGTGTAAGATGGAATCTCAGTGTCGTTTTGATTTGCATTTCTCTGATGACTAAGGAGGTCGAGCATTTCTTTAAGTGTTTCTCCACCATTTGATATTCCTCTATTGAGAATTCTCTGTTTAGTTCTGAGCCCCATTTCTCTATTGGGTTATTTGGTTTGGTAGTGTTTAATTTCTTGAGTTCTTTATATATTTTGGATATTAGACCTTTGTCGGATGAAGTGAAAGAATTTTCCTAACCTAAAGAGGTATATGTCTCTCCGCCATTCGATATTCCTGTGTTGAATATTCTCTGTTTAGTTCTGAGCCCCATTTCTCAATTGGGTTATTTGGTTTGGTGGTGTTTAATTTCTTGAGTTCTTTATATATTTTGGATATTAGATTTTTGTCAAATGTACAGTTGGTGAAGATCTTTTCCCTGTCTCTAGGATGTTGCTTTGTTCTGTTGACAGTGTCTCTTGCCTTACAGAAGTTTCTCAGCTTCATGAGGTTCCATTTCTTAATTGTTGACCATAACGCCTGGGCTGCTGGTGTTCTGTACAGGAAGTTGTCTCCTGCACCAATGTGTTCCAGGCTCTTGCCCACTTTTTCTTCTAAATGGTTTAGTGTTTCTGGTTTTATGTTGAGGTCTTTAATCCACATGGATCTGAGTTTTGTGCATGGTGACAAAAATAGGTCTAACTGAATTTTCTACATGTAGACATCCAGTTGGACCAGCATCGTTTGTTGAAGATGCTGTCTTTTTCCCATTGAATAGATTTGGCTTCTTTGTCAAAAATCAAGTGGCTATATGTGTGTGGATTCATTTCTGGGTCTTCGATTCAATTCCATTGATCAACCAGCCTATTGCTATGTCAGTATCATGCTGGGCCCAGGGGTTCTGCTCATACTATGGCACCAGCCAAGGACTATACATGCAGTAAACATCGAACCTCTACTCAGATCAAGCAAATGGACAGGACAGTCTCCAAAGTTGAGTGGAGAGTGGGGACTGACTTTCACACGAACTCTAGTGCCCCATATTTGACCACAGCCCCTTAATGCCCCTTAATGGGGAGGCCTGGGACACTCAGAGGAAGGATAGCAGGCTACCAATAAGAGACTTGATACCCTATGAGCATATACAGGGGGAGTTTATCCCCCTCAGTCACAGTCATAGGGGAGGGGAGTAGAGGAAAAGCGGGAGGGAGGGAGGAATGGGAGGATATGAGGGATGTGATAACTATTGATATGTAATATCAATGAATTAATAAAAAAGTTAAAAAAAACAGTAGCTCCCCATATTGAGGGACTAGGCATCCAGTTGGCCAACACTCCTATGTGTCTTATGCCTTATTATTTTAAAAAGCTGTGTTTGCTTCCTTGATGTATCTAGGGTTTCCTGCAATTTGTATGTTTCTACTTCATTTTTGATGCCTTCTTAAACATTTTGGATAAAAAAAATTTGTCTTCTTCTAAAAAAAAAAGAAGTATGTGTCTATTAAGATACAAATCACTGACTGGACAAGGAAAAAGAGTACCCTCATCCACCTAATAATCAAAACATTGAACACTCAAAATAAAGAAAAAATATTAAAATATTCCAAGGAAAAGACCAAGTAACATAAAGACAGGCCTGTTAGAATTACATCTTTATTCAAGGCCTAAACAGAAGTTCTACTGATCACAGATGCCAGCCGAGACTCCACTCTTAAAAGTTTCAATCACCATAAACGGAGAAAATAAGATCTTTCATGATACAGCTATATTTAAACAATATCTATCTATAAATTAAACCTACAGAAGATGCTAGAAGGAAGACTCTGATCTAAGGACATAAACTACTACCCAGGAAGTAATTTCCCATTACCTAAAATCATAAGAAAGGAAGCACACACATACCACCATCATCAACAGCAAAAACTTTTCCACCACTAACAACAAAATAACTGGAATCAACATTCATCAATGATTGTTATCTTTCAGTATCAATGATCTAAATTCCCAAATAAAAAATACGGACTTACAGAATGGATATAAATATACCTCTCTTCCTGTTTCATGCAAGAAACATATCTCAACTTCAAAGGTAGACATTACCTTGGGCTAAGGTTTGTAAAAAGACATTCCAAGAAAATGGACCTAAGAGGTAAGATGCTGTAGCCATTTTAGTATCTAAGAAAATAAACTACAAATGAAAATTAATCAAAAGAGATAAGGAAGGACACTATATACTCATCAAAGAAAAAAGTCCACCAAGATAGCATTTTAATTAACATATATGCCACAAACTCATGGATACCCACTGTTGTAAAAGAAATACTACTACAGCTTAAACTGCATATACACCTTCACACACTAATAGTGAGAGACAACAAAAATTCGCTTGCATCACAAAACAGGTCATTTAGACAAAATCTAAATGGAGACTATCTAGAGATTAGCAGATATTATAAACCAAATGGACTTGGCAAATATTTACATAACATTACACCCAAATACAAAATAATATACTTTTATCTAATTTCTGCATGGAATTCTCTTGAAAATTGACCACATAACCATCACAAAACAGATATCATCAAATACAAGAAAGCTGAAATAACTTCCTGCATCTTTTGTAATTTATAGTAAACCTGGTATTTATACTCTAAGCCTCTTACAATACCATATATCATTTGGGCCTTTATATTACTGTAATGGGATTCGTTGTATTTGATGATTTTTATAACTTTTGATTACATTGATGTCTAATTCCATTCAGGCAAATGTGACTTTATTTTTCAATGAAAGTTTGATATGAGGTAATTTCTATGTATCTAGCACATTAGTGGTCCACTTTAAACATTTAAAAAATATACATACCTGTATGATTTCTTCTGAAGGACCATGGTAGATTGTCTTTATATACAATTTACACTTATATATTTTTTATTTCTTAAATCTAGCATATCTTTCTAGATAATCTTTCATAATTCTTCATCCTGTTGATATATTACAAAATTGTTCTGTTTTTAGATATTTTATATGACGTTTTACAAAATTCTCCTCTAGGCTAGTGTAATTGTAAAATAAAAGAAACTGACCCTTGATAAGTTTATACAAGAATAGGCCTAATTTGTTTCAAAGAGTATAATTCTTATATCTTAAATAAAGACTTATCCTCTCTATTTCTTGACTATCAGAGGAAATAGAGTTATTTAAAATGACCATATGAGTATTGTCTTAACTAATCTTTTAGAAGAGTTTCACAAGGGAATAAATTGTTTTCCGACCATATTAATTCAGAAGAGCACAAAAAGTCACAATCATGTAATATATATCACAATCATGTAATATAGCCCACTTATCCTTTCTCTCAGTGCAACCAGGCATCCCCACCCAGGGGAAATGGAGAAATATGAGGCACCAGAGTTCATGTCAGAGTCAGTCCCCACTCTCCATACACTGTGGAGAATGTTCTGTCCACTGGCTAGATCTGAATAGAAGTTCAATGTTTACTGCATGTACTGTCCTTGCTTGGTACAGTAGTCAGACCAGACCCTCATGGGTCCCTATCTGCCTGTCATGAAGTACTTGTAGGTTTCTAGGACCCTGTGGATCCTTCTATGTCCCGATTATCCCATACTTCTCTCACCTAGAGTCCAAATAGGAAGTCCTCACATTTATATCAATCTCTTGGTGAGTGAAGTCTTTCATTGGTCATTCTTTTTGCACTAGTATTCAATTATAAGTGAATATGTACTATGTGAGTCTTTCTGCTTCTGGGTTAACTCACTTATTATGATCATTTCTAGTTCCATCCATCTGTTAGCAAATATTGGGATTTCCTTGTTTTTAATAGCTGAGTAGTATTCCATAGTATAAATGTACCACAGTTTCTTTATCTATTCATTGACTGAGGGAAATTAAGGCTTTTTCCAGATTCTGGCTATTATGAAGAAGGCCACTATGAACATGGTTGAACATAAGTATTTGTTGTGTGGGGGAGAAATTTCTGGGTATATTCCAAGGAGTGGAATATCTGGGTCTTGAGGAAACTCTATTCCCAGTTTTCTGAGAAAGCCCAAGATAGATTTCCAAAGTGCTTGTACAAGTATGTATTCTCACCAGCAATGAAGGAGTGTTTCCCTTTCTTCACATCCGTGGCAGCATGTGGTGTCACTTGAGTTTTTGATCTTATCCATTCTGATGAGTGTAAGATGGAATCTCAAAGTCATTTTGATTTGCATTTCTCTGATAACTAAGGTTGTTGAGCAATTCTTTAAGTGTTTTTTTTTCAGCCATACTATATTCCTCTGTTGAGAATTCTCTGTTTAGTTCTGAGCCCCATTTCTTAATTGGGTTACTTGGTTTGGTGGTGTTTAATTACTTGAGTTCTTTATATATTTTGGATATTAGACCTTTGTCAGATGAAGGGTTGGTGAAGATCTTTTCCCAGTCTATAGGCTGTCGCTTTGTTCTCTTGACAGTGTTACCTGCCTTACAGAAGCTTCTCAGCCTCATGAGGTCCCATTTGTTAATTGTTGACCTTAAGGCCTTGGCTTTGGGTGTTCTGTTGAGGAAGTTGTCTCCTGTGCCAATGTGTCCCAGACTCTTTCCTCCTATTACTTCTAACATACTTACTGTCTCTGGTTTTATGTTGAGGTCTTTAATCCCCTTGGACATGAGTTTTGTGCATGGTGATGAATATGGGTCTACTTGCATTTTTCTATATATAGACATCCAGTTAGACTAGCACCATTTGTTGAAGATGCTATCCTTTTTCCATTGAATGGATTTGGCTTCTTTGTCAAAAATCAAGTGACCATATGTGTGTGGATTCATTTTTGGGTCTTCTACTCAATTACATTGATCAACCAGCCTATTGCTGGGCCAATATCATGCCGTTTTAATTACTGTTGCTTTATAGTACATCTTGAGATTGGTTATGGAGATTCTTTTGGAGGACCTTTTATCATACAGCATTGTTTTAGCTATTCTGGTTTTTTGCTTTTCCATATGAAGTTGAGAATTGATCTTTCAATATCTTATTTAAAATGTGTAGGTATTTTGATAAGGATTGCACTGAATCTGTAAATTGCTTTTGGTAAGCTGTCCACTTTCACTATGTTAATTCTTCTGATCCATGAACAAGGGAGATCTTTCCATCTTCTGATGTCATCTTCTATCACTTTTTTCAGAGATTTGAAGGTTTTTTTCAAACAAGTCCTTCATTTGTTTGGTTAGAGTTACTAGATATTTTATATAGCTTGTGGTGATGGTGAAGGGTGTAATTTTCCTAATTTCTTCCTCTGCATGATTGAAATTTGTATAAAGAAAGGATACTGACTTTTTGGATTTAATTTTGTATAGTCACTTTGCTGAAGGTGTTTATCCACTGTAGGAGTTTTCTGGTGCAATTTTGGGCATCACTTATGTACACTATCATATCATCTGCATATAGGGATAATTTTACTTCCTCTTTTCCCATTTGGACCCACTTGTTCTCCTTTTGTTGTCCTATTACTCTGGCTAG
Source organism: Acomys percivali (assembly GCA_907169655.1). Classification (NCBI taxonomy): domain Eukaryota; kingdom Metazoa; phylum Chordata; class Mammalia; order Rodentia; family Muridae; genus Acomys; species Acomys percivali. The sequence continues at coordinate 67,601,583 of OU015752.1, forward strand.
AACCTCAAGAACTATATTGAAGAGATCTGGAGAAAGTGGGCAGCCTTGCCTGGTCCTCAATTTTAGAGAAATTTCCTTGAGTATCTCTCCATTTAATTTGATGTTGGCTATTGGCTTGTTGTATATAACCTTTATTATTTTTAGTATGTGCCTTGCATCCCTGATCTCTCCAAAACCTTAAATATGAATGAGTTTTTTATTTTTATGCTTATTATGCACCTAAGGAGGCAATCATGTGTTTTTTTCTTCCAGTTTGTTTATATGGTAGATTTCATTGATGGAATTCAATATATTAAGCCATCCCTGCATGCCTGGAATGAAGCCTACCTGGTCATGGTGTATGATATCTTTGATATGTTGTTGTATTCAGTTTGCCAATATTTTATTCAATATTTTTGCATCAATGTTCATCAGAGAAATTGGTCTGAAATTCTCTTCTTTGTTGGGTCTTTGTGAAGTTTAGGTATCAAAGTGACTGTGGCCTCAGAATGAATTTGGTAATGTTCCATCCATTTCCATCTTTGGGAGTAAGTTGAAGAGTATCCATATTAGCTCCTCTTTGACAGTCTGGTAGAATTCTGTACTGAAACCATCTGGCCCTGGACTCTTTTTTGGTTCGGAGACTATTAATGATTGCTTCTATTTCTGTAGGGAAATAGGATTATTTATTTTGTTTATCTGATCTTGACTCAATTTTGGCTAGTGGAATTGATCAAGAAAATTGTCCACTTCACCTAGATTTTCAAATTTTGTGGCAAATAAGCCTTTGAAGTAGGATCTTATGATTCTTTGTATTTCTTCAATGTCTCTTGTTATGTGTCCCTTTTCATTTCTGATTTTGTTGATTTGGATATTGTCTCTCTGCTTTTTTGTTAGTTTGACTAACGGTTTGTCTATCTTGTTGATTTTCTTAAAGAACCACCTCCTGGTTTTGTTGATTCTGTGAATTGTTCTGTTTGTTTCTAATTTATTGATTTCAGCCCTCAGTTTGAGTATTTCCAGTCATTTACACCTTTTGGCTGTTTCTGCTTTTTTTCCCTAGAAGTTCCAGAAGTGTCATTAAGTTGCTTATATGAGATGTTTCCAATTTCTTTATAAAGGTCCTTAGTGATATGAAATTTTCTCCTAGCACTGCTTTCAATGTGTCCCACAAATTTGGGTATTTTTTTCTTTCATTTTCATTGAATTTCAGGAAGTCCTTAGGTTCTTTCTTTCTTTCTTTCTTTCTTTCTTTCTTTCTTTCTTTCTTTCTTTCTTTCTT
>OU015752.1:67607704-67720543 GCA_907169655.1 Acomys percivali
TGCAGAGAGATAGGAGGGCCATTATCAAATGCAGGATTAGCCGCTGCAGTGATGCAGGTAGCCCAGGGATGGAATAGGAATTGATAATGGTGGGAAATATTCCGGGCTCCATGACACAGCCTGAGTATAGGTGGGGAATCTTGTCGGTTTTTCCAAAACCACTACCAGTATCACATACAGCTGCAATTTTCCCAAGAATTTTCACCACCAATGTTTCGTTGCAACTCCCGTTCCTTCCCTTACAAAAGAGATTGCACCTGTTACAGAAACTCCCATTCCTTCCCTTACAAAAGAGATTGCACCTGTTACAGAAAATATGGGCTTTCCCCTTAAGGGAAGCTTATGTTTTCAGATTATTAACAACATATCTGAAGGCAGTGATTGTGTACAATTATACAATCAAACAGGCGTTTGGTTTGATCGCCCCTGGCTCGACAAGCCACAACAGGCTAATGGCACTTGGGCCTCTGGCCGATGGCCTGCCTTCATATCTAGAGGCCCTGGACCTACAAAGCTCCGTCAATAGCCAGCTAAAAGGAGGAATTATGATTGTGAACCAGCTTATTGGCCTGGTTCAAGAACAAATAGACATTTTGATGGAAATTATGCAGCTTGGCTGCCAATGGAGATTTCCAGGACTATGTGTCACCTCAGTAACTTACCATAACTTCAGTAAAGCTGCTTATTTGTCCAAAAGTCTCTCCCAACATCTCCTAGGTAATTGGAGCCTTGAACTCGATGGACTCCTGAGGGAAATGCGACTCTCTATAGTGCACATCAATTCTACCCGGGTCGACACCATCTTGGTTTCCGGAATAGCGCAGTGGTTCCAGATGGCCTTTTCTCATCTGAGGGAGTGGGCGGGAATAGGAGCCCTGGCAGTGTGCCTGGTTCTAGTCAGTTGCCTAGCACTCTGGTGCATTTGTAGGATGCGTGCTCATCGATTTTGCACACAAGCTTTTGTGGTGCAGGCTTTTGCTGCTTTGGAGGCTGGACAGTCTCCTCAGGTGTGGCTAAGTATGCTGGATATTTTGACCTTCTTAAATTGGGCCGCTTTGCCGAGATGATATAGATCCCAGCCCCATGGGCAGGGTGAGAATGGCATATACTCAGATATTGCCTGCCTTAGGGCATGGGCACCTGTGAGGGGTGATGGCCAGAAACCGCAGGGGGAGGACCCGATTGTCCGACTCTGAGTCCCCCGGAAGTATACCTAATTGCATAGAGGTTGATGTTAGAACTTGTCTTGCTCAATGCATGATGAGGATGCCCACAGGCAGCAGATCAAGACCCCTCCTCTCCTCCTAAAAAAAGACATCATGTCAGGCCAATGAGGCCTAGGAGGATCAGGTCAATGCTTCCACCCTTTGGTTAATGCCCACTCCCATTGAGGAGTTTCTCTCACCTGTGTCAGCTTGGTCACAAGTTTTGGGGCAAAGGTATCTTGATCCTCGGCTTAAAATTAATAAATAAGGGGGAACTGTAGAGAGCCACAGATAGCATCGCCCCTTGCTGCTTTCCCAGAGCAATGCGCATGCGCAATGCACCCTTGAGTGAGCCCCTTATGTGCATGTGCAATGGTCTTGGTGGCGTGATCCTTCTGCACCAATTGTGAGTGACAACGTGGCAGGCTCTGATTGGAGTGGTCGCACTATAAAGGCTTTCTGGGTGCGGTCCTCGGGGTCACACCATTATTCAAGAATCCTGAGTAAACTGCCACAAGAAGAGTTCCTAGTGGTGTTGGTGTCTTTCCTGCTGGTTGGGGGCGGCACCGACACAAGCCATCTCATCCAATGTAGAAACAGATTATTACCTTTTATCCACTACCATGTAGTGGGTAGGATAGTTCAGTGAGCTTTGATACACAGTAGTTATGATAAGAACAGCACCAAGCACAAACATTCCTGGTACTTCAGGATGGCACATTCAAAGTCAGATTAACACCCATAATTATATCTGAACATGATAGTATTGAGATTTAATTACATTTTAGATATAACTACAACCATCTTTAATGAAGAGGGTTACATTGGGACACATTAACATTCTTAATATTCAGACTAGAATCAAGAACCCTCATCCCTATGCACAAGTCTGGCATATCTGGAGACATGACTCCTAGCTGTATGGCTTTGTTGAAATATTACAAAACTGTTATTTATAAAAAACAACAACACTTTCCCAGAATCCTGTTGCTTCTTCCTCCTTTTCTAGCACTGCCATGTCAGATTAAGAACACACAGTTGCCTCCTCCCTCCTTGCTGTGAGGATTGTTTTCTCAGGGTAACAGTTACAAAGGCCATGTGTATGTGGAGTGCAGATGGCCCACAGAGAGGGCACAAAGTTAAATATTAACTTGTGTTTTTCCTTACCTCCCTATAAGTCATAAGTGATTATTTCCCTCTGGCATTAATGACACTGAAGTGTTTGTGTTTTCTTTCTGAAAGTTTCCCATAATTCCAAATACCCACAAGTAATTAAAAGTTTCTGGTTTATGTTAAGCCTTTCTACAGAGCTATAAATGTCTGACAGAGGTATTAGTGTTTCGAACATCTCTGGGGCAAAGTATGTCCCACATGTAAACAATACAGAATGTGTAGGTCTGTGGATTGCTGGACTCATATTGTTATTCATCAGACAAATAGTCCATTGGGATGCGTGAATTTGTGAGAAAGTTTTTATACTGCAGACTTTCTACTTTGATTTTCCACAGTCCTCTAAATTGACAATTATCACAGCTATAATTGGAGATATGGAATGTCAAGTGAACAGTAGAACTAAGAACATTCTTCCCAGAAGTATTAATCAAAGCTGTTACAGAATGTTTATGCACATTTATACAAATGATTTGTAAAATGTGTTTGAGAGTAGAAATTCTAAATTGGGGAAAACACTGGCAACACACACTCTATTAATGACTTAAAAATTCATTGGAGAATTAATAAATGAAATTTATCATGGAGAGTAAAGGTGATAAATTAATTTAGTTTTTAAAATACAAATGGGTATGTAGAAAGGTGCATACATGTACAGTATATGAGTATTTTACATATAGAAGTATGTAGGCCCTTGGCTAGATCTGGGTAGGGGTTCAAAGTTTATTGCACATATTGTCCTTGGCTGGTGCTGTAGTTTGAGCATGAACCCTGAGCCCAGATCCACCTGTTCTAATGTTCTTCTTGTAGGCTTCTAGCCAATAGATAGGACATTCTCCACAGTTGATTGGAGAGTGGGGACTGACTTTCACATGATCTCTAGTGCCCAAAATTTGACCATATCCCCTTGATGAGGATGCCTGGCTGCACTGAGAGAAAGGATAAGCAAGTTACCAAGATGAGACTTGATAGTCTATGAGACCATATGGTGGGGGAGGAGATCCCCTTTAGTCACAGACCTAGTGGAGGAGAATAAGGTGAAAGCGGGAGGGAGAGAGGAACAGGCCTTTTACTCTGAGGTAATGTCTATCATTATTGCTGAGGTATGCAGCATATGTTAGCCTTTGCCCTTAATTGGGGTGTTGAGGCCATTGTTATTGAGATATATTCATGACCAGTGACTGTTATTTCCCTTTGCTGTTAATTGTGATAATGTGTTTGTTTGCTTGTCTTCTTTTGGTTTTTCTGTATTTCGGTTATTTTTATCCTGAGTAGTTTTTTATGTAGTTAACTTCAAGTAGGAATCTTGCTTCTAATATCTTCTGTAGGTTGAGATTTGTCCATAGATATCATTTAAATTTGTTTCTGTCCTGTAATACCTTGCTTTCTCTATCAATAGTGGTTTAAATGTTTGCTGGGTATAGTAGTCTCAATTGCTGTCTTTGATCTCTTAGAGTCTGCCCAAGCCTTTCTGGATTTTATTGTCTTTGTAGAGAAGTCAGATGTAATTCTGATAGGTTTGCCATTATAAGTCACTTGGAGTTTTTACCTTGCACCTTTTAATATTTTTCTTTGTTCTGTAGTTTAACATTTTAATTATTATATGGAGGCAGGATTTTTTCTAGCCCAATATACATGGTGTTCTGTAAGCTTCTTGTATGTTTATATGCATCTCTTTCTTTATGTTGAGAAATTTTTCTTCTAGGTTTTGGTTGAAAATATTTTCTGGTCCATAGATCTGGGAATCTTCTCTTTTTCCTATTCCTATTATTCTTATGTTTTGTCTTTTCATAATGTTCTCAGTTTCTTGTCTATTTTCTGTTAGGAACTTTTTAGCTTTAATATTTTTAGAATGATGTATTGGTTGCTTCTACTGTATCTTTTATTCCTGAGATTCTGTCCCCATCTCTGTGGTTTGTTGCTGATGCTTACCTCTGTAGTTCGTGTTCTCTTCCCTGATTTTCCATCTCCAGGACTGCCTCAGATTGTGTATTCCTTATTATTTTATTTCCATTTCAGGTCTTGGACTGTTTTATTCAAACCTTTCACCTGTTTAATTGTATTTTCTTGTGTTCCTTTAGGAGATTTAGTTGTTTTCTTTTTGAAGTCCCTTATCATCTTTGAATGACTAAATTTAAGGCCATTTTCTTGTGTGCCTGCTCTGTTAAGGCTTGTACTAGGACAGCAGGTTGCAGGTGGTACTATAATGCCCTGATTCTTATTTGAATTCTTATACTATACTTTAGCCACTTGGCTGTCCATAATTTTGGCTGAGTTTCCTGTTGCTCATGGGACTACTTGGGACGGTGACAAGAGCCATGGCTTAGAGACTGGATGTTCCTGGGACCCAATAACCATCTTCAGTAATGTGTGTATGGCTGTGGGCTGGATGTTGAAGCCAAAGTGTTGCTGGAGCCCTGGCTGGCTTCTATGGGAAGGTGGGTGGATAGATCCATGAGCTGGTAGCTAGAACTCAGGGAATCTTCTGAAGCATTCCTCTGCTAGTTTTCTCCCAGCTGTACATGAAGTCAGGGGATTGGAGTGGTATGCCTAACTTAGATGATCCTGGGCGATACCAGGTCTCCCCTGGGAGGTGGGTAGAGATGTGAGTTGGAGGCTGGATGATCCTGATTCCTGGATCTTATGTAACACCTGTAGCCAACTCATATTGAACGGAGGTCCCCTACACAATGGCAGCTTTTGCAATACTTCCTCAATATTTTGTGTGCAATCTGCTCTACTATCTTCACAGAGTATGGATGGATATGTCCATCAGCAGCATCTGCTTCCTGAGTGTCTTCTAGGCCATCATTATCAGCCAAAATTACTCCAGAAGGACACAGATTAAAGTCAAGTCTGCAAGTTACATTGCTTCTTGCATGCAAGTGAGCTATGAGCTAGATCTTGTCCTTCATAGCAAATATTGTTTTTCCTTTGAATATACATGCAAGATGGAGTCCTAGAAGAATTACAGACCTAAAAGAGTTTGGGTACTCTTCATCTATTTGACATGACCAAGCCATTAACATTCTCTTTTCAGTGAAATCAATGTTTGATATATTTTTCATGGTACAGTGGCTACACAGTTTGCATGCCATGTAGATAGAAGCAGAGAATCACAATCTCAGGAACAATTTATATTTTACTAACATCTCTTTGTGAGCACCTTTGTCTACTTTAAAAATCTTTCTTGCCACTTATAAACTAGTTGGGCTCTTTTATATAGTCCAGGCTTGCTCCAGGTAAACATGGCTTCAGTAGTTTCTACGTGTTCCCAAACTGTGAGTCCCCTTCTGTTCACAAGCCAATCATTCTGGGAATATCCACTCCACTTTCTTGATGCAAGGAATAAAAGAGTCCACATCAGTAACATTTAAATTGTCTGTTTTAAAATGATGTATAAATTTTATTAAATCATTTATGAGTACTCATATCATTAAAGCAGGTGGTGGGTACTCATGAACAAATATGTACTGAATGATCTCTGAGATTTGTGGATAATTTCAAGTTTAATACTTAATACTCATCCCATTGAGTACACAACAGCAGTCGCTTTAGTGTTTCCATCACAAAACAGGTCTGACATCTTTTTACATAAGTCAGCATTTTGCCCATTTTTATGGTCAAAGCATCCGCATGGTTTTTCCTCTCATGGTTATTATTTTTAATTTATTTATTTATTATCTTTACCTCATGATCAAAGCCCCATCCCTTCTCTTGTACCCATCCTATCTCTCCCTCCCTTTCTACTCCATCCCCTACTCAGAAAAGAGAACCCCCACTTACTGTCCCAACTCAGCTCATCAAGTTGAATCAGGATTGATCCCATCCTCTTCCTCTGTGGCCTGGTGAGGCAGAGCTGTGAGGGGGAAATGACCAAAATGCATGCAACCAAGAACATGTAAGAGACAACCTCTGTTACACTTGTTTTGAAACTCATATGAAACCTGAGTTGCCCTTTGGCTACATCTGTGAGGAAGCTGAGATCCAGTCTATGCATGGTCCTTGATTGGTACTTCAGTTTCTACAAGGCCTTCTGGACTTTGGTTAGTTGGTCTTCTTGTGGAGTTCCTGTCACCTCCAAGTCCTTCTATACATGCCCCCACTTTTCTACAAGATTCTATACATATCACCCAATGTTTGTCTGTTTCTGCATCTGTTTCAATCTTGCCATGTGTATAACCTCTCAGAGTACAGCTATGATAAGCTCCTGTCTGTGAGCATAGCAGCATATCATTAATAGTGTCAGGGATTGGCTGACCCCATCCCATGGTGTGGGTCTCAGGTTGAGCCAGACTAGACATTACCTAAATTTCTGCTCTTTTTTTATCCCTGCACATCTTATAGGCAAGTTTTATTTTTGCTTGAAGTTTTTTTGGTGGGTTGGTGTTCCCCTCTCTTCACTAGGAGTCATGCTTAGTTAGAGGGTGTCCTCTTAAGTCTTCATGACTCCTGCTACTAGGTATCTCAAAAATTGTCACCCATATATTCCTCCCAGAAGCCTAGCCTGTCCTATATCACCATCTTGTCACAGAGATGCCTCTGCACATGGTTTCTATTCACTCTATAGGCCTTCTGTCCCCTATCTCCAACTCTCCCCAGGTCTGATCTCCACACTCATTTCTCTTGAAGACCAAGAAATAAACCCACAAAGCTATGGACACTTAATTTTTTACAAAGAAGCCTAAACTATACAATGGAAAAAGAAAGCTTCTTCAATAAGTTGTGTTTGTATAACTGGATGTCTACAGGTAGAAAATGCAAAGAGATCCATATTTATCACCCGGCACAAAGCCCAATTCAATGTTGTTCAAAGACATCAACATAAAACCATTTACACTAAATCTATTAGAAGAGAAAGTGGGGAAGAGGCTTAAACTCATTGGCACAGGAACAACTTCTTGAACGAAACACCAACAGCTCAGGCTCTAAGATCAAAAATTAATAATTTGAACCTCTTGAAACTCAAAAGCTTCTGTGAGGCAAAGGACATTTTCAGTAGAATGAAATGGCAGCAAATAGATTGAAGACATTTTCACCAATCCTACATCTGACAAAGGAATAAGACCCAAAATATATAAATAACTCAAAAATAAATAAATGAAAACAAACAAAATACTCCATTTAAAAATGGGGCACAGGCTAACTGAAAATTTTCTACAGAGGAATCTCAAATGGCCAAAAAGCACTTAAAGAAATGCTCAATCTTTTTAGTCATCAGGAAAATGCAAATAAAAAACTCTGAGATTCCATCTTAAACCCGTCAGAATGGCTAAAATAAAAAACCTCAAGTGTCAGCACATGGTTGTGAAAAAATGGGGAAAGGGAAACATTCCCCTCCATTGATAGTGAGAGTACAAACTTGTACAACCAATTTGGAAATCAATCTAGTACTTTCTCAGAAAAATTGGAATAGCCCGCTCTCAAGACCAAGCTGCATAACTCTTGGGTGTATACCCAAAAGATGCTCTACCATACAACAAGGACACTTTCTCACCTATGTTCACCATACCTTTATTCATAATAGCCAGAATCTGCAAACAACCTAGATGTCTCTCAACCAAAGAATGGATAACGAGACTGTGGTACATTTACACAATGAAATACTACTTGTCTATTAAAAATAAGGAAATCTTGAAATTTTCAGGCAAATGGATGGAATTTGAAAAGATCATCCTGAGTGAGGTAAGCCAGATTGAGAAAGACACACGTGCCTCCCAGTCTCTTAAGATAAACTTGCAAGAAACTTGTAATTGTTTCTCATAACTATCACCTGGGGGTAATATTAACTCTGAGAAACATTTTTTCTAGACCTGTGCACCTATTTCTCCTAAAAATGAAATAGTCATTTCAAGTCTGATGGGAAGGATGTAACAGAACCACAGAGCCATATCTCAGTCACTCTCTGCTTTTCTACAGGTTTCTCCTAGTCATAGAAACTGTGGCCGACTCAAAAAGCATGGACAGTATTTCTAACTGTCATATGAGGAGCAAAGTGTGAATGGGAAAACTGTGTCAGGCACCCTGGTAAGTGATTCTATGATAATAATAAATAAAGGACTTCAAACTGAACCAGTTTTTACAGCACAACAACATAGGAAATGGAAAGTCATGGCAATTGATTTCAAGCAGCAAGAAACTATGTGATCTTAGTCTTATGCATATACTTGCTTCTCTTGGCTCAAAGGAGTCATCAGTCACAATATAGGTGTTACTTCATCAAACTTTCAATGAAACTATATTTCTAACATATCAAGGTATATGACTTTTCCACTTTCTCAGTTTCCACTACAGGAATATGATCCTGAATTCTCAGATTTCCTAGGATATGGCTATAGTTTTCCCATGCATTATGTAAAAGATGCAAAGAAACACAGAAACACACAGAGAAGTCGCTTGCATAGATAGTTTTCCCTAAGTCTTGACACATCATGAATGGAATAGAGCCATGAACTGTGTCCACACTGATATTATATTTCACTATGATTATGTTGTTTCCCTTATGTAAAGCATGCAAAGAAACCTTTAATAAAAAAAGTTAGCATAGATACTAGGTACTTCTTATAGCAGCACTAAGATATGTATCATCTGGTTTTCATTTTTTAAAAAATTCCTCCTTATTGCATAAAATATATACTCATCCAGTGTGGTGACCTGATAAATGAAGCTGATGTAAGTTTGCAAAGCCATCTAGAGTTCTCTTCCTGAACTTTAAGTAGGACTGTTAACCTAAACCTGTTCTAAGCCATATCTGTTATATATCATTAAAATTAGATATTTCTAATCTGCTAAACATGTCTCTGAGTACAAAGACTCTTGTGGATGGTGTTAGTAACCTATGTTGCTTCATTGAAAAGTATTTCACTAACTCATATATCAATCTCTACTTAACTATATAATGATATCTATAATAATATTCTTCATATCTCATACTCTGAGTTTGTGTGGCTTTTGACTGATGTTATAACATTGTGAGATGGCTGCCTGATTCTTATCATAGATATCTGGGTGTTTGTGTTTGAATTATATTCTTTATTTGAAAACACTATCAAGTCATTCTATTAAGTATTATTCAGTATATAAATTAGCACAATTAAATAATTGAGAGTCATATGACTGTTATTTTTATACACATATGAAGTGTTTACCGGGGGTCAAGTTTTAATACTATTACATGTCCCTCATTGGATTAAAATACCCAGATGTTCCTTAATGATGGTTATTGCCTTATATAATAAATATCTCCAAAACCAAGCATACTTCTCACTTCCAAATATATAAATTGGTGCTTATAAGATTATAGGGATGTATAAAAAGTGAAATGAATGCAGAATTGATTTGTTTAAGGATCCCATTTACCAATTAGTAGGGAGGGTGTTAATTCACCATCCTCCCCTGTTCATCATCAGATACTTTCAAATTCTTATTTTATTATTTTTCAAACATGAGCTCTCAAAGGCTTAATGCAGATGCAGTTACCATTCATTCTTTTTTATTTAAGTAATATTTGATATACAGTAGTAATTTCTATACAATGATAATATACTAGGATGATTTGATAGTTTTCAGAGAAAAGAAAACCTTCCACTTACAAAACTTATGACATTTGAAGAACTTTAATCTTTTTCTAAGTTGGTTAGCACAACAAATGTATTCAGTGCCTAGTCTTGTCTGATACTCTTGGCATGATTGATCAATGTAATTAAAAAGAAAATCATGCTGTGGAAATCTTCATGCAATAATCATTCTGGAACCACTGAAGGTAGAATAGAGGAAATGTCACCAGTAGGCAAAACCAGCATAACTACTGAAGGCCTCAGGCCCAGTTTACATTATAATTTTGTACTTTAGAACCACTATGTGGTACAGGGAAGCAATCGAGATTTTGCAGAAGCTTATATGGTAGTCATCTTCTTGCTAAGGGCAATAACTCATTGTTTAAGCTATTTCTCTATGTCATTCTGTTCTAAGTAGCAAAGGAAGTCATCCTTGGCAAATAAATAGAACATGGGGTGCTTTAAGTACATTAATAAATAGGTAGCTTTAAAAAAGCCTGTAGGTGTATATGTGTGTGTGTGTGTGTGTGTGTGTGTGTGTGTGTGTGTAATTTATTCAGATTACATCTCAATTGTTATCTCCTCACTTGTATCTTCCCATTCCCCCCATTCCCTCCCTATTTCATCCTATTCCCCTCCCCTAGATCTGTGACAGAAGGGGACCTCCTCCCTATCATATGATCACAGCCTATCACATCTCATCCTGGTAGCCTGTTTACTTTTCCTTTGAGTGGCAGCAGGTCTCCCCACCAAGGGGGAAGTGGTCAAATAGGAGGAATCAGAGTTTACATCAGAGTCAGTTCCCACTCTTCACACAACTGTGGAGAATGTGCTGTCCATTGGCTAGATCTGGCTAGGGTTCTAGCTTTACTGTATGCATTGTCTTTGCTTGGGACTGTAGTTTGAGCAGAAACTCCTGAGTCCAGATTCACCAGCCTTAATGATCTTCTTGTAGGTTCCTAGGACCATCTGGATCCTTCTATTTCCCCCATTCTCCCTTACCTCTCTCACCTGGAGTCCCAATAGGAAATCCCAGTATCTATCCCAATTTCCAATATGGCAGCACCAAACACACATGGTATCTGATCTGTAGGACAGAGACTAGGGACCTAGCTGGGAGATACAGAGCACCATAACTGAACTTTTAAATCTTATTCTACTTCAGGCAATCTTTCATAATCACTGCATGAATGGGACAATGCATGCTAGATTCCTTTTGAATGCAATAAATGCTTCTTGCTACTTAAATTAATAGAGTTGAATTCTCATACCCAACACATTCACATGTGCACACATACAATGTGCAATGAAATTGAAAATAAAAATAAAACCTTTTCTATGCTCCTTAATGACATTCGTCCCTTTACCTACATATTCCACCCTCCCACACCACCCAAAACTACCATCTTGTTTTTTACCTTCTAAATTTACAAATAAAAGAAGAGCCATGCCTGCTTCCTAGACTGTAAACAGAGAAAACAAGAGGTCATTATGATGTGTTGTCTCACAATAGAAACTTGAACATTATAAATGCAGTCTATAATAGTGCCTGATCTCTTACAAGCCTCTTAATAAAACAAGGGTGAAGGAAATATTCATAAAATGTTAACTAAAGATGGAGAATGTTGATTTTATTTGATACATAAAGCCCACACTGCATCTTCTTGTGCCGGATCCTTAAGCTGAGAACACAAAAATCAACAGCACGGTATTCACAGATTCACAGATGTGACTATTGGAGTCGAAGATTGTCATTGGAATTCTCAGCAATTATCTCCTCCACCACTATCTGTTGCTTTACTTCAAAAGAAGTAATTTAAGGCACAAATACTGTATCATCCAGCAGTTAGTTACAGCAAATTTCTTAATTCTTCTGTGTAAAGGTATGCCCCAGACAATGACGGGTTTTGTCCTGAAAGACTTCTTTGGGCATATTGGGTACAAACTGAGTATTTATTTCCAAAGTGTGAAAAGGACAATGTCCATCAGCAGGGCCTTCTTAGTGATTCTTTTCCAAGCCATTGACATTAGTACAATTGGCCACATGTGAAAAAAGTGTAAATTGAAATCACCCAGGTTCTTCCATCTATCTGACCGTGATCCTATCCCTCCTTTCAAACATTGTTTTCCTTTGTAAATGGCTGGAAGATAGAACGATATAAACATTGCAGCCCTAAAACATTCTGGACACTACTCTGCTGTATGTATTGATAAAACTAGTGACATCCTCTCTGAAGCATTCCATTTAGCTCATGAGGCCTTTTTCTTGTGGGGCTGATGATGTGGGTCAGTGGCTCCATAGTTTGCATCCTCTACAGACACAAGCAGGTATTGAAGCACATTCACAGAATCAACTTCTATCTCAAGTCCTACCCTATGTCCAGAGCCACAAAGAACATTCTGCTCTTGTTGAGCATTTTATTTGTTTTCAGTTTCCTTCCTCTTATTTACTTAGCTCTTGCATATCATCCCACATAATTCATAGAAAATGCTTATGTAGTCATCTCTAAGTGCTTCCCATATGCAAGTCTCTTTCTTCTGATGCCCCATGACTCCTCTGAATCTCCACTCCATTTTTTTGTGTATGTAGTAAGAATTTAAAAGCACCAATAATAGGCCAACATGCAAATTACGTCTTTCTGATCTATGTTTAATTGTTATTCTGTCACTCATACATACTCAGCACATTGTTGCAACTATCAAATCATAAACAGAGTATGACAAATGTGCAAACCCATGCACACAAATTTTTTTGTAAATGAAGAAATGTTAATTAACTTATCATGCTTACTAAAATAATTATCTGATTGCACATATAATGTATTAATCTTTATCTTTTAAATTTTTTATTTGATTAAACTGGTTAAAATTTATTGAATATATGTAAGCTTACTTTTTCTTAACTACTTGATAAAAAATTAATGTAGTGAAATATATTTGATTACTTTTGTCTTCATGAACAGACAATGTTCAGCAATCTAAGAGTCTTTGACAAGTAAATAACAAATATTTATTATTGCAATAATGGGCATATTTGAGAGATTTTGCCAAAGACTAATCATTCATGCTAATATAACAACAGATAAAAGTTTGATAGAATTTTACAAGAAATAATTAGATTTTTGGAACTTGTAGTATTATCCTATTCTTTGTTGATTACTTGTATGAAACCACCTCTTTTCCCATGTTTATGTACATTTAGTACATTTAATACATTTAGATTTCACTAAGTAGACAGGCATGATGGCACATGCCTGTAGTACTAGCACTTAGGGAGGGAGAGGCAAGTTGATTTCTGTGAGTTCAAGGCCAGCCTGGTCTACAAAGCTAGTTAAGGACAGTCAAGACTACACAGAGAACATCTGTCTCAAAAAAAGAAGAGGGGTGGGGAGTAAAAATTTCATTAACTGTGCCCACTTTTGTGTCAAATTCTGATGAAAGAGAATATTCTTATCCTCAGAGTGGCTTCTTCTGGCCTCAAATCCCAGTTGCCACATCTTCTCCAGGGGATGTGACACCTTCTTCTAACCTCCTTTGGAATTCCAATTGATATTTTTTGCTCCTCTTTTTTTTCTTCTTTTATTTTTCATTTTTCAAAACATATTTTTAAATGATTATTGATTTACTCTAAGTTCTAATGTTTTGCCTGCATGTATGTCTGTGTGAGAATGTCAGCTTTCCTGGAACTGAGGTTATGGACAGTTGTGAGTTGCCATGTGTGTGATAGTAAGTGAACCTAACTCCTTTGGAAGAGCACTCTTAACCATTGAGACACCTCTCTAGCCCTATCCTTTTACCCACAATTTGTCTTGCCTACAAGAAGTGTGGGGATAAATATTGAGCAGAGATTGAGGGAACTAATGACTAGCCCAAATTTGGATGCACATCATAGGAGAGAGCCAAGCCCTGCCACTATTAATGATACTCTGTTATCCTTGCAGACAGGACACTAGCATAACTCTCTTCTGAGAGGCTTTATCCAGCAGGTAATGGATACAGCAGCAGAGACTCACTGCCAAACAATAGGCCAAGCTTGGGGAGTCTTGTGGAAGAGTGGGGGGTAGGATAGTAGGAGCTGAAGGGGTCAAGGAAACCATAAGAAGACCTACAAAGGAAATTAACGTTGGCCAATGGGAGCTCACAGAGGCTGAAACAACAACCAAAGAGCATGCACAGGCTGGACCTAGATCCCCTACACATATGTAGCAAGTGCTAATCCTGGTCAACATGAGAGTCTCCTAACAATGGGAGTAGGGGCTTTTCTGACTCTGTTGCCTGCCTTTGTATCCGTTTCCCCTATCTAGGCTGCCTTGTTTGGCCTTAGTGGGAGAGGATAAGTTTAGTTCTGCTGTGACTTGAGATTCCACTTGAGGTACCACTTGGGGCCTCCCTATCTCTGAGAAGTGGGGAATCAGGGAGGGTGAATGAGGATGGGACTGGGTGGAGAGAAGAGAGGAGACTGGGAAATATTTTAAATAGAAATGCTTGCCAACCAATCACGTTCCAGCACATCTAAGCAAACATGCAAACAAACAAAACACAGATAAAATTCCATGTTTATACACAGAAAATATATTTATTCACTTTACATCCTGATTGAAGTCCTGCTCCTCTCTTCTCAATCTCACCCACCCCTCTCCCATGTTCGCTCTCTTTCTCAGAGAAAGGGGAGGCCCCTCATTGTTATGAACCAGCCTTGGCACACTAACCTGATGCATAACTAAGTGCATCCTCTCCCACTGAGGTTATACAAGACATCCCAGTTAGGGTAAAGGGATCCAAAGGAAGCATCAGAGTCAGAGAGGACCCTGTTCCATTTGGAAGGATCCACACGAACATCTACTACATATATGCTAGGGGCCTAGGACCAGTCCACATATTTTCCCTTGTTGGAGGTTCAGTCTTTGTGATTCCCCCATAGGCACAAACAAATTGAATCTCCAGATCTTCTTGTGGAGTCCTTGGGTAGAAGACGGGGTGGATAGGGAAGCAGGGATGAATATTAGGAATAGGTAGTATGTAGAGTGGGAAAGGCATGAGGGGAGAGGGTTAGGTGAGAGAGTGGAAGTCAAAGGTGGAGGGCATCTTTGGGATTTGCCAGAGACATGGAATAGAGGAGGCCCTAGGAAGTCTGTGTGGGTCATCCTAGCTGAGACTTCTAGCTGCAGGGCATATGGAATCTGTAGTGGCTACCTCCTGTAGTCAGGCAGGGCTTCCAATGGAGGGATAAGGACACCAACCCATCCACAAAACTTTTGACCCAAAGTGTGTCCATCCTACAACATGTCCTGGGATAAAGGTTTACTTTTATGTCCATGGTCCTCTGATAGTCTCTTTTTCCCATGTTTGTTTTATTTTTGCAAAAAATTATAGAGATTTCAATTAAATAGCTTAATGTTACTATTGATGAGTTAAAAAATCAAAAGCAATTCTCTATCCCCACACTCTTCTTTCTGGAAAATGATATAAATAAAAGAATTTCATGAATCTAAGACAAACAATAATAGAAATAATTGATAAAAACAGAATTGGTTCCATGAGATAATAGGTAAGATTACCAAATCCTAATGAAAACTAAATAAGAAGAAGCAGACACAAATCACTAAAATTAAAAATTGTAAATTGTCTAAAAATAGATAACAAGGAATTAAAGAATATGTTGAAAACACACCTTTCAGTAAATTCAAACATCACTATTATAAATTGAATTATCTTCCTGAAATTATTTGGGTTGGGGGGGGTGTTGATTTCTGCCATTTGTTTTCTTTTCCTATTCTTGATACTAATCCTCTGTCAGATGAGTACCTGGTAAAGACTTTTTTCTGACATGTAGGCTACCTCTCCTCTTGACCAATGATGCTTCATTTAGTTTCTAACTATCAATTGTTGATCTTAACCCCTATGCTATGGGTGACAGTATAATCAAGCCTACCATATTAGCTATTTTATCCTTTTTATTGTTCATGATATTATGTCCTATGGTGCAGTTCTTGATCCATTTGGAGGTTTTAGTTTTGTAGTGTCAGAAATAAGGATCTACTTTCATTCTTTTACACATAGATTTCTAATTTAACAATCAACATTTGATGAAGATGATCTCTTTCCTCAAGTGTATGTTACTGGCTTCTTTGTCAAAAAACCAGGCAGCTTGGGATGGAGAGATGGATCAGTGGTTAAGAACATTTGCTTCTATTTCAGAGGGCCTCAGTTTCAAGTTCTGTCTATCACATAGTAACACATAACTGTTTATAACTCCAGGAATTTAAGGTATGGTGGCCTATTCCAGTCTCCAAGGGAACCAGAAGCAAAAGTGGTGCACAGACATCCATACAAGCATAATATCTATACCCATAAATCAGGTGGCTGTAGGAGTGTGCACTTTATGTGGATCTTGATTTTTGTTGTATTAGTCAGTGTGTCTATTTTCCTTTGGTACTATGATACACTATGGATGTGTAATATAACTTAAAATCTGAGATGGTGATGCCTCAAGCAGTTTTTGTGCTGTTTTTGATTGCTTTAACAACACTGAGTCTTTTGTTTTTCTATATAAAATTAATTTTTTTCCTATTTCTGTGAAGAATTGCTTCACAGAATTTTGATGGGATTGTACTGAGTCTGTAGATTGCTTGGGACAAGATGCCTAATTTCAAAAAATTAATCCTACCAATCCATGAGCATAGAAGGTTTTCCTGTCTTTTAGTAACTTCTTCAGTTTTTTTCCCCTTTAGTGTGTTAAAGTTTTCATTGTGCAAATTTTTCACTTATTTGGTTAGATTTATCCCAGCATACTTTTAGTTTTGAGATCATGGTGAGTGGTATTATTTGCCTTGTTTCTGCCTTAGTTTGTATGTTAGAGAGACAATTTTAGCATGTCCCCTTACCAATGAAGAGGGATTGCAGAGAGCTAAGATCCAGAGGATGTCTGTACCAAAACACTATTTATTGTCTGTGAAAATTTATTGTATGCACACATTCACTCACAATGATTGGTACTGTTTACACAAGACATTATAAGACCAAATCTGTCAAAATACCAACATAGATGGGGAAGGAGCTCATGACATTTCACACCTAACAAAGGAGGTATTACCAAATGATAGTGACTGGGATAGTGTGAAACATTTTTCTTCTAGTGAGTTGCTCCTGAGAGGCTATCCATGCTTCAGCAGATGGCCCTGTGCCCTTACAGGATGCACTAAATGAATTCAGTGAGCTAAAAAAAAAAAGAGCACATGAAGACGGCACACAAACATTTTATGGAAAGTACAAGAGGAATTGAAGTTGGAGAGAGGTAGATGATAAAAATATATGTATTTTTTAATTTTTAATCATAAGATAGAAAATATGAACAACTTGAACAGATCCAAAACAGTGAATGACATTGAAGTGATTATAAAATGTTTTCTTTGCACAAAGCCACAGAAGGTGTAACTATAAATTATTCCATACAATTAAAGAAGAGGTAGCAGAAGTGTTCATGAATCTGTACCATGAAACTGAAAATTCTTGCCCCAAATGAGGTGACTCAGGCTCAAATAGACTAATGTTGCATGTTCTTTCCTGCATGAAGGTCATAGCTAAGAATTTTGAGATTTGTTTATGTAATTTGGAATGTCTGTGGAAACTTGGAAGTGATTATGGGGTCATGGTGGATGGGAAATCCTTAATGAAAGTGGACATAGTGAGAATTATATGGTAGGAAAACAAAGCAATGGAAAAGTGAAGATGGTAGTGCTTGAATAGGGATGGGATCAGATTGGGAGAAGATGGTGTAAAGGATAGGATTAACTAATATCAGAGATTTAGTTGCTCTTGAGATGTTCATGATTTGTTACAGTGTATATTCCTGCTGCTGTCACTACTCACATTTACAAAACCCTGAGTTTTTGTTTTTAAATGTAATTTAGGTTCCCTTCTTATTGCTAATGGCAGTACAAATGATAAAGTGCATTTTTCTTTCTTTTTAAAATTCTTTTTATTTTTTTAATTAATTTATTTATATTACATCTCAATTGTTAGCCCATCCCTTGTATCCTCCCTTTCTTTCCTCCCTCCCGCTCCCCCCACTACTCCCTTCCCCTATGTCTGTGACTGAGGGGGACCTCCTCCCCCTGTATATGCTCATAGGGTATCGAGTCTCTTCTTGGTGACCTATTATCCTTCCTCTGAGTGCCACCAGGCCTCCCCATCCAAGGGACATGGTCCAATATGGGCACCAGAGTTTGTGTGAAAGTCAGATCTCCTTCTCCACTTAACGGTGGAGAATGTCCTGTCCATCGGCTAGACTGGGTAGGGGTTCGAAGTTTACTGCCTATATTTTCCTTGGTTGGTGCCATAGTTTGAGGAGGACCCCAGGGCCCAGACCCGCCTGTAGTTTTCCAGGACTCTCTGGATCCTTCTTTTTCCTCATTCAAAAATCAAGTCCAAGTGGATTAAAGACCTCAACCTAAAACCAGAGACATTAACCCAATTAGAGGAAAAAGTGGGGAAGAGTCTGGAACACATAGGTACAGGAGACAACTTCCTGAACAGAACACCAACAGCCCAGGCCTTAACGTCAACAATTAATAAATGGGACCTCATGAGGCTGAGAAGCTTCTGTAAGGCAGGTGACACTGTCAAGAGAACAAAGCGACAGCCTACAGACTGGGAAAAGATCTTCACCAACCCTTCATCTGACAAAGGTCTAATATCCAAAATATATAAAGAACTCAAGAAATTAAACACTACCAAACCAAATAATCCAATAGAGAAATGGGGCTCTGAACTAAACAGAGAATTCTCAACAGAGGAATATCAAATGGCGGAGAAAAGAAACACTTAAAGAAATGCTCGACCTCCTTAGTCATCAGAGAAATGCATATCAAAACGACACTGAGATTCCATCTTACACCCATCAGAATGGCTAAGATCAATAACTCAACTGACACCACATGCTGGCGAGGATGTGGAGAGAGAGGAACACTCCTTCATTGCTGGTGGGAATGCAAACTAGTACCACCACTTTGGAAAGCTATCTGGCGCTTTCTCAGAAAAATGGGAATAGGGCTTCCTCAAGACCCAGCTATTCCACTCCTTGGAATATACCCAGAAGATGCACTACCACACAACAGGGACATATGCTCAACCATGTTCATAGCTGCCTTATTCATAATAGCCAGAATAAAGTGCATTTTTCAATAAAAGCTAAGTAACAGTTGGTAACACAATGTGATGTAAGTTCAGAGCTATTGACTGAGCAAAAGAATCTAATGATTTGTTATATGGATTATCAGCATATTTTAGACAAATCCATTTGAATCCTCATCATACTTTTGTCTCATTTAGTTATTTTTCAACATTTTAAATGACGATGTCACTCTAGACCAGTGGTTCTCAACCTTCCTAATACTGCAACTGTTAATACAGTTCCTCATGTTGTGGAGGCCCCTAACCATAAAGATAGTTTGTGGCTACTTCATAACTATAATCTTGCTACTATTATGAAGTTAAATGTGTGTGTGTGTGTGTGTGTGTGTGTGTGTGTGTGTGTGTGTGTTTTCAATGGTCTTAGGTGAAACCTGGTGAAAAGGACCCTCAAACCACACAGGCTGAGAACCACTGCCATAGACTAACAAATAGAAAATGACTAAGTTAGCTACCTTAGGGAAGGAAAGAATGCAATGGGGCATCCATAGCTTACTGCCAATCCTTCATGTGCTAGTCCCCAGAATTTCTTGTTTCCTACATATGAGATTTGTCTTCCACTTGGGATCAAGAACTATCAGACCATCACCTGCACCTTCAGTATTCTCTTCAGAAATGAAAGAAAATAGCATTTCCCATTATCACTTGTGGTGAATTGTTCTCAGAAGAGTTGTTTGGCTGCTCACACCTGCATGTCCACTGCTACTGAAAAAGAAAAGATAATTGAAGGTCTAAGGGGAGGTGAGGTCACATAATCACAGATCCATCCATCCCACAGGCACTGGATGCCTCACTCCAGCTCACATACTGTTTATAGGGACCATGGAACTGGCAACAGTATCCCACACAAGAACTGCTTTTTGAAAGGGGAGTCTACAAAGGAAAATTTGTGTCAAGAGTCTTGGTAAGTAATGGCACCAGCAAATGGAACTTGAGATTGGACTAGGTGGGTGACAGACATGAAATGAGGAATCCTGAGGAAAAGTTCATGTAGCGAAAGAAGCATGGGGTCCTGATCACACAGATAACCCTGCTTCTCATTAAAGGGATCCAAGTTAGAAGTTACTGTTAGTACTTAAAATGAGACAATGATGCCGATTTTTAATTAATTACAACTGTTTTGTGAGTTAGTCAGTTGCTCAATTCCCACCTCTGGAATCTAGACTGGATTTTCAAGTTTCTACGACTATGTATTCTTCCAATACATGTTTTCAAGTGTGGGAAGATTTTTCAAAACTATCTAGTTATATATAGAAGAGAGTTCATATGGGAATTAGATTAGATCTTACTCTCTAACTTGGAATATGCAGCAATACTGGGATAGTAAGCACACCTTTCTAAATTATTAGCATCTTAGATTATGATAAACTTCTTAAAACTTGGTGAAGATATTTGAGATACTGTGAGTTTGTAGTAGCTGTATGGAAACTTATTTATTTCATTACTTTGGAAATACTTTCATCATTTAAAAAATGACTCAAGTTTAGGAAGTTCATGAGGAAGTGGATATGAAAGAGCAGAGATGCATAAAGAATATACTTTTCCTTGCTGTTATGGTGAATGCTTTAATCCCAGAACTACAGTGGTAGAGGTTGATAGATCACTATGCGTTTTTTATGCCAGCCTGATCTACATAGTAAATTCCAGAATGGACAGAATTACATAAACAAACCCTGTCTTAAAAATAAAAAAAATCCCAACATTAAAAATAAAATGATACACCCAAATTGATCTCAATTATTATTTAATATTTTTGACTTTGCATTTTACTTAAGTTCTCAGTTCCCCTTCTTTCCCCAAACTCTGCAAAACATGCCTACCCATTTGTTTTCAAATTCATGGCCTCTTTCTAATCAGTTATTATTGGATGCATAAATTAACATTATATATATATATCCAATTGAGCAATGTGAATTGTGTATATATTTTCAAGGCTGTCTGTTCAGCACTGCATAATAGAGTGGTCTGCTTTTACCTGGAAGGGTGAGCTCACCTGCTTCCAGCTTTATTCAGTTACCTGCAGTTCTTTGTGTAGAGTTTAGGCCTCCTTTTTATCTGTGGATTTTTGTTTGTTTGATTGATTGTTTTGTTGGGGCTCGGTTGGTTTGGATTGATTTTTTGAGTTTCTCTGTGTAGACTTGGGAGTCCTGGACTCACTTTGTTGACCAGGCTGGCCTCGAAATCATAGAGATTTTCCTTTCCAAGTGCTGGGATTACAGGCATGTACCACCATGCCCGGCTTATCTGTGGGTATTTTGCCTGCGTGAATGTCTGTAAACAGTATGCATACAGTGCCAGGGAGGTCAGAATAGAGCACTGGATTTCCTAAAACTGGAGTTAAGATATTGTGAGCTACCATATGGATGTGGATACTAGAACACAGGTCCTGATAACTAGAACGTAGTTAAGAGTAGTCAGTCTTCTTAACTGCTGAGTCATATCTCAGGCCTTGATTTCAAAATTTTATGAGTATAACTTCATATCATAAATAAAATATTTTTCATGTATGGGCTCTATTATAATATATTAGCAATTCTGCTGCAGTAGAAAAAGCACTATTTAACTGCATTAATAGTTAGCACTTTAGTGTATTATTGTTTTGTTTCTTTTTAATATTTTATCAGTTATTTGAGGATTTCATATACTGTTGACCATAACACCCTTCTTCATCTGCTCCCTGATGCACCTTACCTCCTTTCCTTACCTACCCAATCTTGCATTCTCTCCCTCTCCCTCTGTCTCCCTCTGTCTCTGTCTCTGTGTCTCTGTCTCTCTCTCTCTCTCTGGCTCTCTGTCTCTGTCTCTCTCTGTCTCTGTCTCTCCTCTCTGTCCCTCCCCCCTCTCTCCCTGTCTATCAAATCCAATTTTTGCTGCCCCTATACTAGTGGGTGTGTGACCTACCATGAAGCCAAGGTCTTAGAGGAAATATTGACTCTTACTCTCACAGCAGCTATCAGTTGCCAATGACTCAACCGGAGGCAGGACTTCATGCCAAACTCCTCTACACTAAAATTTTGCCTGAGGTGAGCTTATACAGGATTTCTACATGTTATTATAAATACAGTGAATTCACATGTGCAGCATCTCTTTTCTGGACAGAAAATACCATTTTATTTTAGTCATCTACTCACTGTCTGTGGCACTTATGATCTTTCCATGCCATTTTCTGTAAATTTTTGAATCTTTTACACTCACTTTTTGTACTGGTCCTACCCTGATATTATGCCCTGTCTTGTGATTGCTTGAATAATTTTTGTGATACTTTAAATATGGAACATGTGAATTCTGTGTAAAGAATTGGAAGTCATGCTGTACATGGGTCACTGCATGGACTCATCATGAGGTGGGCCCCTGAGATACTGTGTTTCCCACGGTTCATGAATATGTTCAAATACTTAATAATCAATCTTTTAAAAAATTTTTTCATTAATTTATTCTTGTTACATCTCAATGGTTATCCCATCCCTTGTATCCTTCCATTCTTCCCTCCCTCTCATTTTCCCCTTATTCCCCTTCCCTATGACTGTTCCTGAGGGGGATTTCCTCCCCTTGTATATGCTCATTGGGTATAAAGTCTCTTCTTGATATCCTGCTATCCTTCCTCTGAATGCCACCAGGTCTCCCCCTCCAGGGGACATGGTCAAATATGAGGCACCAGAGTTCATGTGAAAGTCATACCCCACTCTCCACTCAACTGTGGAGAATGTCCTGTCCATTGGCTAGATCTGGTTAGGGGTTTAAAGTTTACTACCTGTATTGTCCTTGGCTGGTGCCTTAGTTTGAGTAGGACCCCTGGGCCCAAATATGCCTATCATAATGTTCTACTTTGCTATTCTCCCATGCTTCTCTCATCTAGAGTCCCAAGGAATTCCCGAAATTTGTGGACAAATGGATTGAGCTAGAAATGATCATAATGAGTGAGTTAACCCAGAAGCAGAAAGACTCAAATGGTATATACCCACTTATATCTGCATAGTAGCCCAAGGGGCATGTCCCATGAAAGCCTTCACTTACCAGGAAACTGGGACAGAGGGGAGGACATCCTATTAATAATCAACCTTAATTGCCATTGGCTTATACAATTTATATACACAAGCAAATGGATGCCTTTTACAGAAAATACTGTTGAAAGAACAATTAAAAGTTACAAAAAGCAAATCAGATACCTTATTTTTAAAAAGGGTGTCAGTGTGTATGTAGTTCATAGTTCTGGATGGCTTCAAACTCATTATGTAGTTCATGATAGCCTGAAGCTCACAGATTTCCATCTGCCTGTACCTCCTTGGGCTTGAGGTTAATGATGTCTACCCCACACCTTGCTTTTAAACACACAACATAATAAAGAATCCAGGAGACTAGTCTAGTGAAGGCCTGTTGAATAGGTGTACTTTCTCTGATAATGCACAGCTACTTCCTTGTTACTAGTTTTTCCTTTACCAAGCTTGAATTCAGAAATACTTAACCACTCCATGTTCAACTCTTTTTCAAATATTCATACATGACACCTTAGTAGGAGGTCAGCATATAGCTAGAATTTGTTCACTGCAAATAATTTATATAGTTATAGCTTATAAGTTATTAGCCATTTGTAATTTTTGTATATGAGTGGCAAACAATGAAAAAATTCACTTTCCCCATTGTCACATATATTGCATTGCCACTATTACAAGCTTGTTTATGCAGCTAATTTGAGAACAGATTATTTCTTCCTGGTATTCTGGATCTTACAATCTTTTCACTCCCACTTCTATGATCTTCCTTAAGCCATAGATACCTCCCAGGAATAATACTCTTATTGATTATCCAATACAAAGTGGTCAACTCTAAAACCTTATACACACAAATAGTAAAACTTGACTCATAGGTTATTTTATGTAGTTACTTATAATATGCATTTATATTAGTGTTAGATTATGTAACACTAATACAAAGAGAAAGAAGCTATTAACTCAAGAGTGGGGAGGCATGCCAGGTGTTGGAGGGCCAGAACATAGGAAGGACTGAAAGGAGTAAAGGGAAAAGTGATATAATTCTAATATTAAATGGTTTAAAATAAGAAATGATGTAATAAGCTACAGTGTATCAGTTAACAATAAATCTTGAGTGCTAATGTAGATGGAGAATGATGGGATACAAGTGATGTAGTACCTGAAGCCCATGCCTCGTTTTCCCATGCAGGATTCCCAGGCTCAGGAATCACTAACTTACAAGATGAGGGACAAAGACATGGCTGTAGGAATCATCTTCTTAATACAAACTTTGGCTGGAGTTTCAGGCAATTCCTATCTGGCGTACAATTATCTCTTGCTTTACTTCAAGGAGAATCAAATAAAGGCTATGAACTTGATTCTGATGCATTTAACCTTGGCCAACTTCTTAACTCTCTTCTGTAAAGGAGTGCCCCAGATGATGGAAGCTTTTGGTGTCAAATGTTTCCCCAGTGATTCTGGGTACAAGCTGCTTTTCTACCTACATAGAGTGGGCAGAGGTGTATCATTTGGCAGTACCTGCTTATCCAGTGTGTTCCAGGCCATCACCATCAGACCAAGGCATTTCAGCTGGGCAGGAATTAAAATTAAAGCCCCTCAGATTATTATCCCCTTCATATACCTGACCTGGATCCTGTCTTTCCTGGTAAACACTGATATACTTGCACACATAACTGGTAGTTTGTGCAACCCAAACATAACTCATCCAACGGATTTGGAATGCTGTTCTTCTTTTCCTTGGGAGGAAACTGGTGAAATATTTCATGTTATCTACATGACCCTTCCTGATGCTGTGTGCATGGTGCTCATGCTATGGGCCAGCAGCTCAATGGTTCTCATTCTGCATAGGCACAAGCAGAGGATGCAGCACATGGCCAGGACCAAGGTCTCCTTGAGATGCTGCCCCGAGACCAGAGCTACTCACACTATCCTTCTCCTGGTGAGCACCTTTGTATGCTTTTACACACTCTCCTCTCTCTTTAGCATCTATTTAACTTTTTTACTTAATCCTGGTCAGTTGATAGTGAATGCCACTGGAGTAGTCTCCATGTGTTTTTCCTGT
Source organism: Acomys percivali (assembly GCA_907169655.1). NCBI lineage: Eukaryota > Metazoa > Chordata > Mammalia > Rodentia > Muridae > Acomys > Acomys percivali. The sequence continues at coordinate 67,632,876 of OU015752.1, forward strand.
ATCAGCCCTTTTCTGCTCTTAAGACATGGTTCCAGTTCTTCCAGGCTTTGTTGTACCTAAATACAAAATATATAATCATCCTCTTTCATAATAAACATGGAAATAAAGTTGAAAGAATTCTCATTTTCTTGTAGTCCTAAAGAAGTTTAAGCCCAATATAAGGAAGTTTAACACTTGTGAGAAGTGATTTTTATAAAGAAACTTTTATGATAAATGCACATGTATATAAATATATAGGTGTGTACTTCTACGTATAAACACATGAGCATGTATTCACTCAGATCACATTTATTTTCCACATAGAACTATCTTGTGAAAATCGGGAGGAAAATATTCTAATTTCAAAGGAAAAAGCATATAAATTTTAGACTTCAAAAGAATGCTATTTATAACCATGACAAAGTACATTAACATACTTTTTTACTTTATGTGGGTGGATGTTTTGTCTGTATGTGTATCTGCATACCACATTTTTTGCCTGGTGTCTAAGGAGTCCAGAAGAGCAGGGCACTGGATCCCATAAGGATACTAGGGCATTAACTACTGTGACATCTCACAGAAGATTGGCTTCTCACATTTTACTTTATGTAACATATCATTAAGTGTGAAGACTTTTACATTTGTATTACAATTCCATGTGCGTTAAATTTTTCTATACTTTTCTATATTGGTTCAGAATTCAAGTACATAAAAGTATTCTAAAGCTCCTCTGTTGAGGCTCATGTGCAGTGGCTGAAAGAGACACGATTTGAGTTTCTCCATTTATAAAACTCTTGTCAGCGGAATAAAGATATTGGCTTGGGGCAGCTTTTATGAGGTGAAGAATAGGGGGAGGTGATTATGTCCTGGGATAATATCCTTTGGGTTGTATTAATGTTGGCTCCCTGGTTTGCATAAGTTTTCACAATTTGCTGCCAGACAGGTGTTTCACTTCCCTGTTGATCCCTATGTGCTATATGAGTTCTTATAATTTTTTTTTTTTTTTTTTGTCGTGCAACATGGTTTTGAAGATACCCTTTTGGAAGATGCTAGATTTTCCCATAAAGTATTCAAAATCAGGCATTTTATTTTGACAAGAGTAACAGATTTAGACAGTATACGACTGGTTTCAACTGGCTTATGTGTCTTATGTGTATGAATTTATCCTTGGTATGAAAGTGTATCTGCACTTAAAGGACCACACATTTACCCCCATTTGGATTGCAAATGTAAAACCAAATAGCCCGCAGAGAGAATGTCATGGATTTACACCCTGAAGATATTTTATACCTATTTGGATGTCAAATATAGAGCCAAACAGCCCTCGGAGAGAACATCTAGATTTCCATCCTGGAAATGCTTTTGGTTTAACAAAATATTATCGGAAATGTTACCTTGCCTAGTTAACTTTTGCTTTATTGAAGATACTTTCCTGTTGTAAGATGTTCCCCTTAGTCTCCTCATGATGCAGCAATGTATCACTTTTATATTAGTGCAGCACTCAGAATGGGTTTGTAATATGTTAGTAATTACTTAAGTTCTGCTTTTAAGCAATGTATTCATTATAAAGACATTTTCCCCATTTTAATTAGTTCTTTTTATTACGTTATTTTGATTATATTTATGAGTTCCAACTTCTGCCCTCCTTACCTGGGCAACTTTTTATCCTCCTTTTTTCTTAAACCCATCAAGTCCAATTTTTGCTATCCATAGACCTTAGATGTGTGGCTTTCAACTGGTGCATGATTAACTCACTCTATGGCACATTCTTAAAAAGAAGTGACTCTGTCCTTATTACCAGCTTTCAATTACCAATAGCTCCTCCTCTGCATGAGGTGTCATGCCCACATCTGATCTCTATGCTGGGAATTGGTTTAGTTTAAGGTTCCACAGGTCTTGTGCATGGTGTCATACTCTTGTGAGTTCATATATGTAGCTGCCTTGCTGTTTCCAGAAAATACTTGTAGTAATCACTTATCTGTGGCTTTTAGTCTTTCTCTGCCCTCTTCTGCAATGACCCTTCACCCTTTGGAGGAGGTGTGTGATATAGGTTTCTAATTTACAGCTGAGCATGTTGTATTGAATTCTCTCCCTTTTCACTCTGGCTGACTTCATTTGTCTGTTTCACTGGAATTCATGTTATGTGCACCACTTCTGATAGCCCTTCTTACCTCTCAAAAAGTTATCAGTGTCAGAGCCCCTCATAATTGAGGGTCCACATGAGGTTAAAAAAATCAGTAAGAGAGGGGCATGGTATCATTGTAGAGCATAGAAAATATCAGTTTGTCTCCCCATAGCCAATAAACATGCTTTAGATTATATCTGATGAAGTGGGTCTAGATACCTGAAATGTTTTTAGAGCTTCCAACATCTAGGAAAATTTAGAAGGTAAGTTAATTTTTGCAACACAGTGGCATCTATTGACTTCCAACTTCACCCTGCAAAGCATGTAGTTATGGAACGTCTTCCTGAGAAAAAGATCCATGGCTTGTATATATAAAGATATAGGAGCTCTGCATGTTAGATATAATAATTTATTCTGATTTCTGATGGTCTCATGTACTCTTATATGTGTTGACACAGACTTAGGAGGTTATTATTATCTTCCTACACATGGTTACAGGCCATACCCAATGCTTGGTGCTCTGAGTATGGGTAAATGTCTGAGCAGCTCTTTTCAGAGATCTCCATACAGATGGAAATGGGATTTTAGGCTTTGATGTTAACTCAATTTCAGGGTAAGCCAGTATAAAATAAAAATTGATCTGTGAAAAGCAGATAGAAACAAATTTGCTGTAAGAGTTAAACTTATACCAAATAGTATGGGTGTGCACTTCTCAAGAGAAAGGGGGCAATTGGTTGTTTTTACTGTTCTGTTTGTGCTCACACGTATGTGCGTATAGTCTATGACTTTCAGGTTATACCATGAAAGGTTGGTAAGAACTCCCAACTCTATTCTTTAACATTACTCAAGGACTATAAATACTGATACTTATAACAATTAAAAGTTAAAGGATATCAGGGCTGGAGAAATGAATCAGTAGTGAAGAGCAGTGGCTGCTGTTTCAGATGATCCAAATTTGTTTTCTAGCAGTTACATCATAGCTTATAATCATAGGTAACTCCAGTTCTTCATATCCAACACCCTTCTTTGAACTCCTCAGGTACTGAATTCATATGGTGTATTTACATACTTGCAGGCAAAATATTAGTATATTTACATAAAACAATTTTAATAATTTCCTTCTACAAACAAAGTTATAAGTTATCAGGGAGTATATAGTGTAGATTTAGGAATGAGAAGGGAATACTAAAATCATAAATATTTTAGCTCTAAGTAAGAAGAGTTTATGTACTGTCCTTGTTATATCATATGGATTCTCAAATTATCCCCATGTGCAATGTTTGCTTAATCAGTGTTCTCTCAAGTTCCTGCCTCACTCAACAAAATAGCAGTTCAGATTCTGGAGCAGAGCTTCCACATTGTCCTATGCTATTTTTTTCCCCATCACCATCATTCCCCATCTTTCTATCCTTCCTCACTAGTCTCTCCTTGGTTTTAATGGGCAATGTTTCTTATTTTTGTATCACTTCAAACATCACTTGTTTTTTAATGCCCATTTTTTGGGAGATGGTCATTTAAAGTCTAGAAGTGTAAGCATATATACTGGAATTTATAATGTGTAGAATACTTTTGTTTTTCTAATGTAATTGTGGGCTCCAGATGTAAATCTAGCTTTCATAGGTGCCATATGTGATAACTTTTATTTGGTTGATGTGATTGTTATCCTGGCAGCTTACTGCCTTCCTCTTCTAAGCTATAACTACCTGGAATCTTCTAGCCTCCATACAAGCCAGTTTAGGCCTAAAATGTTTTCAACTCTGAGACTTAAAGCTGAATAAGCTCACCCTTTCTAACTCTTTCTGAACTCTGCCTCCCTGGTTCAACTCAGCTGTTCTGGCTCAAACTCCTCTGCAAATTGACTGATTCAATTGGGTTTCTCTAAGTTTCTGACCTCAAACTAACTCTAGAGATGTAATCTTCTGGCCCCTTCTGTCTTAACTTGTGTCTATTTTGTTCTCTCTACAACCTGTCTCTGTAAAACTATCCCAGTAAAGTAAAACTGTCCCCTCTCCCTTTCTCTTTGCACTGCCTCTCCTTCCTCTATTCTGCTGAGAGTTGGGAATATTCTATGCTATTAAATCGCTCTCCTATTCGTCACTTTTTCTGCTCCTCAATTAGACATCACCTTCAAACATCAGTTCTTCCTTCTAAAAACTAATTTTATCTTCACTGTTTGGGTTTAAAGACATGTACTAAGGGTGAGCTTGCACTCCAGCCAGCTGGAACAGACCTAGAAGGTCTTTAGATGTGATCAGAGCAGCCTTATTGCTAGACTAGAATGCTTCTACAAGAATGTTACCGTGCACGCCTCAGGGAAAGCACAGATGCAGAAAAAATAAGGAAGACTTTCAAGTTTATTCCTGAAATTGATCCCCATGGGGTAGAATGAACACATGAAATGATAGAAAACAAAAGTAATAAAACCTCAAGAAAAGGCAAGGGAAGAAATCTTTAATATAACATTTTTGTTGGTTTGAGAATTTCAGACAATGAGTTTTGGTCATATTAACCTAATTCTATCTCCCTAACTCTCCACAGATGCATTTCCCATTTCTCTCTCCCCTTATTTTTAATAACCGAGTTCAACTTTTGTGCTGGACATATACCATAGATGTGGAGTCATACACTGGAACATAACCAATCTGCCAGTGACCATAATCTTAAAGAAAAATGATTCTCCACTCCCAACAGCCACCAATTATCAATAATCCCTTAGGAAGAGGAGCTTCAAACTAAAATGTTATCTGGTTTGACATTGTGTTTGAACTGTACAACAATCTACAGCTGTGCAATAGAAACTGAAACATGGGAAAAAAAAAGAATTTTGGGGACTTGCTTTATTTTCTGTGGAAGTTTTGCCTGCACGTATGTATGTACATGCCATAAACAAGGCCCATGGAGGAGAGAAGACACTATTCAAAATAGGTTACAGATGGTTGTTAGTAGTTTTGTGGGTATGGAGACACAAACCTGTGCCCTCTGCAAGAGCAGCCAGTGCTCTTCTTAACCACTGAACCATTTTCTAGCAAAAGAAAAAAAAAGTAAGATGAAAATAGCCAGCATCTGACCTTGTGTGAGAGTTTCAATGGCATATTTGAAATGATATCCACTCTCAATTTTAATAAAATGTCAGAGAAGCAGAGAATACACAAAGACTTGTGCATCCTCATTTCCCTGAGAATCTGAACTCCATGTTTACTTTTTTCAGCATTCACAAAAAAGTCCACTTCCAAAACACTCCAAAGGTCTCTCAAAGAGACAAAAGTGAGTGTAGTTAGCAACTGAGATGAAAACTTTGTCAGAAACAACTTTGGGTTCCAAGCTTGATGCTATTGCCACTGACAGATGAAAAGCTAATTTTGGCTCTTGGGGAGAGGTCACAGAATGACAAACCTGTATTTCAGGATTAGGCTGCCTTACCTACACACAGACTGGCTGTTGGGACTTTAGAACCTATCCTACAGTTCTGCAAAGGGAAGCAGTCATGGGAATGCACTTACTTCAGAACAAAGAAAGGGATTAAATAGTTTGAGTAAGTGCTAACATTTGACTATGGATTCTGGGCCCTGCCCCCTCTCTCTAAATAAATTCTGGGACCCTCTTCCCCCTTTCCCCCTCTCATCCCCTCTCTAGAGGATAGGCACAGTTGAATCATGCCAGTCATAAGCAAGGAAGGCTTTACATGACATGAGAGAACATGTCTGCTGTTCATGTAATGTTACATATCATGCCAGGTACTCAATTTCCGTAAATGCCAAAAGTGACAAATAGATATCTGTGGGGCCTATTAGAATACCAAAGTACATGCTAGCCTCCAGGATTCTTCAGTATCACAAGTACCTGCTATACATTTCAAAGTCCATGAGGATCCTAGCTCTTTTCACCTCCACTTCCTGAGATCACATACTTCTTTCTCTGCAGCTAATTCTCCTTGTAACCCTACCTCCTCAGCTATGTGGTCTCCCCCTTTCTCTGCTGTTCCTAACCCTCCCTCACTGCTTCCCTAATGGCCATGTCCAGAATTTTGGTTGTTAGGTGTATACTCCTTTCTCTTTTTGCTGAGGATTCTGCCACATGCCTCTTACTGTTCTTTCTACAATGAAACCTTCCTTTCTAAAATACTATAGTCATGTCATTTGAAGACCCCACTAATTAGCTGTCAGGGTGGGCTGTGGACTGTTCTCAAATCTCAGCCAGTTTCACATGCTGGTTGATCCTTACACAATGTGAAACTTATAGCCTCTCACTATAGTTTTTCTCATCTTTGTAATTAAGTTATAAGCATGTCTGTGTCATGGATTCTGAAGAGTGAATAAGTATGATCCATCTACAAAAGATGTTAGCATCATCAGAAGTGATGCCTAAACTCAGAATGCAACTGTCAGGAGCTTCTTAGTAAAAGAAAGTTAACATAAATATCCCAACTAAGAATACCTGTAGCCAGTAAATGCTGGGCTTCAGGTGATTGAGGCTTGCAGTCTATGTATGCTTTATCCTTCCCTTTCAATTTACTTGGGTCCTGAATGTAGAAAAATGGCATAATGGTAAGCGATGAGGTGACTGTTGAAATGATTTTTTTACAGACTGTGGTCAGAGTTCTTAAAAATTCCTTTCTCCTATCTCTTTACTGTATGGCATGCACAGTGAAGCCTACAGAACTGACTCTGATACTCAATTACAGCTAACTTCTTCAAACCAGGGGTACCCCAGACAATGGCAACTGTAGATTGAAGATTTATTTCAGTGACTTTATTTGCAAACTGCCTTTCTATCTCCCCAGACAGGGCAGGGGTATCTCTTTTGGAAGTACCTGCTTTCTGAGTGTCTTCCAAAGCATCAACATCAACCCAGTACTACCCGATGGACACAACTTAAAGAAACATATCACAGGTACATTTGCTCATCTATACCTGATCTGGATACTCTGTTTCCTTATATTTTCTGTGTTATAAATGCAATTGAAAAACAGAAAACAGGGCAATAGAAATATGACAAGCCTGAAGGATTCTGGATACTTGTTTTGCTGTTCATTTTGACAAAACTGGTACACTGCTGCAAGTAGTGTAACTGTCACTCCCTACTGTCCTGTGGATGGGTTCATGCTTTGGGCCAGTACCGCCATGTTTCCCTTTCTGTACAGATACAAGTAGATAATGCATATATGTGTAGGACATCCAGATCCTCCCCCACATTCAGAGCTACCAAAACTATCCTTCTCCTCATGAGTATGACATGCTCTCCAGTGTCTTTCACACATTTTGGGATCTTATGTATCTTTCCAGCTGGTGTCTGGTGAACGTAAGCGCAATAGTCTCCATGTGTTTCCAAACTGTCAGCCACTTTCTGTTAATGAGCTGCTGTGGCTCCCTTAAGAACAGAACCATTTCCTGACATTATCACCAACATGTTAATTCTAACCTTTTAGATAATTACTCATTTCTCTAAGTCACATCCTCAAACCGGAAATACTTAACTCACATATGGATGACTGTTTACAAAAATGTACACCTGTGATCTATTTATCTCTCTCTCTATAGACACATATAGATGATAAATGATGATACAAATGTATGTGGATACACGAGAATATGGGAGTGCAGATTGTATGTACTATCCATCTTGCAATGTGCCAAAAAACTACACATGATATAAATAGCCAAGGGTGAAAATGCAAAGTGTGGGGATGTTAAGATGGTTCACTGGCTACTCTTGCAAATTTCCCATCACACACACATGGCAATTTCCAACTTCCTGTAACTCTACTTTGGCTTCTGCAGGTGTCAGGCATAAAGTGGCATACATACATACATGTAAAATAGAACTTTTAAAATAAGGTGCAATGAAATTGCAGGAGACACCTTTGGACATAACATATTCACACTCAAGTTATTGTTGATTTTGTAAATTACATCATTACATGACTTTCCCATTTCCTTTTCTCCCTACAACCACCTTTATGCACTCATTTGCTCTCTCTCAAATTTATAGCCTTTTCCTTTCATTGACTTATTCTTCTACATAAATACAACCTGCTTAGTTACATATATATATGATCTCAGCATTGACGAGCTTGTACTGAATAAACAATTGGTGGATCTGTCACTGGGGAAGAGCATTTCTGCTCTCAGCATTCCCCAGTTCATAATACTTTGTCTAGGGCAAGCTTTCCCCCTTACAAGTTATCATCCGTTGATGCTGTTGTTTTAGGTTTTATTGGCCAGCCATGGTGGTAAGACTTCATGGGTGCATCCTCGCTGACATTTCTAGGAGACACAATCTCATAGCAAACTCACCACTGCATTAATGCTTACAAACTTTACACCCTTCTTTTGCAATAATCCGTGAGTCTTAGGTGTAGGAGTTGACATGAACAAAGATAAATTTTGCCTATAGCAAATGCAGTTTATAGTGTTAATAATAAAATGACCTGACGGTACCCAAAGATTCCAGGGAAGATACTGTTAAGCCTATGACTTTCAGTGCAGTAAGTCATACTTTCTAATAAAGACATTTGATTTATGTGGACTATCAAGGGAGTTGTTTTCAAATGTTCATAAAATATGATGAAAGGGTGAGGTTAGAAAACAAGGAGAGCCAGAGATAGAGTCGACAGGGTTCCCCAATCAAATGAGATGGTAGGTCTGTTGGTTCACTTTGATTCTTGTTTTTCTTTACTGTTAATAATATTCTAGGGTTGTAGGGATAGTCCAGTGTTCTGTGATGACATGGTATGGATTTATGTTTCTCTACCACCTAGAGATATATTTATTTTCATCAATATTGAAACATTCAGATATAAAAATCAGGGAAGTATGGCTGTTGCGCTTCCCATTACACTAGACCTAGTATGTTGACAAGGGATAGATGGTGAATCTCAGGAAATACTAAAACATCATGCCTGAAGGCAGAAATCAGAGGGACAGATGTATCTTTTTTCAAAAGCTCTCAATCTGTATCTGGTAGAGCCTCATGGAAATCCCTAAAGAGTGATTTGTTAGCTACAGAGATGACTTAAGAAGGCATATTTCCTTCAGGATATGGAATTTATGGAAGCCATGAAAACATCTCCATGTCAGAGAGGGGAAACACTGTCTAAGGAAGCGTTATTTTGTCTGGCACAGTGTCTTGTTGCAGCAAGTGAGATGCATTACACTTTTCTTAAAGAGATCCACTCAGAACAGAGAGGATGACAAATCTTCTTGTAAGACAGGTTCCCACTATGTAGCCATGATCAAACAACTTAGATCCACGTGCCTAGGCACATCCTGCTGGCTAAGACTAGATAGTACCTGCTTGACTGCTCCAACATAAAGCAAAAGGATCCCAAATTAATGTGTGTAAGTCTGTGGCACAAAGACTGGGTGCCTCAGGAAAGTGAGAGTGAGTGAGGCTAGAGTAGAGTGAGCAGAAGTAAACAAAGGGGAGAAATTTGTCAGCAGGATAAAAAAGCCCTTCCTCAGCTAAACTCCCAGATGTAATTGAGTTAGACCTTACCTGGTGAGGTTCCAGACCACACTGATACACCATACTCTATCTACTGCAGGCACTACAGGCCTGACGAAGGCTGTTTTCTGACCTCTTTCTATTTTAGACACGGGGAAATGATGTCTTGTTTCCATCTTGATAAGGCGAGGCAGAATATTCTCCTTGTGTAAGAACATCTTCATCCAATAGAAGACCCATGGTAATTCCTTCCCAGCGCTGCTTGCAGCTCATATACCACAGGCAGATCTTGTCTAAGAGCTGAAAAATACTGTAACCCTAGTGCTACATAACCAGAAAGAAGATAAAATCAGTGTGTGTGCCCCATGATCAGTGTGATAAAAATAACCAAAAAACCACCTGTGCAGATGTGGAGACTCTGGCCCACACGAGAAGGTGGGGTGGATGAGCTCACCTTAGCTCCACATGGTATCTGTACCCTGAACCAGGTCAAGGTTCTAAGGAACAAACCTCAGCTTCCACAGATGGCCTGGCTTACTGAACAAAACGTTACCCACACCTAACACTACCTTGATTTCTCTTAATGACATGGAGGCTCCTGTCCCTTCTGACTGTATTTGTAAGTTCTGGGCCTAACTTGTAAGACCAACATTTCCATCTCATGGCAAGGGTAACCTTCTCCTCCCCAAGCCTATCCTTGGGTCAGGGACACCTATCTTTTGTTCTCATCTCTATCATATCCCCACCCAATCCTGTAGCCCTGTCTCCATGTCCACCACCCAAGTGGATCCTTTGTCTCTGAGCATCATGGTCCCTAGCCTTTAAAGTCACTATCCAGAAGGGAAAACTGGATGATGTAAGGCAGAGTTTCATAAATGTTACTGAAGAGGTAAGTCCCTGGAGCCATTGTTAGGACAAGATATTAACGTGTGTGCTATGGCCATCACTCCTGCATTTCTAACAAGGCTGCAGACAGTACTAACTATCAAGATTCCAAGTTCTGTGCATAGTTCAGTCTGTAGCAGGGGTAAGGACTGGAGTAATAGCAGACCATGTGCCCAGTTCTCACCTAGGAAAGCCTCCATTCTGGGGCATGTAGCAGTCTGAGGATTTCACTGGTATCCCTTACCCTAGACTCAACTCCCAATCCCCCACCCAACAAGGGCTAATAAACAGGGGCACAGGAACATGAGCACAGAACTAATAAAAAATTAGTCACATAACGCCAGCATCCAGCTGAGTAATGTCTCATGTTAATTCCTGTGAGACTCTTTTTGGGAGACCCTGTATCTCTAAGTCCCTTGGTCCTTTTTAGGGGGCTTTTGGTCTCCTATCCTTCTGTTCTGTTCAGAAATGGGGTGATCTTCAACAGGATCCAGTACTGAACAGCTCCATGGTGTCCGGGTCTAAGGCTGTCTTACTTGTCTGGCCTTCCTGGCCTACACTAGAGCCTCCTTGGCTTGATGGCTGCCCCTCCTCCAGCAAGCGGATCCACATTCTGAAGCACAGAAAGGAGGATAATGCACTCCGTGTTGTAGCTTGTGCATACTATTTCTCTCAATGTCAATCTGCCCAACATTTATGCTCCAGTAGAAAATGCCTTGAACCAAGTTATATAGCTAGCTAAAAACTAGTACTTCCATATTAAATGGAGAGCAGGAGCTGGAGAAATGACTCAGTGGTTACAAGTAGTTGTTGCTCTTTCAGAGGACTAGAATTTGGTTTCCAAAATCCACGTTAGAAGGCTCACAAGTGCCTGTATTCTAGTTCCAGGGTAGCTGATACCCTCTTCTGGCCTTTGGGGCTACCTGCACATGAATGGCTACACACAGAAATATAACTGATAAAAAGAACTGTAAAAGTCAATCTTAAAAAAATAATAAAGGCAAAGCAGATATTGAGGATAAATGGTTCTGTCTTCGTATAGATTTCGTATAAAGCACTGATGCAGCCATGTCCTGAGACTCCTCACAGGACCCTAACCAAATCTGGCAAGCCGGTTTGGCCAGCAAAGTTACACATGGATTCATCAGCCAAACTGACCGCACAGCAAGTGGCCCAGAGAGCTCCACACTCACAGGCACCGTCAGTTAATACCGCACAAATCTGCTAACTTCGCCAGTGCCTGAAAACCTGAATTGCATCCCAGGCCTCTGCCTTGAACAGTCTCTGGAGCTTCTGCTCTGTTTCTTGTTGTACTCTTGCTGGACCCAAGTCCTCATTCGTGGGACAGGACTGCAGCTGTAGGATAGTGTCCTCAGAGAGAAAGCAGAGAACAAGCCCCATGGCAATGGTCTTCCCCCATTCTGATGACTAAGACTAGAGGACCAAACTATTTCTACACCTTTATTTCTCCATGTAAAGAGTAGGGAAAGGAATAAAATAAAAATGGCACAGTGGACACACACACACACACACACACAAAACATGGTTGAAGGTAAGAAAGAGGGTTGGTAAGTATATGGGGGAGGGGTCCCCATTACAGCAGCAGGAGCCTGTGACTAGGTTGCTCCCATCTCTCCCAATGTGGACAGGAACAGCCAGTCTTTCTTTTCAGGCTGCTGTCCTGCCCCAACTTGTACTGCCCTTATCCCTTGGGAGGTGGACAGTTTTCCCAGGCGACAGAGAGGAGAAACCGTGCTGGAGGAGGGGCCTGGGGTCAAGACCATGCACAGGGAGTGACAGTCATTGGTCCCCCACCACCTCCCTAAGGAAGGTACTTTGTGGGGGTTGGAGGGTGGACACCAGAGGCCGGCAATGCTTCTTCTTCCAGCATCAGGCAAGAGACAGAACTGGAGAAACAAGGGACAATCAGACCTCAGAACTGAACCACATTCTCTACCCGTACTGCTGAGTACTACCCCCTTCCCAGGAGCCCTCATACTGTAATCCACCCTTTGACCAGGGGCTCTACACTCTCAGGCCCTTACCAGTCAGAGCCTCCTGGGCAAAGTACTTGACATCCACATCCTGGTCCTGGGTCAGCTTCTCCAAAATAGGCTTGACTTCACTCTGCAGGGTACTGGAAAGTGAGGGGGAAAGAAAGTAGTGAGCTAAACTAGGCTAGGGCAGGATTGGGGTGGTCACAGATAGGAAAAGGGCTCTGTCCTCAAGACAGAAAACAAAGATACACACAAAAATACATGTGAAAATTCCCTGATCCCTAGACTTGGAATCAAACACATTAAAGCCTTAGGCTAGCACAGGCTAGGAGGTGAGCAAGGTCTGGGAAAACAGAGCCCTTGTGTCTTGTAGCAGAGCAAATGCATTCCTTCACTGACTCAATGTACACTGAAGCACTGTATGTTTGGTATGAATACAAAGGCACATCATTCTAGATCCTTTTGCAGATGAGCCCAGACCAGAAGACAGGATTAATAAATGGATTTAACAAGAAAGTCAAAAGACTTCTTGATTTCAAGGGGCCTAGAAATGGAATCTACTTTTATATAAGAGATATGGCATAACATGTCTGTCCTAAGTTGTGAGATGTGAAGGCAGATCTCAGAGATAAAGGCTGTGGAGCAAAGATGAGACATACAAGCATCAAATGTACCCTTTTAGTTGGCAGGGAGCTCATTTCTCTCCATATAACTAGTGCCCTCATTTCTAACACCTAGAGTTCTTTTGCCTTTGTTGTTGTTTGCTTGGCTTGGCTTGCTTTAAGCAAACAGGTATTACTATCTAATTCCATGTGATCCCAAGCTGGTCTACAACTCTTTTTTTTTTTTTTTTTTTTTAAGTTTTTCCAGACAAGGTTTCTCTGTCCTGGACTAGCTTTTGCAGACCAGGCTGGCTCTGAACTCACACCTGCCTCTGCCTCTGGAGGGCTGGGATTAAAGGCATGTTCTACCATGCCTGGCCTTGGTCTATAACTCTTGACCCTCTTGCCTCAATCACCAGTGCTGCCAATTACAGTCGTACTACCATACCCTTAAATTATCTCTGTCTGTCTGCATGCACATACACATGTGAATTCATAGGCACAATATGTATGTAGCAGTTCAGAAGACAAGAGGAGGGTAATATGGATACCCTAGAACTATAACTGAAATCATGTTTGAGCTTTCTTATAGGTGCTGGGAAGTGAGCCCACGTCCTCTCTAAGAATAGCTAGTGCTACTGACCATGGAGCCATCCCTCCATGCCCATATCTATTTTAAAATGAATATAAGTGGCTTATTTTCCTGTCTAGCCTCTCCTTCAATATGGTATCAATACATCATCCACATTCATCCACCATGTTGCTGCTTAAAACAGGCATCTCTTTTGTTATTACTGAGTGTTCTGTTCTGTAAGTAGGTCACAATATATTCTATGTACTGGCAATTGGTGATTCTGTTTTACGGCTACTATATACAAGACCACATTTTCAAGGGGTGCAAGTGCAGGGAGGAGCAGTACTAATCTCTCTAAAAGCGGGAGCTGGCTTGGGGCTCCACATTAGGTAACTGCATCCCTGCAGTTAAAATGCTCAGTCTTTTATGACACTTGCAGTTGTAGGCATCCCAGTTTTGCCACAGCTCCCACAAAGTGTTTAGCAGAGTATTTCAGCTTTAACTTGTGCTGACCCAACAGCCTATGATTCTGAGCACATAGTCACACACTCACTGAGCATGTACAGATAGTACTTTTAAATTAACACAAAAGCATAGGTTTCCTCATGATACTTTCACAGAAATAGTTTTGACTAACTAACTCCCTGTCAGCTCTCTCTCCATCTTACTTGCATCTTCCAGCTTCTCATATTCTCACGTGAATATTACATGCTCTACTTTCCTCTTTAATCTTCTTCCCAGCTGTATCATGGGATTTCTTTGTCTACCTATTAATAGGATACCAGAGGATACATATAGAAACTGTACCCTGCCAGGGTTAGCCTTCTGATATATAGCTTTTCATTTGCATGAAAGCCAGCTTATCAATCTCTTCCTTTCAAATCTTAGCAAATCTGTCTAGTCCAACTCATTAATACATTCTACATATTTTTAAATGCTTTATCATCTTGTTTCTGATTTTCAAGCTAACTTCAAACTAATTTGCTTACGCAGAGGCAGAAATTCCATTTGGGTTTACATGAGCATCAAAATGATTCTGCGATTTTTAGAAAATGAACGTTTCTCCATCAAACTACAATGGTACCTACTATCCACCCACTTGAGTGCTTTGTGTTCTCTGTTAAATAAATGTTCCAGTGAGACATGACCATCCTTTCCCTGCACCTTGCTGTTTGTTACTTATGTGGCAGGCAGGATTGAGCTGAATAGCTTTGTTCTTTCAGATGTGTGGGCTAATATAGCCCTCTGCATTCCCAGGCTAGTTCCCACTAGGAATTTGGTAACATAAAATGGTCTCACATTAAATCTAAACCAGGACATGAAGACTGTACATGTTTCCCAAAGCTTCCTGGGGCAGTGTTTTATAGTTTCACTAAAAATGATAAATGTATCTCATTACATGTATTTTTTGTTGTTGTTGTTATCTAAAGTATAAATTTCAAATACATGCATACATGCACAGCTTTCTCTACAAAGTTAACCACAGTACATAAATATTGGCTAACTTCATTTTCTAATAATTTCTTGCTCTTTTTTTTCATTCTATTCTGTGGGGATGAATTCTTATTCTTGAGAAAACAGACATTGTGGAGAGGAAAGAACAAGTAAGGGTCACAAAGTAAGAAGGTCACAAACTCTGGGGTCCATGTTTAAATATATAAGATGTTTAGGACAAGTCCCAAACCTCACCTGTTGTCAAGAATGGGTCCTATCTTCTGTAGAGACTTGGCTACATTGAAGCGGACATTGGCGACTGGGTCTCCAGCCATACGAAGAACTGTGGGCAACATGTGCTTGGTGGTGATATCCTGGCCACAGACCTCAGACAGCACCTGAAGACCAGTGAATGGCAGAAGCACAATTATGCAAGACCCAGTGCTAAATCCCCATGTACCTTCTGACTGTGCCATCTGGGCCATTGACAGGACCCCAGAGAAGCAAGGGAAAAATCTGGGTCGAGAGGCATCATCTAGGGGAGAGTTTACCCCCTTGAAATTACAAACTCCCTAACACAATCTTCATTTGGTGATGTTTCAGGGTCTATGTCTAGACTTCATCATCCACAAGAGTTTGAGGTGTTCTGAGTCCTAACACTTGAAATGCCTCCTTAATACAAGAGTCTCCAAATTGTAGCATAGAAGAAAAGGAGCAGAATGTTTATAAAGTTTTTCTAACCTATCCTTTAGCTCCTAGCTTGGGTAAGACTGATAGGTCAGTAAAACTGTATAGAAATCAGTAAGAATACTACTGAAAACGAGCTGTAAGCATATTCCAATACAGAAGAAACAGAACTGTTCTATGTCCTCTATTTATTATATTACTCTTCACAACCTGTTGAGTATCAACATGAATCCCCAAAGGTGAGAAAACCAAAGCACTGATTTAGGTCCTTTGATATGTGACACAGCTGAAACTGAACTAAATTATCTCCAGAGGCACACTTGCTCTTCTGCTCAAAAGGCAGAGCATGCTACATCATGAACACATGTTCTACTGTCCAGCAAGCAGAGGAAGCTCCAAATTTGAGGCTGCTGCTCTTACATAGAAGCTTCCCAATCTTGGGTCTCTCATAAAATCTTCAGCCCTTAGAGGCCTGATTTAACACTGCAGACCCATGCTCTACTCTGTATTTCTCAAAGACTCATCATTGGCACCAAGTCCTGTTTCTATATCCAGGCAAACATATGGGTAGGTAGGTAAGGGCCCTTTCCACCTTCATCTCAGGGGTGTTCCCATTCCCGGGGCTGACAGGGAGGTAGGATGCTCACATTAATGCAGAAGAGTGTAGTCATGCGGTGCAGGTAGTTAGGGTCTCCTGACATGGCTAAGACCTTGGGGATGATCGTGGCATGAGCCCACTCCTTCCCGAACTTCTCCACCAGCTTCTTGAGATTGCTGGTGGCAGCTTCACGAATAGCATAGACTGCAGGAGGGAAAGGGTAAAGGAGGTGATTCAGGGTGAAGGACGTCTGTTTCAACAAATTCAGCCAAAACAGCATTTGCTGTTTCTCCTCCTCATACAACACCGTCTGGCCACGCAAAGGGGCAGACACCACTTGCCTCTGCATGTGCAAATTCAACCTCAAGTTTTATTTACACATATAATTAAAATTCCCTGGCAGAGATAAAAAACAAGGAACAAATTTCTCAGGGATAAAAAACCATGATGAGAAGTCTTTATGTTTCAGAATGAGTAAAAAGGAGAAGCATGGGAAGAGACTTGCTTATGGCTCATTAAGACACAGTGAAGGAGTCAAACCCAAGTATTTTTGCACAAATGCCCACCGCTGACACCCAATCTATACTTTTCTAAGGTTTGTAATAGCAACAGGTTAAGTAGAGCCCAGGTAAGTACTAACAGTAGGATACTGTGGCAACTTATCTGTCTGTCCTTACAGCTACTTACCATGATCCACTAGCCAGGCCATACACAAAGAGTTCAGTTTTTCATCAAAAAATTCCACACCCTGCAGAAAAGAAAAAATGATCGATAAAGGCTTGAGGGGGAGAAAGAAGGAGGAAGCAGTCCCAGAGAATCATGAAAACCTCAACCCCACCACAGCTGGTAGTCTTTTTCCTCTGACTGAACTCCACTCATCTGCTAAGAACCCAGTTCCTGAGCCTAGTTCTCTCCACATGGACAGCTATCACTACCTACACGAAGGCTACAGGACCCTTGTTACAGCATCATAACCCTGGCACTGGGGATATGACCAGACCCTACAGTCTATCACCTCAGAGCCAGCAAAACAAAACCTGGCCCCTACTCACGAGCTGTCCAGCCAGCAGAGGCATGTACTCAATGATGGCCAGCCGCACTCGCCATTTGGCATCCTCAGCCAGTTCCACGATGGCAGGAAGCAGGGACTGAGAGAGCTGCCGGATGCCAATCACCTCGTTCACACAGTCCAGGTTAGAGATGATGTTCAGCCGCACCTCAGGACACTTGGAAAGAGCACAGGAGGGTTGAGAGAACATACTGCATACAGCAGCCCTGGATGGATGATTGTACTGTATCATAAAATAGACAAAAGCCAGCTAGCTTCGAGTAGCTGAGGCTCTGTAAAATGAAATAGGATGAGCTTGACAGGCTCAAAGTATCTATTGTTTGGAACACAAAAGAGTGAAGATGCAGGGATTACTCTCCATCACTCTCATCATTTCTGCTCACAGATACCTAACCCCAGACCTGAGGAAACACATCTGACAAGTCTCTGATCTGCCTGACTCCAAGTACTGTAAACTTTAATTTACAGTCTGTATGTATCCATTCACACTCATTCCATAGAACAGGGACATCTACAGAAACACACACGGACTGGCTCCACCACAGCCATGAAAAGCAACTTCTTTGGAAAACTCAAAACACAGATCCAAGAAGAGGGTGTGTGGGTGAGTGTGTGTGTGTGTGTGTGTGTGTGTGTGTGTGTGTGTGTGTCTGTCTCAGAGGGGGGGGGGGGTGAGACTTGCTAGAAACTGAACCCAGAGCTGTGAATGTTAAGACCTTTCAACTGATTTCACATACCTTCTCTCAAGACAGACTGAGTAGGAATGGCCTATAAGGAAACTTTGTCCCAGCCAGGGAAATGGGCCAAATCTTCATTCGTTATAGAATCAGCCACTGTGTACGCCATGAAAATGCTTCATTAAAGAATGCCAACATAGGGCATCACTCTGGGCTGGCTGCCCAGAACCTTTAGCCATTCTCCTTAACACTGGCTATACTTTCCTAAAAGGAAGATGTCTGGCAGCTACAGCAGTGCCTATAGCTTCAAATCCAATCCCTTCAACTGTTGCTACAATGACTTCTTTTGTTCTCTTTGTCTAGGACACTTACACAGCCAGGTATAGTGAACTGACTGGCTATGACCAATGGGACAGTATGAGAAACAAACTAGAGCCACACCCTTCAATGGGTCAGGAGACAAAATACAGCTGTGGCCAAGTCAGCAATGCTAATCTCTTACCCAAGGACCAGTTGGAATGATGTGAGAGGAAGAATTATTACTTATTTATGTCACTGTATTTTGGTCTCTATGGAACCTGAACTTAAACCCACCTCTCCCAGTACCCACAGCATCTGAATGGGAACTATAGGAGAAATAACCCACCTGCTCCTCTACACTGGCACATTCTGTAGGTTCCTAAGATCACTACTGTCTTGGTCTTTGTTCAAATCCTCAATGTTCAGGGAAGGGATGAGTGTAAAATTAAGGGCACACGAAGCAATGTCTAACAAGACTGAGAGAACAAGCAGACATTTATGCCTATCATCAATTCAACAAAGCGTGGACTGTGAAGATGCTCTTGGACAATCTGATGAGCAATAGCCCATTATCCCTGCAACAGAGCTGAAAACCGTCCAGCACTCTTACCTCATCCTTCAGTTGCGCTAAGAAGAGGGGCAATAGGTGTTCAATGGTATTGTCTTTGCCCAGAATAGGAGAGAGTCCCATGATAACTGAAGCCAGTGCTGACTTGACATGTTGGTTGGCATCAGACACAAGCTCCTGAGGAAGAAAAGTAGGCAAGGCCATAAAAGCATTTTAGTAGCAAGTGGCCACATAGACATCAGCCCTGATGCCCTGAGAGGATCATACATTCCTGCTTTTCACATAGGCAGGAATGCACTGCACTTATTCACAAGTCTTGCCTTCTTATGTAAGCCCTGCTACCATATTTATTACCCCATGCCTCAACCTCTGTGGATATGGGGACTCAGTGGTCTCTGCAACCCTCAGACTTTGCCTCCAGCCAATCTGATGACTGTGAAAACACAGTTACTGTGTGTCCCAAGAGATGTGAACCTAGCTTGGATCTGATTGTCCCAAAACTAAATCTTCAACCTTCTGTAGTAGTATCAAATTCTATAACCAAATTCCATTACCTTGATGCAGGGCAGGATCTGGGTCATGATCACATTTTCCCGGCAGTCAGCTGAGAGATTTTCACAGAACTCTGTGGGCAGAAACAGGGAGGTGCTGGTGAGACTTAATGCTCTGCTCCCATTTCTGCCTCTTAGGTATCCACCCACCTCTCTGTGTTTTGGTTGCCAGCACCAACCTTTGACCTTGTGGGAGGCTGCGGCCCTCACCTCGGCCTCACAGTCCTTCATCAGGTTCTGGAAGGCAGGCACCAGGTCTGTCTTGGTGATCTCAGGCCCCACTGCTTTCTGGAGCTGCACACAGAGAGAAGAGGGACAGCACTGAAACTCTGGCAGCCACTCTGCTAATAAGGCAAAAATTGAGATGAAAGGCCTAGAATGGTTAGGGCACACGACAAGGGACACAATCCCTTGACATGATCATCTCTCTGTTGTCACCTCTCTGAACTCTGGCTTCCTCAGAAACAGCATGAGGGTTATAGACCAGCAACCACAGTATGTTTTCCATTGATTGCTCAGGTTATTTGGGGTTGAATTTTCCATTACCTAAACACAGTAAGTGGTTCCTACTTACATTGAAAGTGAAAATATCTGTGTTTTATTAGATGGGCTATAAGAAGTTGGTATGAGTTTTGTAACTAAAATGAAGATGAAGTAAGATTGAAGAGGAAGACCTATGTCAGTCTCAAAGATCCAGGAAAAGGATGTACATGAGTCTGCTTTAACCTAGTTATTGGAAGAGCAGTTGGAAACAGGATGACTCACTAAAAGAATAAAGAAGATGACTCACTAAAAGACTAAAGAAGTAATAACCTTGCAAAGCCTCTTAGATATTGGGCACACACTACCTTGTACTTATGAACAGGTTTGCTGTCTGCTTTGGGCAGATCATTATATTCCAATGGCCCTGTCCTCCAAGACACAGTGTAACCCTGCTTCCCTCTCAGAGAGAAGGATCAGATGCCTGACTCTCTTGTCTTTTCTGTGATACTAAACCCCAAGGCTAATCCTTCCAGAAGACACCAGGAAACTAATCATCATCACAAAGAGTTCTTGTCCACCAATTCTAGCCTTTCTCTCACTGACTCCCAGGATCTAGCCATGAGTCCTGCGCATTCTGTCTCTCACATCCTACATCCTATGCACAGGCTGTCTTCCTGCTGGGACATTGCTACTATTTAGCTGCCACTTCTCATCCTCTCAACCAGCTGGAGCACCACCTCCTCCTCTCAATGCCATCATACACAGAGAATAACACACTCCACTGGCAGTTTCTATTGAGGCTCACTTTTAGCCTGCTCCTTGAAGGGCAGGAATGTGTGGAATTCACTGACTCTAGAACCTTGACCAAAGGCACTGCTAAGAACTATGGGTCTGGGAATACAGCACAAAAGTAGTACACTTGCCTAGCATGGGTAAAGCCCTGGGTTTAACACTAAGTAGTAGGAAGGAGAAAAAAAGGCAAGCTGTTGGCTAAGGAAATTTAGATCTTAGCACAAAAAGCACTTGTCCCCAGTTCTGACTAGTGTGTGGGCACTGCTCTGACAGCTAACTCTTGGGCTATGTCTTTCTTAAGGATGCTGTGATGAGGTCAGTGAACACATTTTCATGGAATTGGATCTTGGCTTCAGAAAAATTCTCATCACAGCACTCTCAGATGCCAATCATGCACCCAGGGCTGGCTCTGTAAGATCAACAGGTTGCTCATTAACACTGAGGACTATGCCTTAAAAGAGAATGGCAGCTACTATATGTGGCTCACTCCTCCCCTCAGACACCCTCAAGTGTTCAAACTTGTGGAATCATGCTAACTTACTTCTGTGAACTTGTCGGCTACCATGTAGCGGACACGCCAAGACTTGTCCTCAGCAGCCTGGCGCAGGGTTGGCATCACTAAGGCCTCCAGGTCTTCCTGGGGCAGAAGCTGGGCAATGTTCACACATGCCTCCACTGCCAGCAGTCGCACCGAGTCCTGGTAAGAACATGGAGTGAGATAGGGAAGCAGAGGCCACTGAGTTCTAAGGGTGCCCCTCCCTACCCCAAGGCTAGTAAGGGCATAGGGTGACCTGGTGCCTAACATACCTGCTCGTCCGAGGCCAGGTTAGAGAACATGGGAATGATCTCACTCTTGACATTGTCCAGCTCCAGTACCTTGGCAAACTCCCCCAGTTTGGAGGCTGCGGCCCGCCGCACCATGGGTGTGTCATCTGAGCACAGGTTCCGGAAGTACCTGGGATGGATGGAGGGCCAGGCTTAGAATCCTGGGAAGCCCTAATAGGTGGCAACACAGCATAGCACAGAGCACTTCTGGCTCTGCAGTACACTCTGGTACTGACAGTGATGACTTTTTACAACTCATGACTTCTTTGTCTTCTCAGGACTACAAACAGGACCAATGGCAATAGCACATCCCCACACAGCTGACTTGAGGTCTCAGTCAAAGAGTACTGTACAGTACTAATGATTGACCACATCCATAGCACTGTTCAAAATGCCATTGCTAGGTCTTCCTTTCAGCAGCAGTTGCCTCAGTCAGACACATGGGACTAATGGAGACATGCAGTATGTGCAGAAGGTTACATATAACCCAGTATTATGGAGGGATGCCTCAGGACTTGGCCTTCACAGGTTTGAGCAACAAGGCAGTCAGTGCCTGACGGTTCTAGACCTTGGGCAGGCTGCAGGTAACACTAGACATTTGCTGTGTGGGATTCTGTTCAAAGCACATCATGTGCAACCAATGGTATGAATACATTTCCATGAAGTCAGACCAAGCAAATTCACCCCCGAGGTGTGGTGTCCAGAGATCACTGTCAGAAGTCTCTCAGGAGGGCTGAGGAAGGACTAGGGAGGGAGAGCTCAAGGACACTAGGCCCTGGGAAGGCCTAGAGGGGCTGAGGCTCCAAGGAGAATTAAGTAAGGTGATGGAGACAGAGGCTACCGAGGGGCACGTGAGGACTCACTGTCGAAGTTCTGCCTTCACAGCACTGGAAACTCGGGGGTAGCAAACCGAGAAGAGGCCACAGGCTGAGGTTCGGGAGGTGAACCAGTCTCCACCAGCCAGCCGCTTCACCAGAGGCACAAAATGAGCCTCTAGGTCGGAAGGGGAGTGCTCATGTGAGATGGCTCGCAAGGATTCTACTGCCTTATCTCGCACTACTGTCTCTTCCACCGTGGCTAGTGACTCGAGGGGTGGCTGTGAAGAGAACACAAAGTTAGAGACTAGTGTTTTCCCTACTGTCTCAGCTATGGTATCCTACTGCATGGCCTGGTCTGGGAGACTCCTGACTCCCCCCATATGCTTTATCACAAGCTTCCCTTGAGGAACAAATATTCAGGAGGCTCATGTTGTGTGTAGAGTTCAGTATCTAATCATCATTGCTGATGTTAGTTCCAAGACCCATGTACAAGGTTTTAGGCAAGGCCACCGTACTGCTCACATTTTTGTCTACCCTTCTTGAGTCTTGCAAAACTGCCTTCATTAATCAAAGAGCAGGAATCTGACGTACACAGCCTATGTAATTCACCTCAGCTGCAAACAGTCAAGATCTAAAAGACCACTTGGGTCTTTTACTGTACACAGTAAGTTCTGTCCATATCAGATTTTTCTCTGTGCTGCCATGTGTCATTCAACAGAGAGATACACAAAGATGATGCGGCAGGGTATGTTAGGTGCTGGTGCAATTAAACAACCTTGAAAACCCAGCTCTGCCACTAACTCTAGGAGTCTGATGGGATAGCTCAACCTCCTGGCACTCTAGGTAGTTCAACTATCAAGTGATCCTTCCTACCCAAAATGGTAGATGACACATCTTACCTATCCATGACAACTGTGAGTATTTATTACATGCAAAGTGTTATGTGTAGGCATCTAAGTCAGTGATCAGGGTAGGCTTCAGGGGTCTCCAATTCACACAGGCAGAAAGAAAGGTTAGCACTCCTAAAAGTCATACCAGTGAGTAGTAGAACCTTACCTGATCCAAACCCACAATCCTACAAATAGAGTGCCAGGTGGCCCTAGCATGGTTAAGTATGCAGAATGATGGCAACTATAGACTGAATGCCACTACTGACTTGAGGTAAAGTGACATCCAAAGCACACCCACTCTGAGGTGATCTCCAGACTTCCTAAATCCTCTCCTTCTTGGGCCCCAAGAGGATTAAGGAACTTCCCAGCTCTCACTCACCAACAGACAGTGTACATACTCGGGTCCTCCCACCAAAGTGGTAAAAGTTCCCAGCTGTTCAGCCAAAGCCAAGAGGACCTCGTCTTCATCATAGATGGTGTCTGTGGAACAAAGACCAAACCCATCAAAGACTCAAGCCAAACTTTGAACAAGAAAACACTACCCTGCTTTCTCACTGTGAGCATCCTATTTCCCAACCATTCCTCCTCCTCATCTATCTGGTGAGCATAGAGTAAGCCTAAGTTCCACAGCTACTTTTTTGTCCTGTGCTAGGGGAAAGTAGCTGAGTGGCACCACTACTCTAATCCCAATTTCGGCTTCCTCTCAATGCGCACAAACATAGCCATGTGTATGCAGAACAAGATGTTCAGTGGAGCTTCTAGAGGGGTCCAGCTTAAACATGCAGGAGCTCACTTTCAGGGATTCCTGTCTTCAGCCAAGACTCTTTTCTACCTTTTTGGGCTTGGTTCAGCTACTGGTGAATTTCCAAGAAGTCCCTAAACTAAGTCAAATCCTTTTCCTGAACCCACACTCTTCCCCCTACTACCAGCACCTTTAAGAAGTAACCATATTAGGAGTGTTGCTCACCTGTGGCCAAGACTAGATTTGGTGTGCCCCAGCTCCTGCTAGAGCTGTGCTTATGTCAGTTTGTTAAAAGAATTAATGACCAAGTGACAGGGAAACTACCTGTGCTGCCCAAATTCAAAGGCCTCTCTCAAGACCCACCTCTCCTGAGGGGAACACTGACCTATGGAAGAATGTGAAGGCATTGGCTGTTCCTCAGCATTTTAACATTCTTCACCGTGGGCTCGCCATGAGGAAGCCAGCTAAGTAGAACAGCCTCAGGGGAAAACTAGACCAAGGCTATTGATAACTCGACCTAGCACTTCCAGATTCTAGAATCGCAAAAACACAACTATTACAGATGCCCAGTGTGAGGCCTTTGTCCCCAGCAAACTATAGTTTGGGGATTTTCCCTCAGAAAGCCAGATGAATGTTCCATATAGGCTTAGAGGTCTTTAGCTTGCACTACCTGAAACACTCTCACTGTCCTGGACATGTGTCTGCCACTTGCTATTCTAAATACTAACCTCAGAGCAGGAGAAATCTGACATAACTTTGAATTCCAACAGCACAAAAATAAATCTGTCTGAATCACAGTTCCACTTCAATCTTTGGGAGCCAGCACTTCTAGGCTCCTATGGTTCTTCCTTCCCACTTGGATTATTAAAATACCATATTCAAGTTTCAAATAATACATCTGGGTACGATGCTCCTACTAAGCTTTAGTCGTGACAGTAACTCACATTCATTATGTGATTTCTGACACTGCAGGGAATGTGCTCTCAGATATTACCTTACCACCAGGCTTTGTTATCTCTAAACCTCCCATCATAGACTCTCTATCCACATTATGTTTCTAAACCTCACTTTCTCTGTATTCTAGGAGTTAGGTGTAATGGCACTGTGTCCATCTACAGGATTAAACTTCAGAGGCTCCATATGGTACAGAAAGCCAGCAAAATGCAACCCATTATCACCAAGGTGGCTTTTCTGGTAACTGTGATCCTGATGGCCTTGTCAACTCACATACATTCACTAGTCACTCACAATGGTTATTCTCATTAGTTGCATAGCTCAATCCCTTCAGAATCACCCACAGCACCTAGTAAACACTCTAGAGAACAGCCTTTCAACTGAGGAGGTAAGCCCAAGCAGTAGAAAGAATTCCCAGGTTCTCAGCGGGGTAAGGCCACAGCTGCTTGTTTTAAATGCAGAACTCTTTGGCTTTCTCCCTATATCATTTATTCATGTAACTGTTCTTCACGCCAACCTGGTACTACAAGAGCTGTCTCTGTCTCAGCACCCTAAAGCCTCTGGGTATCTCTAGTAGTTCATCAAAGGAACAAACTTGTTTTGGGACCATATGATCATGTCCGATGCAGATACCGACTCAGGCTGTGTGCTTGTCAGACCTGTACACTTAGTCATGAGCTATGCCATGAGGTTAAAGCACTGAATCTCAATAGACCTCAGCTACACGTGTCAAATACGTGAAGGCCTTAACCTCTCACTTCTTCCTAGGTCATCTAGAGCAGATGATCCAATACAAATCACATCTGTCAGTAACAGAGCACTCAGAACCTTTAGTTCTAATTCTGACTAGAGATGAGTATAGTAGGGGTGAAATAAAAATCATGACAGCAAAAATTAAGTAAGGTGGACAACACTGTGCCAGCCATTGTACTAGATACACAATGCGGACCTTCAGACAGTGAAGGTGGTATGAGCTAAGAGAGCCCCACTTACCACATGCCTGGCCCTGTCACACTGGCTCTTCACAGGAGCCTTTGGCTTCATTTAGATTAAGGAATTATGCTTGTCTTGCCCATGAGCCCTCTAAAGCAGGTGGACACAACATTTCTTGCCTGATGTCACACCACAGGAAGGCAGGAAAGCAAAGATATGAAATCTGACCCCAACTCTGCACAATTAACTAGTGCTGCTGACTATGGAGCCTAAACATAAAATCCCCTTAGTCACCCTCAAACAGAAAAACGTGCCAGGGAAACTAGTCACTTCATTTTCTTAAGCCTTAGTTTCCTCACATACAAGTGTGCAACAGTAGCATTCTTGCTTTAAGGTGGTGCTGTGAGACTTAGATGAGCAGCAATGGACATGGACATTCAAGAGTATAGGCACCATTATAAATACTGTGTGAACTAACTCAGTATCACAAAACAGGAGTCCAGTGGCCAGCTGGCATGTGACACGTAGTAAGTGTTAATAATTATTGTTTTTTTATGGTCCACATCAACAACACACTGTGGAGATTATCTTCATTCTAGAGATGGAAAAGAAACTTGTCTAAGGTCAATGCTAACAATTGAAGCTGTGACTCAAGCTAGGTTCTATTGCTTCATCTTTCCAGATCATTCTCTTAGAGGCCTGCACTTAGGCTCTTCTGGAATACTGCACCATGCCACAGTGGCATAGGGAAGACTTATAATTTATTAATCTACAGTGAGGCTTCTTGCTCACTAGTAAGAACCACCGAAGCATCCTCACTGCATCTGGGTCCCAGGAATCCCTTACCTGTAAGGAAGGGCAGGAGCTCGCTTCTGGTCCGTTCAACCCCGAGAGCCAAGGCAATGGTGGAGAGCTTCTTGATACTATTGAGGCGAAGCTAATGAAAAACCAAAAGAAGGAAAAACATTTAGGAAATTTGGACCCACAGGAGTTCCATAGCTTTGAAACCATTAGGTCAATCCCTGAAAGACCCACTGCTATGAATGAAGTTGATCAGTGTTCAAAAGTAGACCAAGTAAAACCCAACCAAGCAATTCAGTTCCTAAAGGAAATATTTAACAATGCCAATAGTGACAATGGAATCCAGCACCTCCACTGCATCTTTCCAAATTTAGACAAAACTGAACTCTACTTCCTTAGCCCATTCTCTTTGCTCCACAGCCCTACTACTGCAGAGAACACCTGGGACATGGTAGCAGGAGAGCAAAGGATCAGAAGTTCAAGGTCTCCTTGACCACATACAGAGATCCAGGCCAGCCTCAGCTACAGGAGAACTCATCTCAGCAAACAACCCAGGACTGGTGGCTACAGTGGCAACAAGAACGAACAATCTAATATTACCCTAAGAACAAAGCAGCTGGGACCAGTGGCGCACCACTGTGACCCAAGGCTGGGATACAAACAGCTGGGTTTGAAGCCAGCTTAAACTACATAGCAAGACTACATAGAAACACAACACTTTACTGATGCTCCTATAAGCAACCCTAACTAACATGATTTTAAGTAGAAGGAAGACTATAGGGAAAAGGGGATCAGAAGGAATGGCAAAGGACAGAGAGGATTATGACCAAAATGCATCAGTAGATGCAGAAGAATGTTGTAATGAAACCACTATTATACACAATTAATATATGCTAATAAAAACAAAAAGAAGACTAGCATTAGCAGGTCTAATCCTCTAATTCAGAGGGGCTAACCCTCAAAATAAAGGTATACATGCAGTTTCCATGTAAGCATGTGTTTTGGCCTACTGTTCCTGGCTTGCAGCTTTTCCCTCACATAGGCCGGAACAGACAGAATGTCTCTTTCCAAAGCCAGTCAATCATAGAAAGCCTCATCTTTCCCCGCCTTCCTGTGCTAGAGCAGCCATAAAGGATTTATCCCAATCATCAGCTATACATACCATTTCAGAATGGATTCTGCCCCGTACCCTAGAATAAGTAATGCTGCAGAGGTCGAGAAGAATACTGAAACCTTTCTAGGTTTCCCTCACGCAGTCTATTGCCAGATAAGATATGTGGAAACCTTGATTTACAGCCAGTGGATAAAGAAGAACATGTGAAAATGCCTGGGCCTTGCAACTGGCATCTGTAGGTTGGGGAACATTCTTAGGGATGAGCCCTCACCTGTAAGATCTTGACACCCTCCAAGTAGACATTGTGACAATTTACAGAATACTGGTGGGGACTGCTGCAGAGCAGAATGCGTCTTTGTTAGTGGGGAAATCACGCACTGTTTAGGATCAGGGAACTCTCTTGATTGTGGTGTGAGAGCTGAGAAAAATACAAGCAGTATTGTTCTTCCAATACATTTCACGTGGGGGACACACACCAGCCCTAACACCTTGCTTTTGTGAACGTGAAAAAAAAAAAAATCAAATTCAGAGTTAGTCCTAGACCTTATGAGCATCCTTATAAGCAACAGAAAGGGAGAAGACATATTTGCAGAAGGCACAGTCAGGTGAAAATGGAGGAAGAGGGTGGGGTGGCATATATACAAGGCAAAGAACACCAAAACTTTCCAACTGCTTTCTGAAGCTAGGAGAGATATATGGGGCAGACCTCCCTTGGAACATCAAAGGAACCAGTCCTGCTGATACCTTGGTTTCAGATTTTAGGTGTTCTGGAGTTTGAGAGGATACATTTGTTGTTTTAATCCACTCTGTGGTAATTTAATATAGCCACCTTAGCAAACAACTGTCTGGCTAACACACACAACTGGTCTGTCTTTAAGTATTTACACGCTAGGTTCTCACTTGATTGTCTCCACCGTAGGCATGTGTGACCATGCCTTTCCATGGCAGAAAAACTGAGGCTCAGAAAATAGACACATGCCTAAACGAGCACTAAGAGTGGACTTTTGACATCTCCCTGTCTGTTTCTTACTCTCCACAGGCTATTTTTTTCACCTTCACTCCAGAGTTGTCCCAAGAATGGAATAGATCATTCTGTGAAGAAGACAATGCCTTAGGGATTACAAACTGAACTTTCACAAAGGGCAACCCTCCAGGAAAGAAAAAGAGAACACAGAAGACTGAGATAGAGGTAGGAAGAAGTGGGCTCTCTCTATCAGTTCCCTTTTCAGGACCCAGACAACTGGAAATATGTGAACAAGTGACCTTGATCCTGGTAAAGTACAGCCCTCACATAAAGGGATTTACAGGTACCTGGGCTCACATACAATCCTGAGAATCCGGTAAGACGCTAAGATGAAAACTGTACCTGAGCATGGCAGCACAAGCCTGTATCCCCAGCACTTGGGAGGCTATGGCAGGAGGATCATGTGTGCCACTTTTCAATTACTATCAACATGCCTTTTGGAGCAGTGGAAGGACAAACGAGGCCCCAAATCTCATTTTGGTTATAAAAAGATCAAGCACTATAAATCCAAAACAATTTATTTTCAAACTATGAAATGTGTAGAGATCTACAGAAAGGTTAAAAATACCAAATAAGGCAAACACTAACAATCCCTAGATGCTGGGAGTAAGTCTGCAGGTGCTCAGTGTATAGATGAGTACTCAGCAAAACTTGTTCTTTAAATTGCTAGTAAATACACCTAGCCACACAGGACACAGTCTCTGAACCACTCAACTTGTACTCACAGCACAGCTGCAGACATGGGAAGGAGGCATTATGTAAACAAGCTGGCATGGCTGGATACGGTACAAAGACTGTATTTTGCTGACCTGTGTACTAGTTTTTCAAAGTCCTTGACTCAATTTTGTAGTTTGTGCTCCTCTCCCAGCTGGACTATGGGAAATGCATGAGCCAGAGGCACAGCTGCTGAGCAGTGAGCAACATCCTAAGGACAACGGGTGGTATCAGGGAGCAACCCCCATCCCACTCATAATCTTAATATAGCACGTAACATCGACAGCACAAAACATCAGTAATATAGCACATACCAGATTGCCCGTTTACTCAGGTAGTTTATTCACACTCAGCTCTGAGGTCTTCTAAAATGACTATTTTAACAGACAAGAGTACTAATGCAAGGAAGCAGGCACCTGATGGAAAGTAGTGGCTTCCCAAGCCAGAACCTCCGCGTTTGGCAGTCTATCCACACTACCGTTGTGGAAATATGCTTAGGAGTCTGGGTTCTTAACATCCAGCTTCCTCTCCAGTTGTGGCCAGCAGTTCTTTCACTTTAGTTTTGATTTTGTTAACAATGTGCATTGTTTTCTTCAAAAAGATGGAACTGTGTATACTGGAGAAAAATGGCAGAAAGCTGGGTAGCCATGTTGCCTGAATTCAAGGCTATGATGTTATGAGGTCATCTTTACCCAACAAGACCTGTGACAATTTCTGATTTTCAGAATCATACAATAAAAATACGTTGTTTTACATTGTTAAATTTATACAGAATCCTTATAAGACTGGCACACTGACCTAAGCTAACTAAGTACCTTCCTGTCTCTGGATAAGCATTTCATCCTATAGCGTCCCTCAACATTAGAACTAAAGCTTTAAAATGGGACTGTTCTGTTTTGTTTTTTCTATCTGTGAGGGATGTCCTAGTCACCGCAACCATGTTTAGCGCCATTCCTGACATCTATCTACTAAAAGCAGCAACAATCTCCCAGTTGTGACAACCAAAGCATCCCTAGACATTACTAAATATCCTTGGGGGCAGAAAGCTGATAAACACACACACACACACTCCCTCTTTCTGGAAGTATCTTCTCCAACTTTTCAAACTTTGCATCTGGAAGGAGCCCATCTTAACTGGCCCAAATCTTCATTCAGCTGTCTAGTTGTCACGCACTCTGCACAGAATCTCACACCTGCTTCCACAAGCAGGTGCTGTCTCAACCATCAACTTTTCAAAAGATTTCCCCATGCTCACTCTAATATTTTACCCTACATTCCTTATTTTTCTCCTTAATATTTTCCATAGTCAACACAATACATACTTGGCTTTCATCCCTCACTGTAAAGTAAACTCCTCTAAGGGCAGTTTTGTCCTTTTGCTCCCAAATGTACAAAGGCATCTGGAGCAATGATCAGAAGACAAGCCCAGCAAACATTTGCTGACTCACTATCTCAACACTGACTGGTCTTATCACTTCTTACAGGTGGTAATATGCATATTTAGTTCTGTTGTTCTGTTTCACACCTAGCTCTTGTACAGCAACCATACTTTTTCATTGTTGACACAGAAATGTCACTATGTAGAACAGGCTATCCTTGAACCTGCCTTTGGCTCCGGAGTGCTGGTATTACAGGCATGCAACATTATACCTGGCTCTGGCCTCTCTAAAACCAAATTATTATTTCCATTTAACAGAAGAGAAACACAGAAAGCCCGAGAAAACTAGCAAGAAATACAAGACCCACGATTACAACTCCAATCTGTCTGACATCAGACTCAGGTTACCCACTGCAGCAGGAACAATTCTATATAAAAAGGGAAAAAGAGGCCTGTAGAACATAGTACAATAGCCACTTCCTCAAATAACAGCTAACATTTATGGGGCTTTTTACCAGCTGCCAGTTCTATTTTACTACATTTCCCAAGCCACCGAGGGAACCAGGACTATTATTAGTCGGTATTTTGTAGAAAACGGAAGCCAGGGGCGATGAAATAATGTGCACACAAGGTCATCCTTAGGTAAGAGGATGCGGTCTTGAGGTCTGACCTCTTTCTCAAACCCACCAGCAGTCCGACTCGGAGGCCCTGGGTCACTTTTCTCCCATGAACCAAAACTATCTAGACTCTGCTTGGCAGTGCCGGCTGGGATAAGGTTGGCGGAGAGGTGGGTCTGTACACGTCACCTATCCCAGATTTGGTTAATTCTCAGGAGAACAAACTTCAGGTTCTCCTCCCTCCCCCTTCAGGAAGAGCTACCCCAAAATACGAGGCGGGCCCAGGAAGAATGGAAAGACCTTCCGGTCTCAGTTCCCACTCGTCCTAGTTACATAAAACACTAAAAACAATGGGAAATGGATCCCAGTCCCCAGCACCCATGATGGCTTCCCCTACTCTGCTGGTCACGCGCCCCCGTCTATCCCCTACACGGAACCATTCTGAGTAGGCCGCCAATCACCCGACTGGCAGGCGACCGCAAACCATCCCACCCCATCTCCGGCTGCCCAGGCCCAGACCCCGGGCGACCGCGCGCACTCAGGTCGGACCCGAGAGGTTTGCCCTCCGCTGGCCTCCTCAACCAATCACGGGCGCCATCTTATCGAATCTTGCCACCTAGAAAGATGAAAACTGAATTCTGATTGGCCACCGCTGCCTTCCGCCCCTCCCGAAGAACCCAGAGCCATCTCTTCCACATTCCGTGAAGAACCCCAGTCCCCGATCTCCCACACACACTCTAACGGAAGGATTCCCGCACCTGAACGTCCTCATTGCGGAGTTCATCTATTAGCACCGCAATGGGGTAGAGCGAATCGTCGCCGTCGGCAGCTGCCATCTTGGCTTCCAGGCGTTTTTCAGGATACAGCCAGCTCAAGGCGTAATCCCGGCTCGAGCTGGGCGGCGCCGGGGAAAGGACGCAAAGCGGGCGTGGGGGCGCCTGAGCCGCGCTACAGGGGCTGCCCCGCCGCCATTGGCAGAGCAAGGTCGCGTTTGTTTGGTCCGAACCAGCCAAGTCCCGCCTACTTCTCATTCATCATTGGCCGGACGAACTTGATACGCCTTCCGCTCGAGGGGCGGAAGGGGAAGTGGGGTATCTTAGCGACCAATGCTGTGCCCGCCTACATCGCTACTAGCAACCAGGGAAATAAGCAGAACTGTAAGCCAATGAGAGTCGAGAGTTGGAGGTGACCTAGGTGGTTCCTAGGGGAGGCTCGGAGAAGACTTCACCCGGAGTCCTAGCAGCCTTGCTAGAGTTAATGAAGGACAGGCTTGTCCGGTTGTTCCTCTGTGGTCTTACACCCGCCTGTGTGAAGAAGGGAGAATTGCCTTGCTCGCTTCCAACCGCGCGAACCTGGAGTTGGTGGCGTTGAAGGCTTTGTTAGGCCACTTGACCTGTCACTCTGGATTAGCCCTGGAGAAACAGAACAGCAGCTAGAGGCTTCTTTACCTGCGGGGGACCTTCTGGGTAGATAGTTAGAAATAAGGGAGGCGCAAAGTATTTGAGGATAGACCCCTGCCTCGTAATAAGCTTGGACGTCCAACCTGTGACCCTCTAACAAGACTAATATAATAATATCACAATCCTTAAGATTGAAAATGAACGTGAACGTATGAAAGGGAAGATAGAGGCAGCAGGGTTTGTTGAAGCCTATTAAGGAAAGGCAACGCATGGCTATATTTATGTTGTTTTCTTCCACTTTAGAACCCCTCCCTTCTTCCCGCTACTCCTCTGTCTCTCTTAGGCCAGAGAGACAAAGAAGAAAACACACTCACAGAGAATTGGCATTTCTAATCAATGATGATATGTATTTGGGTCTAAGCTCTATCTCTGGCCTTGAGTGGAGACACTTGGTGTTCTGATAAAAAAACAAAGGCATAACCAGGTGATATGGGACACATTTTGAACCTCCAGTTCGATGTCATCCTCATCTACATAGTGAAGTCCAGGCAGCTAAAGGTATACGGTGAGACCCTCCCATAAGAGTTAATCCAAATGGATTTATAACCCACAAGAAACTACCTCTGTAGAGCTTTCTATTCCTGAAACTTTTGGAGGTTGTCAGAATGTTACGATTATCCACTCTGTGAGCATATTTTCTTTCTTCATGATCCCTGGCCATTGTTCACTTCTTTCCCTTATTCTGTGTGAAGTCAGTCTTCTACACTGCATTTTGTGTCTTATGTGAAATCAGTCAACTGAAAAGGAATGAACTGGAAAGCCGGAGGAGGCTATGGAGAGGTGCTCCAAACAGTCCCTTCCTGGAGTACAGTTCCTTTCTATTTGACAAGATTTTTAAAGAAAAAATTCCCTTTGCCTTTCTCCTCTTCTTTCAGACACAGTAAGTTTTCCAGTCTCATTTTAAACTGCCCTGGGTTAGATATTTTATGAAGCACTGAATTCCTTAACAAGCACAAGGTGAGGGTAAGTTGTGTTTATTACTACGAAGATTTAATTGTTACTGGGATTTTCAGGGGCTAGTGTGAATATGCGTTTCAGAATTCCCGGGTTCTAACTGGCATTTCTCATCGATTTATGTGAATTATGGGACTTCAAATAAAATTTAAGGTTTGCATTTAGTGTTCTTGATTTTATATTTCTACTCCTTATCGTTTATGCTGAAAAACACTAAATTTTTTAGTTATATTGACACAATCATATATGAATTTGAGGACATATGTTATACATATATAATTATATGTAACTAATGATTATATCTTAAGATATTATTATGTTTAGTAACATTAAATGTTAAGCAGTTATGCTATGGCAAACACTGCTGGGCATCACAGGGACTTGAAAGGAGGGTAATGGGGGACACAAGACTGTTTGTGAGTTCACTTCAAAAATGAACAGTCCTTATTATTCCTATTGCTGTTCATATGTTGTTTAGCTAGTATCAGGAGATTGCAAGCAGAGTTTGAGAAACAGTCCCTTTGACCCCATTGTCTGAATTCTTTCTTTTGTATTTCCCTGCCCTTGTAGTTTTTCCTTTTTCCCACCCAGAGGACCTTCCTTCTAGGTTTTATCTTCTGCCTATAGTTTTTCTGTCAGGAGACCACATGTGGGTTTTTGCTTGAGAAAGAAACTACAGACCATCTAGACCTAGCACTAATAATTATAAACACTATATAATAGAAACATATATAGAAACATGTACATCAGGAAACTAGGTAAAAAGCATTTGATTAGTAGTTTCAACTGGCCAATAGAATTATTAGTCATCCTGCCCATTCTAGCTTAATGTGTATTTTTTTGTAGATCAGGTTGGACTTGAACTTTTAGAGATTGGCTTCCAAAGTGCATCTACTACCACACCCAGCTATGTGTTTACGGCTCCTCCCTCCTTCTTTAAGAAAGGTACGATTTGTGAGCTGCAGCTGTAGCTTAGGGGTGGAGTGCTTGCCTAGCCTCAACCCTCAGTATTATAAAGAAAAGAGTAGGGAAGAGAGGCAAAAAAGAATGTTTTACTTGGCGTGTATGTATTTTTATCTTTATCCATAGATATGTGTGGATGTCTCTGTATATGTGTTATGTGTATGTTACATGTGTGCAGGTGCCCATGGAGACCATAAGAGGGTGTCACATCCTCTGAAGTTGTAGTTACAGGTAGTTGTGGGTTCCTTGATGTGTTGCTGGAAACTAAACTCTGGTCCTAGGTAAGAACAGTACATGCTCTTAACCTCTGAGCCATCTCTCTAGCCCCTATTATTGATTCTTTTACTCCCCTTACTATGTGCACACTAAACTCATACATTTGAAAAAAAAAAAGTACAGCTATCATAGATCATTCTCCAGAGTAGTTCCATATGATGTAGTTTCAAATATGGGTATTTGATGTGATGAGACAAATTGATAAAAGTAACTCTGGCACATTAACATCACATAAAAAGTAGTGTTATACCCTGGTAATCCCCAAACTGGAGAGACAGACATGGGATTAGAAGTTTAAGGTTGTCCTTGATTCAAAACACAGCCTAGTCTACATGAGACCCTTTAAGTTGGAAGAGGCAGGAAGAGTATATCCTTCCTGTTCAACTTGAGCTCTTCATGAGTAACTGTCTTGTTTTTTTGTTTTTTGTTTTTTTGTTTGTTTGTTTGTTTTCTTCTGTGTCACTCCACATACTCAGTGTCTGAGGAAGTCAGTTTTTTTACAGCTGCTCTTAAATGTCTCTGTTAGTCCCTAGCTGGGATTCAGATAGTACATTACTCAACCGTCATCAGAAAAGTTGTACATGAGATGTCTTTATAAGAATCCTCACCTCACAGCTCAGGGATCTCTGTAGAAAAGGAAACAGAAAAAGTAGAAAGATTGTATGAACAACAGATTGTGGATAACTTGAAGGAAGCAGTCCATGTTTAGGTCATGCGGAACACCAGAGTATCATCCAAAGTCTTTGATATTTGTGATGTTTTCATATGCAGTTTCCCTGATGTATAAGTAGAGGGAATGACACTAGCATTTGCAGAATCCAGCACAGAAAGTAAGATGTCTACGTATGTGTGAGTGTGTGCTTTATTCTGTGCTCACCTGGAATTCCTGGGGTTGATCATGATGGGCTGGAAGATACTCAAGAGACAGGTGATGCTGATGGACAGATCCTCCCTCTCTTGTGATAATATAAAGACTATCTGCAGGCAAAATCCTTGAAGACAAGTTGCCATCCAATAAGTGCCTATGGATGTATCCTTTCTTTCTTTCTACCTATCTATCTATCTATCTATCTATCTATCTATCTATCCATCCATCTATCTATCTCATTGCAGAGTCCACACTAGGATGTTTATCAGTTGGTAAGACCATGCCCCTGCAAGAAGTGGTTCCGCTTCTAGTGGACAAACATCGCCTATTCTCTCAGAAGTCTGTTTCCAGTGGAAAAACACTGAAAACCCTCACACAAGTCTGTTTCACATCCCAATTGGGATTAAACAAAAACATGTTTATATCCACTATACCTCCCTCTTCCCATTCCTCCCACTCCTTCTCAGAGAACGGGAGCCTCCCAAGGTATACCAGCCTACTGTGGTATCTCAAGGTGCAGCAGGACAAAGGGCATCCTCTCCCACTGGGGCCTGACAAGGCAGCACAGCTAGGGGAAAGGGATCCAGTGGCAGGCAACAGAGACAACCCTGACTCCCATTATGCATATGTGTAGGTGGTCTAGGCCCAAATCCATGCAGACTTTATGGTTGGTGGTTCAGTCTCTGTGGGCCACTATGGGCCCCG
The DNA here is from genome assembly GCA_907169655.1 of Acomys percivali. Classification (NCBI taxonomy): domain Eukaryota; kingdom Metazoa; phylum Chordata; class Mammalia; order Rodentia; family Muridae; genus Acomys; species Acomys percivali. The sequence goes on from OU015752.1 coordinate 67,669,676, forward strand.
ATTCATTGACTCTGTAGATCTTGTGGTATCCTTGACTGCTCTGGATCTCTCTATCCTTACTCCCACTCTTCCACAAAACTCCTCAATCTTGGGCTATTTTTTCATTGTGGGTTTCAGAATCTTGTGTATCATCTGCTGGATGAAGCCTCTCAGAAGATAACAATAGTAGACTTCTGTCTGCAAGCATAGCAGAGTATCATTAACAGTGACAGGGATTGGCTCTCTCCCATGGGGTGGGTCTCAAGTTGGGCCAGTCATTGGTTTACCACTCAATCTCTGCTCCATCCTTACCCCTGGACTTCTTATAGTCCAGACAAATTCTGAGTCAAAGGTTTTAATGTACCACTCCCTCTACTGGGAGTCCCACTTGGCTACATTAAGTGGCAACTTCAGGCTACTTCACCCCAATTTCTAGGAGTCTATAAAAGCAACTTTTATTTTCCTGGATCAATTCCTTCTGGGAGGCTTACTGATTCCTTTTGCTAACCTAGTCCTAGTCCTAGAAGCTTCTAGCCTCTGTACAATTTAACCTAGGCCTAGAATGTTTTCAGTCTCTGAGACTTACTGATTAATAACCTCACTCTTGTTATTTCTGAGCTCTGGGCTGACTGGTTCAAGTTAGCTGTTCTGGCTTAAACTCTTCTCCCAGCTGATTTCTTTAATCTGTCTTCTGTCTTGGACTGGAATTGCTCTGTTTGGCCCCAAAATAACTCAGCAAGCTGCTCTAATCTGGCTTCTTCTGATTTTCTGGCTCATTCTGTCTTCACCTGAGTTCTCTCTCTGCAAACCATCTCTTTATTACTGTTCTGGTAAAAACTGTCTCCCCTCTCTGTAAAACTGCCTCTTAAGTAGCTTCCCTTTCTCTTCTGAAAATTTGGTGCATCCTATCCTGTCAGATATTCTCTGATTTTCTGCCACTCAATTAGACATCACTTTCAAATGTGAGTGCTTCCTTCTACAAACTAACTTTACCTTCCTTTGGGATTAAAGGCATGTACACCTGGACCTAAGCATTTCTTTACCTGATACTTGTTCTATACCAGGCTGGCCTGGAACTCAAATCTGTTTGCCTCTGTCTCCTGGATTAAAGGCATGCTTTATTCCAGCTGAATCACACAAACCTAAACCTAGAAGATCTTTGGATATGATCTCTTGCCAGCCAGATGGAGGGGTGCTATGTTGCATCTCTTAGGAAAAGTACATGAGTGTTCTTTGAGTAACTTCCTCAAGGCAAGGCTGTTGGAGCTTCTCTCCCACCTGTGAAGGACCAGTGAGACTGTTATCCAGAACAGCTGCTTCAATCCTTTTGAGATGGCGATATGATTCCTGCTTACTTAAAGGTGAAGTAAAGACATGATTGACTAAGACCTTTGAAAAAGATCCCTTAGTAGATGGTCTTACAAATTGATAGATATTAATGAGGAAGAAAGAAAGGGCTTAAGACTATCAACTACTTCTGAGAACCTAAATATGCCAATACATTGGAGTAATGGAAAGTTTAAAACCAGCTAGGAGAAGACAGGGCCTAAAGGGATAGGGCCTATATGCCAACCATAAAGAGTTTTTAGAACAAACTAGTAAGTAAAATTTGCTATTCTTTTTAAAAGAAATATAAGTTGGATAGATTCATGCTCGCTTTAGACAAGGGCCAATCTATAAAAGGTAAAAACAGTATGGGTTGATTTAAAAATGTTAACTGTTAATTTCTGTTCTATGAAAAAGCTTTATAGGGGTGTACCATGCTGTAAAATTAGACATAAAAATGGAGTATAAGACAACTTAAAAGATATTGTGACCATACTAAATCAGACTGTGATAGGATACAAAGGTTATATTGCTGTTGAAGTTTTTGCTTGGATTTAAATTATTTTTACTTTAAAACTGCATGTCTGCTACTGGCCTGCACACAAATCAAATTGGTTGTGCCTGGTTAAATATAATTATTTGGCTTGATATTTTAAGGTATGCTTAGCTGTGCCATAATCATTTGGATTTTAATGCTATACTACCTAGATATGGGTAAAGATTAATCACTGACCACAGAGGAACAAGGGAAACTTAAACATATTTATTGGGATTTTTGGATAATGATTAAAGGTAAGTCTGATAATGCATATGTTTGGATGCTTTAAAAGTCTGTAAAAATAAAGATGATTGGAGCTATTTGGGTCCACTTGCTTGAACTTCATCAAGTGGTCAGAGTCTTCCTTTCTGCCTGTTGTACACCACCATCCAGTTTAGTGAACTTAACGGATACAGACTCCAGCACTGGATCACATAGATCTAGAATGTCTTTTGATGTGATCTCTTGACAGAACAGCCACATTCTGAACTAACATTCCTCTACAGGGGTCTCAGCTAGAGTCACCCCCACACTTTCCCTGGTGTCTTCCCTGTCTAAGAGATGCCTCCCTCCCTGCCACAAATGTCCATTTTCTCTCACGGCCTCCTCCTCTTCTCCTTTTTGCTCTCCACACAGCTAATCCCCTTTACCCTTCCCATGCCCTCTCCCACCCATTTCCCTTTCTCCCTCTACTTCAGTTGTCTATTTTATGCCCTTGGGCCCTGATTGGCTTGTTTGGGTCTGTGGATTATAGTATAGTAATCCTGTACTTTATAGCTAATATTCATTTATAAATGAGTACATACCATGGGTATCTTTCTGGGTCTCTGTTACCTCATCCAGGATGATATTTTTTAGTTCCATCCATTTGTCTGCAAATTGCATCATATCTTTGTTTTTAATAGCTGAGTCGTATTCCATTGTGTAAATGTACCACATTTTCTTTATCCATTCTTTGCCTGAGGGACATCTAGGATGTTTCCAGTTCCTGCCTATTACAAATAAAGCTGTTATGAACATAGTTGAGCAAGTGTCCTTCTGCTATTATGGAACATCTTTTGGTTATATGCCCAGGAATGCTGGAGCAGGGTCTTGAGATATATCTATTCCCACTTTCTGAGAAACCTCCAGATTAATTTCCACAGTGGTTGTACAAATTTGCACTGTGATCAACATTGGAGAAGCGTTCCTTTTGCTTCATATACTTGAAAGCATGTGCTATCACTTGAGTTTTTCATCTTAGCCATTCTGAAGCTTGTAAGATGCAATCTTAGTCATTTTGATGTGCATTTCCCTGATGATTAAGTACATTGAACATTAAGTGTTTATTGACCATTAAACATTCTTATGTTGTTGAGAATTCTGTGTTCAACTCTGACCCACTCCTCACATTTAAATTGGTTTATTTGGTTTGTTGGTGTCTAATTTCTTGAGTTCTTTAAATAGTTTAGATACTAGCCATCTCTCAGATTATGCTTGATGAAGATCTTTTCCCAGTCTGCTCGCTGTTATTTTGTCCTATTGACTGTGTCTTTTGCCTTGTAGAAGCTTTTTGGTTCATGAGGTCTCGTTTATTAATTGTTGGTCTTATCATGTGAGCTGTTGGCATTCTGTCCAGAATGTTGTCTCCTGTACCAATGAGTTAAAGGCTATTCCCTATTTTCACTTCTATTAGATTTATTATATATCCAGTTTTATGTTGAGGTCTTTGATTTTCTTGGACTTGCATTTTGTACAAGATGATAAATATGGATCAACTTGCCTTCTTTTACATGTAGACATCCAGTCAGACCAACACAATTTGTTGAAGATGCTTTCATTTCTCTACTGTATGGTCTTAGCTCCTTTGTCAAAAATCAAGTATTAATAGGTCTGTGGGTTTATTTCTGGGACTTCTATTTAATTTTAGTAATTTAGTTGCCTGTTTTTAATGCCAATTCCATGTTATTATTACTATTACACACATCACACATAGTAATCTGTTGTGTTGTAGAACCATTTTAAATCTAGGATGGTGGTACCTCCAGAAATTCTTTTATTGACCAGGATTGTTTTAGCTATCCCAGGTTTCTTTTTTATTTTTCCACATGAAGTTGAGAATTGCTCTTTCTAGGGTGTAGTGAATTATGTTGGCATTTTGATGGGAACTGCATTGAATCTGTAGATTTCTTTTGGTAAGGTGACGATTTTTACTATGTTAATCCTACAGATCCATGAGCATGAAATATATGTCCATCTTCTGATATATTCTTCAATTTCTTTCTTTAGAGACTTTAAGTTTTTGTCATGCAGTGTGGGACTCTACAGGATAAGGTTGAAGTCTGACTTCTCCAGATAGCTCCAGATAGACTCTCTGACTATGAAGGCGGACTCCCTGTTCTTAGAGGGGTTCTCACTTCACCTGATCGCATAACTCCAGATTTTGTAAGGAACATCACATAGCCCTCAGGGAAGATTACAACCACAGCCCTTTCCTGATAGGAACTTGATCAGTAAGCATAGGGTATTCCTGAAATACCCCCACCCTATGCTGAGCAAATCCTAGCCTCCAGCAGATAACCTTTAATGGCTATCCTCCTCACAGGTAGGATAATTAAGCACTGTTTTCTCCTTCTTATGATAGGACCCCATGTTACTGATTGTAAAAGAGGTACTGTACATACCTCTATATGTAGATTAAATAACTCGGCTCCCTTAGCTGTAGGGAATCAGACACATTCACCCACAAAACCGCTCTGTACTGCTCAAGGTTTATAAAGGGTGGCTGGCTTGTTGGAGGGGTGTGTGTACTTCTTCTTGCTTGCTTTCTTGCTCTCCATTCATCACCATGACCATCTGAGACTCCATTTATTCCATGGGAGTCACTGCTGGACACCAGGGATTTGACTGATAAGCCTTGACAGTCACTCCACCAGTGTGAGCTTGGTCCTGACCCCTGCCTGGTGAGACCCAGAACCTGGCCTAGCACACCAGGCCTCAGTTCTTATCCTAAAGCACCTTAGCAACCCCAGAGAGAGAAACAGGCCGTTGGGACCTTTGATCCCAAGATACTACCTGGATTAGCCTGCAGGACTTGGGACACAGGCCACCGAAGAACAGTCCTGGTCTTTCACCTGCTTGGTTAGAGTTACACCAAGATTGTTTATATGATTTGTAGCTATGTGAAGGATGTTTTCTTTTTTCATCCCATTTCTCATTTGTATAAAGGAGCACTGATGATTTTATTTTATTATTTTAGTTAATTTCATGTCCAGCCACTTTGCTGAAAGTGTTTATCAGTTGTACTAGTTCGCAAGTAGCATTTTGGGGGTCATTTATGTATACTAGTATATCATATGTGAATAATGATGCTTTGACTTATTTCTTTCCAATTTGTATTCCCTTGATGCCTTTAGTTGTCTTATTGATCTAGCTAGAAATTCAAGTACTGTGTTGAATAGATACTGAGATTGTGGGAAGCCCTATGTTTTCCCTTAGTTTAGTGGAATTGCTTCAGTTTTCTCTCCATTTAATTTGATGTTGCCTGTTGGCTTGCTGTATATTTTCTTTATTGCAACTCATTGTGTGCCTTGTATGCCAAATCTCTCCAATACGTTTAGCATGAGGGTCAAAGGCTTTTTTAGCAGCTATCTAGATGATCATGCATTTTTTCTTTCAGTTTGTTTATACAGTGGATTACATTGATTGGATGAAACCTTGTTGACCATGACATGATAACTTTGATGTGTCTGTGGATTCAGTGTTGTAAGTCTATGAATTAAAATATGTCATTGTGGAAAACTGATTTTAACTGATGTTTTCTAGCAAGAAGAATAAGGTTTTCTGTCACTACCCCTAACAACCCATTAAGTGATAACAACCAGTATAGGTATTACCTGGCCCGCATGCCTCTGTACCAGAGCAGGGATCAGGCTGGACTCTCAGGAGGCACCTTACCACATAACTTCATATCCGCAACATCGCAAGTACTCTGTACAATGGAATCAGCCTCCTGTTGAATAAATGGTGCAACCCACATCATCCACCATTTCATTACCCATGTGACATTTAGAAACCCAAATAATATGGTGTATATACTCAAAAGATGCTCCACCATACCACAAGGATACTTGCTTAACTATGTTTATAGCAGCTTTATTCAATATAGCCAGAAACTGGAAATAACCTAGACATCCTTCAGCCAAAGAATGGTTAATTAAACACTTACACAATGGAATACTACCCAGCTATTAAAAACAAGGAAATCATGCATGTGGAGCTAAATGGATGGAACTAGAAAGTATTACCCTCAGTGAGGTAGTAATCCAGACCCACTTGTGGTGGGTACTCACTTATAAGCACATATTAGCCATATAGTACAGGATAACCGTGCTACAATTCATAGACCCAAAGAAGCTAAGTAACAGAAAGGGCCCAAGGGAGGATGCTTGAATCTTCCTCAGAAACAAAATAGGCATTGTAATTGGATGAAGAAAGAACTGGATGGGAGAGGGGGAGGGAAGGGTGGGAATCAGGTGTGGTGAGAGTGGGATTGGAAGGTGATAGGTCTCAGAGAGAGAAGGGAAAACAATGCAGGGGTGTCTCTGGGGCAAGCTGGAGACCTATGACTGTGTGGGTTCCTGGGAGGATCTCAGGGCAACTCTCATTGATACTTCTAGCAGTAGGGGGATATGCAGACTGAAGTGACCACCTCCTATAACTAGGCAGGAAGGGTGGGAGGAGGACACCAACCCACCCATGAAACCTTTGACCACAAATTTACCCTGCCTACAAAGTGTGCAGGGACAAAGATGGAACAGAGATTGATAGAAGAGCCAAACAATGACTGGACCAGCTTGAGACCCACCCCATGTGAGAGATCCAGCCCCTGACACTATTAATGATACTGTCCTATGCTTGCAAACAGGAGCCTAGCATAACTATCCTCAGAGAGGCTCCACCCAGCAGCAAATCAAAACAATCAGAGACCCACAGCCAAACATTAGGTGGAGCTCAGGGAATCTTGTGGAAGTGTTGGGGGAAGGACAGAAGGACCCAAAGAGGACAATATCTCCACAAAAGGACCAATGTAGTAAACTGAGGACCCTGGGGCCTGACAGAAACTGAATCACCAGTGAAAGGGCAAGCATGGACTGGAAGTATGTTCCCTACACACATGCAGCTAATGGGCAGCTGAGTCTTTATGAGGGACCCCTAGTAATTAGAGCAAGGGTTGTCTCTGACATGGATTCTGTTGCCTGCTGTTGGATCACATTCCCCCGGCTGGGCTCCATTGTCAGGCCTCAGGGTAAAAGTGCTTATTTCTGAAGCAACTTTATGTGCTGGGCAGTTTGGTTGGAGGGTACTTCCTTTTCTGAGGAGAAGAGGAGAGGAAAGGAGGGAAGAGTGGGAGGGTAGGACTGGGAGGTGAAGAAGGGGGGCTGCATTAAAGAAATAACGTGAATAAATACATTTCACGAATTCTGCCTTCCACGTGACCATTCACATCTGTGCTGCACCCCACTCCTGTCATCTCTCTGAGGTACTTCTTTACTTTATCTGGAATTATTTTATCATTATTCCAAAGATTTCAATCTTGACTCTTTTTATTATTAACTCTCACAATGCATAGTAAAAGCATTGTTTGTCGCCTTCTAATTGTTCTCTGTATCTGCCTCCAATTCAAATATCTCAACTCATAGTAGGACATGGAAATGAGTCCTATATGACAAGCAACCTTGAAAGCATTGATTCTCAGCTTTCATGAACTTGTCAAAATAATGAGTGTCTCAGTCCCTTAAATCCAAATACCTGAACCGTGCCCCACTACTCTATAATCACTAGCCCTTTGTACTAATCTCCAAAACTATCTGATGTTCAGTGTCCTCCCCAGTTCATGTCACTTTCCATTGCTTGTTTCAACTACCTACCATGATACACAATTTTTGACAAGTTCCCTTTGTTTACTGATAATATTTATAGAGGAAAATTCATCAAAGAGACTTGAATTTTCAATGATTGTTTTCCTGTTGATAGCACTTATAAAAAGGTTGTGGAACTTTTAGGTGAGACCTGATGGAAGGAGTAGGTGATGAGACATAGGTCCTAGCTGGCTAAATGTTAATACTAACCCCTACTAGCTCCTTTCACCATCCTTAATAATGTGGGTTCAAAGTATTAGCTCTTTCTGTCTCCCCTCATCAACAGCCTCAGTTATTTGAATATTCAAGCGAAACTCTTCTATCCTTGCTGTCACTGGCATTCCTGCTGTCACTGTAGCCAGAAGCTCCAAGTTTATCTAATTTTCAGAAAACTCTCAGTATATATACTCAAAGTAAACAGTATAAGAAAATATTTTTAAAAAACTAAAACTTTATTAAGCCAAGAAATATGAATAGCATGATTATAGAGCTAGAAAGGTGATAACCTGCTACAGTGATTCTAATTCCACCAATTATCAAAGCCTTACATATGCATGTCCCCACTTATACCAACAAATCTTATCACAACTTTTACATAAGAACCAATTACAAGCCATGCAAAGAATGATCAACCTCTACCTGGATCAGAAACATTTTAGTGAATTACTTGGCTAGTTTCTCCTCCTTCCTGGACCATGTAAGAGTCAACTATGACAAGGCTTAAGGAAGCTGATGCACAAGGGGATTGAGATGGACAGAGGCTTCCTGAAGGGAAATTTGGCTTGATCAGTGCCATAACATCTGCCATTGGAAAGTGATGAGAACTTTCTCATTGTGTCTGTGAAATGATTCAAACATCCAGGACACTAAAATGGTAGTCATTCCTATAGAAAATGACACCATTGGATGGCAGCTCCTTCTCAGGACTGTGTAGAACAAAGTCAAGTTCTCCAGTGGCTTATTTTAGTAGAAAGAAATCTATACACTGTCATTTGTTTACCAAAAGATCTTAAAAAAAATTAACCTAATTTATTGTGTTAAAATTTTCGTCAAAACCCAAAAGAAACTTGACTCATTTGATATGTTTCTCTACTTCTGAATTATTTTTCTCTACATGGCAAACTTTATCCCAGGTTTTAATAATTTACATAATTAGCCAACTTAACTATATGCCAATGTATTATCCCCCATTTGGCTGTGACACCCTGCATTTACCATCTTTGCAGTTCCTCACTATTTTCCCCCATTTAAACATATGTTATGTTGGACTTCATAAACACATATGATACACTTCCTCCATTTATGTAATTTTCTCTTTCTGCTTCACCACTTCAACCTGCACACAATCATAAGATTCCTCTTACCTGGTTCCCTGAATCACCTTCTCACTCTGATGTCTTATAACCACTGTATAACAGTGCTCTGATTACCCCACTGTACAGCAATTATCATTGATGTATTTGGAGACTTTATGAACAAGAATGTTGATACAAAGCAAGTTCTAACCAGAATAAACAGAGAGACTGACAGGTATTTTCAGCTGGTTACTATACAGAGAAGAGAAAATTATCAGAGGATGGCTTTGGGCTTCTTCTAGGTCATTCTGCATCCCCTTATGCCTGTAGATGTTGCTTTTATGAAGTTTCTTTACTTTGTAAGTGTTTGCTTTTAAAGACACCTCAGATCAGGTTAATTGGGGTAGGATTGAGGTAAGGTAAAATGGCATAGCCTACTTGTGACTATGGCTTCTTTTGGCTTCTTAGCTAGACAAATTTATTCCTCTCTAGCCATTTCCCTGGCCTGGGTCAAGTTATAAGCCAATGAACAGTTGTCAGACAACATCACAGTCATAAAGCAAGTGATATCAGATGCCCATGACTGTCTTCTGATGAATAAAACCTTCCTGACATAGTTTATACTTACGTAACTTATGTCTTGGTGTATCATTATCAAACCTTCTGTTATGTCACCAGTTGATTGTATTAACCTCTTACATGCCTGGCTTATAGCATATGCCATAGGTACTTATGTGTGCATAGGGAAAAACATTATATACATGGTCTCTCTCCATCATTGATTTCATCCATCCACTCTAGTAATATTTTTTCTGCATGAAGAAGATCTGCCGAATGACTTCCCACTGTCTAATATCAAAGATTATACCCCTTTGGTTCCAACTTGTTCAGTTTATTCATCTGTGGGCTTCTGTTTTTCATGTTTATTTTATCATTACAAAACATTATTTAAAAATTCTGTAATGAATGGAAAACATCATATGCCTGCCAAAGTTTAACAACTTAAGATATCTCTTTTACCATACCAAATCACATCTTTTACATGCTAAATTTCACAGAATTTAATGCCAATAACCAAGTCATTTAACCTGTCTTTGTCTCAATTCTCTAAAAAAAAGGGGGGGGGAACATTCTCCATTGTGATACAGATTAACTATTTCTCTAAAGAAGACAGCCTAGTCTAAAGACCTACACTCACTGTGGCCCACAGAATAACAGCTGTAGTTATTTTCCAATTCTATGAAACCTTTATGTTATTCTGTAAATCATCATCCTTTATTGGCTGGAAGCATAAAGTGTTTGCAAGAGAAACAAAGATGTTTGCTACTCAGGAAATATCAGGCAACCCAAACACTCTAATGATGACTCCTTTCCTTACTATTTCCAAAGTTGGTGGCCAACACATGCAATTTAGTGTAACCGTTTGAGGATCACCAATAAAAACCAGTTTTATAAAGGTAACTGTTATCAAAATTATCACAACGATTTCCTTAAAGCAAAATGTGAGGCCTTTATAAACAGCATAAGAAATTCGTTACACACTCCAGAAGCTGACATTTAACTAGTACTCTAACAAACTTGTTTTCTAACTATGATAAAGACAGTAGGAAAGAGAATCGTCTAAATTAATATACGCGATATATTCATTTAAAAAGTTATCTTTTAACAAGAACCACCACAGACAGGTTGTGGTAGAGTGAACATTTAATCCTAGCACTCAGGAGGCACAACCAGGTGGACTTTTTTGAGTTCACAGACAACCAGGCCTACACAGAGAAACTTTGTCTGGACAAAACATCATCATCTGCCGTCCTTTCCTCCTCCCGGCTCTGGGAAAGTTGCTCACAAAGGGCTGCTATGGAGCTTCTGTAGATGGATAGCTCTGCAGCGATGGAGGACCAGATGGACCTATCGAACATGGGTGTGGGTCAGCATGTCCTAGGCCTTGGAAATAAATGGAGTGCTGTGGAGACTCTCCTGGAGGGAGTGCAGGCCTTTCCCCAAATGTATGCCCTCCAGGGCAGAGATAATCCAGGTTCTCAGCCTCTTTGTGGCAAGAGCTTCCCCACCCCACATCTAGCAAGTAGGGAGGGAAACCAGGAGTTTGGGGGGTGCAGAAAGCAGCAGCTGAAATCACAAGCCAAAAAAAATATAAAAACATAAAACTTTCTTGAGCATTCTAATCCCTGTGCCTTTAATCAAGAGGGGGAGTCAAAGCTGAGACAAAAGCCAAAAAATTAAAAAAGCAGAGCAAGAAGGAAGGACAATGGGACAGAAGGCTCGAAAGGGAAGGGTCAGAAAAGGTGACTAGATAGGCCAAAAAGGTGATGCCCCCACTTGGGAATCAGTTTTTTTTTTTTTTTTAAGCGCTGGGGGTTGCAAAAAATGAGTCCCAAGATACGCATTCTGTTTATAGTAACTATCCCAAGAGCCTTAACTTGGAAAGGGGAACAGCCCCTTGGTAACCAGAGGTAGCTTTGAAGTTTTTTTTTTAAATCAACGCAGGACCAGGTCTGTGATACCTCTCACCAGATGGGATTTAGGGGCCTACTATGATCAAAAGGAAGTCCCTCTCTTTTCCGAGCCCATTAGATGGGCTACCCAGAGAGGGGGGACTTCAACCCCACCTAGCAATGACCTACAACCACCACCACAATCATCTTCATCATTATCACTATCACCACCAGCACCACCTGCTCCATCAAGAGCAACAACACAAACATTCACCATTATTTTCCATTGCACTTCTTTCTGGAATAGTTCTCCAAAGTGTTTATTTCTTGGTCAGACAGTCTCTAAAATATTGAGGCATATTTGATTTAACTTGCTTTAAGCAACAATACTTGACATTTCTACCAATAGGGCACCGTTTACAGACATAGAATGACCTACCACATTCACCTCTGATATACTACTTCAGCTGCTAGTTTCAACAAGATGGACACCCAAATGCATAGTACAAATTCCCTCGTGAAGACAAGTTACTATGACATTACTGCATTTTCTGGTGTGTAAGAGGACTTTTTAACCCTCCAATCCCCCCCCAAAAAAATCCGTGCCAATGTTGAGGATCTTCTCATATGCCGGGTACTTAAGCTGCAGCTTGCCAGAATATGTGAAAGAGTTTTCTGTGAAGCGTGAGTTACTACTAGGATGTTTATCAGTTGGCAAGGACCATTCCCAAGCAAGAGGAAATTCCTCTTCTAGTGGACAAACACCACATGTTCTCTCACAAGTCTGTTTCCAGCTATCTCATCCCTTACTACATTGAACTGACATTAAAGACCATGAATTTGATTCTCACAAACCTGTTCACAGCCAAATGCAAAGGATACCAGAAACAATGGGAGCTTTGGCAATGATGTAGCTGGAACAGAGTAAAATTTGCAAGAATTCCAGCTCTACTCTCAAGTAAGAGCATCACTCCTATTGCCATGTCCTTGAGATCCATTATATCAATTTCTCACTCTTCTATGTAAGGTATGGCAAAAAAAATTTATCTGATCAAAATGGTGACTTCAACTTTTGTAGTTGTGTGTGTGTGTGTGTGTGTGTGTGTGTGTGTGTGTGTGTGTGTGTGAAAGAATCACATGCTTTCAAGACTGAAATCTATTTTGGGCCACAGAGCAAGACTCTGTCTCAAAAAATTTTGTCATACGTATTTGACAAAAATATTTGTCAGTGTTACTACTGAACTCTTAATATATAGAAAATACTTCCATAACTTCAAAAAAGTCAGTATTAAAAGTAAGGCTAATTTATCCTGGGAGAAGTTGTGAGCAGGGAATGGAAATGGAAAGGAGGCTCACTTCCAAATTCCTTGATGATTTAGCTAGTCATTAGTCAGAATGTGGGATAAAGAGACTTTACACATGAAAGAAACTCATTCATATATCATCTGAAATTTAAATCTAACAAATAATAATATTTTCCTGAACAATGCAAATAGTTTTCTATTCATACATAATGTATTGTTTATTATGCAGTGAAAACATTTATCATATGATTTACCTGATGCATTAGACATTACCCAGTGAACTGATCTCATAAAAATTTAAAGAGACAGACACAGGCACAGGCATGAATGCTTGTTCACAAAGAGAAAGCACTGGGAAGAAAATAGAAGTATTCTGTGTGGAGAATTCTTGCTACAAAGAGAAAAGAAGAAAGTATATGAATCACATAAAGAGAAATCTGTTAAAATGAGTACTTTTAATAAAATAAATGAAAATATCTTATGAAATGTTCTTATGAAACCAACTAGTGTCATAGTGCATTAGCAGATACATAAAGCTAAACCCATAGAAATAGAAAATACCACCTCTGCATAGACATAGAGCAAGCATCTCATACACAGAAATTGTGAACATTCTGGAACAAGCATTTCAGGCTCTGTGACGCTGTTTTTAACAAAAGATACACAAACCAGATGTTAATCACCCCATTTACCACTTTTCTTTCAAAGTTCACAATTCAAATGTAAGCTATAGCTTCTAACTTCTCATCTGCCCACAGCTGATTCTCACACAGTGCTGTGATCTATAGCTGCATAAATGAATGACCAAAGTATTCACAAAAAAACCAAATGCAACTGAAAAGTAATCTTTCACACATATTTTCACTTATGCAAAGAATAACAAAGTTCAAAGGTTGTCCAATCTCACGTAAGTTAACATAGAGCTACACACATGTCCCCATAATCCCACTCCCAGCTAAACACTAGCAGGGCATTATTATCATTGACATGGATTGTTTAAAGCAAGTTACCAATTTCATATTTTCATTCATTTGCTGAAGGACTTCACAAAGGGTTTCATTCTGTAATATCTGTGGACTATAAATTTCTGTGTTTCACCTGATTCAGCCTCTGGATTCCTGGGATTGAAACTTAGATATTACATTGATTCTTAAATATTATTAAACAAAACCTAATATTTGATACTATAGAGTAGCCTGGTAATACTATAGAGTATTACTAGGTTAGGGAGATGGTTCAGTTGGTAAAGTCCTTGTCTTGAATATATGAGGAACTGAGTTTATATATATAAAAAAATATATATATATATATAAACTCAATGTAGTAGCACACATATGTCACCCAAACACTGGAGTGAAATTCTCAGGAAGATTCACAGGCCACACTGACTAACCAGCCTAGAATATTCAGAGATTACAGCCAGAGACTTTGACTAAAAACTGAGCATAATAAAAAAAATTTTAATGTAAAAACTGTCTGAAGAAAGACTATGACCTCTAAGCACATACACACAAAATATGCTCCTGAATAAATATGTACCTACTTATCTACACATACACATGCACGCATACACAGAGAAGATATTAAAGTATTATTAAAATTATTCATTAATTCTCATGAGCTCTGAGGGCAGTAGTTACAGAAGATTCAGATAATATCAAGGTCTCATGTGTAAGAGTCTTGCAGAGAAGTTTGTGTGTCCCACTGGACTCAAGCAAATCTTAATTTTTCTACAAAGTTGATTATAAATTATCAGAACCCAATGCCACTCACTTTTAACACACTAAGCCAAACAATGTCAATCAGGAATTTAGGAATGTCTACCAAATTGTCAGTAGCAGGAAAAACACAATGTCATAATCTGCTTTGAAATCTTTGTAACACTATTTACCAGAATGATGATATGGAACTATGCTAGGAAAATTTACAAATATCACCTGACCATTTCAGAAAACTGAGCACAGTCCTATTCATTAAAAAAATGTACATACAACTATCCTTAACAAACTAAATCAATGTATTCATTAAATATTCTACAAGCCAAAGCTATCTTCTTTGCATTGAGTGGAAACTAGACATCAATAAAAATTGTTTTACAGAAAAGCACCTTTAACTAAATTGTGCTCATATATATTTTAATACAAAATGTATAATATCCTTGAAAGTTTAATATTTTTCAGAGCAAGAAGACCAAAAATCAAAACAAAAAAACAAAAAAACAAGACAAGTAAAACTGGTGATCCTACCTCAGTTACTGTTTCCTCAAAACTTCATCTCGGACGATTTAAAAACAGCTATCTAGATCATTCAGTATCACAGGCTGTTCCAGTAAGGACTTTAGTTAAGCCCTTAACTTTATCAGCATGTACAGTCTGAACAGAAAAAGTCACAGCTAACTTTATGGAGACCAGACAATTTCTCAACATTCTAGGGACTCCCAAAAGGAAAACTACATGTCAAACCAGCAGGAACCAATTAACAAAAAAACTGCACCCCATTCCCAAGAAGGGTGGATGGTTTTTGGTAATTCTATAGGTGGTAGATGTATGTTATTGTTTTAAGGGTGTTCATTATAGGAACAATAAGTAAAAGGGTAGATTATTGAATCACTTTTGGACCAGAGAACATTTATAAGCCAAAAGTATTACACTGGCATCAATCTTTATATATTATTAAAGATTTAAGATTTCATTTTGCTACAACATGCTAAGGTATTGTAAATATGTAATTCTTAAAGATGGATTGTTAAATTCTAGTACTGATGAAAGTTGTTATTTCCAACTGTTTCAGATATTAAGATGTTCATATTGAAGGGGAGATAAACCTGTTTCTGTTTTGATCCCAAGTGTGGGATGGAGAAGAGGGCATTTAGAGGTGAGAAAGCAGGATGTTTTTCCACTTAGAAGTCGAACTACATCATGGGGGATCTTGATACTTGGTTTTAGGCTGTTCATTCCTGCACTTCAAGAGGCTCCTAAAAAGAACTGCTCCAGGGAAAGCTTCAAGGCTTTGGACTCTAGCTGAGGCTTGAGGTTCCAGCTGCTGATCTGGGTTCCAGCAGCAACTTTGGTTGAATTGCTGTTCTGCTGAAATCCTGCCGACTACACCAGGAGAATCATTCCTTGGAACTGACATCCTTAAGGTTTCATTATAGTGTTCTTTAATAGCCTTTTCTGATTGTTTGGGTTAGTCAGGTTGTTAGGGAGGTTAATAAGTTAATAAGTTTAATGAGTTCATAATAAAATATAATTGATAAGAAAATTCAGCCTACAACATATTAGTCAGAAAATCAAACTTATGGTCATGTTAGATACTAGTTTAGTTAATTACAGAAATATGTTTCCTAGATTGAGAGGAAAAAATAGCTAGAAAGAATCAATTCAGCTAAAATAGATGTCTTCAAAATCTTCAGAGATCCACAGAATATGGCATTTAAAGATTTTATTAACTTAAGCCCTTTTGACAATGAGGCAGTTATGCTCCTGGCAGCATCCCTATTTCTTCAGAAAGCACCAAAGGCTTCATATATACCAAGATAATCCACTAGGTGAGAAAATGTCCTTATGTCAATTATGACAGAATAATGCCCCAAACTGGACAAAACGAATGTGGAAGAGTTGACTGCCAAACACTTTAACGACAAGATATGCAAGTTCTTTTTAATTCTTGTTTCTCAAAAAAGTCTGTCAAATATTCTGAGCCACAAGGCTGAAGAGGATGTTTCAATGTTATGGAGAAATTTTGTGGGACTGTCCATGTAGCCAAATATCTCTGTTATTTCGTTTCTATACAATTGGAAGCTGCTTGCCTGTACTTTCTACATATTTACATAATATTTATTCCTTCTTAAGTCTCTGATGCAGTTGAAGACTAGATAGTTACAGTTTCACAGTTAAACTCAAATTGTTTAGAATGATATAAATTCATAGGTAGTAAATTACTTTATCCAAGGATGCCAAAACACACAAATGTCTTACCTATAATTTTCATAATTCTTATATTGCTTATAGTTTGTTATTGTAAGAGATAGAGCTTTTAGGATAAAAGAAGGAGTAAGGTTTTCGGGTAATTCAAGTGCTAATTTCTGTATCCCCATATGTTGTTGCATGCCTTGTTCTGGGAATTTCCCATCTCAATGTTGTACAAACCCTGATCCCTGATTGTCCCCTAATATGCCAATAAAGCAGCTTATAGACAATTGCTGAGCAGGGGAGAGAATAGGCCTGGACTTCCTACCAGAGAAGGGAAGAATAGTTAGGAGAGGAGTAGGGAATTCAGCTACAGGCAGAGGAGCAGGAGGGATGAAGAAGATTCAGCTGGAGCAAAGAAAGAACTAAAAAGCAAATAACTTGAGTATTTGGGCAAAGATGGAGTCAGGATAAAAAGGGTTAATAACAGACTTAAACTGTCCAGGATTGTGTTGTACAGCCCTATACACAAATATAAAAGACTCTCAATTGTTTTTGTGTTACTTGGGTAAAGAAATAAAGTAAGAGAAACTAACACAGTTATATAAAAATAACAATAATAGTCTACAATTATTTTTGCTGATGAAAATGTGAAAGATTAATCTTTTGCATTAAGAAGCTACAGAAAATGTAGAAGCTTACTATTCATTGTCTTCCAAGGAAGCATCTATCGTTGAGGACTGTAGGACAACAGAGACATAGAGCTATACATTACACAGCAGATATCATTTCTGACCAACCTACAAGCCTTCAGTTCTAGAACTCTCTGAATTTCAGTAATTCACTTCAATAAAGATGAACAAACTGCCAAGAGCAGTGGCACATGCCTGTAATCCCAGCACTCAGGGAGACAGACGAAAGCTGATGTCTGTGAGTTCTAGGCCAGCCTGGTCTACAAAGTGAGTCTAAGACAGCCATGGCTACACACAGAAATCCTGTCTCAAGAACCAAAACAATAATATAGTAATAGTAGTAATAATAATAATAGTAATAATAATAATAATAATAATAATAATAATAATAATAATAATAATAATACAATACAAACCTATAAAACTATTATGCTTATGGCCAAGGTTTATTAGATAGAAAATATGTTTGTTGGTTTGGGTGAGGAATGGCCCCCATCGCCTCAGGAATTTCAACACTAGGTCCCGTAGTTTATGTTGTTTTAGCAGGATTGGATGGGGCAGCCTTTAGGCAGAAAACACTTTTCACTTAAATGAGCCTTGATATTAAAAGCTTTGTAAACTTTCAGTTCTGCTTCCTGTTGCTTTTGATGGTGTGATTACTCTGTTCTTGCTCCCTGTGCCATGTCTGCCACTTGCTACTCTCTCCCCCCACCAAGATGTCTTACTATAACCCTAGAAAAATAACTGATATGTAAATTGGTACCAGATAGTGGGATGTTGCTGTGAAGCCTCTTGTCATGTTGGTTTTTGTAGAAATGTAAAACAACTTTGGATTTGAAGAGCATTTGAGTGTCATAAGTAGAACACAATGTTGTACTTGCAACCTTAAAAGCTGTAGAGATGAGAAAAACGTGGACTTTAAACAACAGCTCAAGTGGTTTCAGTAGGACTCAGAGACTTTAACAGAAACTGCATTAAAAGGCTTTTTTGGTGATATTTGAAGAACAATATGGTTTATTAGTTCCACATCCTGAGAATTGACAGGAATCAGAACTTGAGTGATGGGTTGATTTGTTAGGCCTACGAAATTTAGACAGGACAACACTGAGGCTATTGAATCATAATTACAGATAATCTTTGTGCAGGTCTACAGTGAAAAACAGCAGGTAGGGCAGAAATAAATACAAAATGTATGGTTTGGAGAGAAAAAGAACACAGGAGAGGCTAAAAGAGAGGCTATAATTGATAGGATTAGTGTCACTAAAGAAAAGTCTCCTCATTCTTACTGGTATTATGAAAAGTTTGCTCTTACATCAAGGCTACCCAGCGTAGAGTCAAAGTACAAAAGGAGAAAAATTGAGGGGTTGATTGGATCTAGGAAGCAATTTCTTCAAAATTCCAAGTATGCTTCAAATGTGTATCAAACAAGTGAGTATCAAACTTTAAGATAGCAAAAGTCCATCCCAAGCTGAGAGTCTGACTTGGCTTTGTCTTTCATACTGTACTATCTTTGAGGGCATGACAAATGCAAGAGCAAGTGGTTCATTGAGCCTTCTTACATTTTTTAAAAGACAATTAGGATAAGGAGGCTATGAGAAGCCATTGGGCAAAGTTGTGAAATGGAGGTATGAGTGCAATGTAGAATGTGTGTTTTCTTGACTTCTTGTTCTGGTCATCTGTTATCAGGATTCCCCTCCATTATCCACTCCCTCCTTTATGTATGTTCCTTCAGAAACTATTATCATAGGTAAGTAATACCTTTCATAAGTTGGCTTCATCAGCATATATGAGCATGGCAAGGAAAAGTAACTCACTCATACTCAGGCTTTGCTTTTCCTCAAATTTCTTTATTTTTCTCACCTCATTGTCTTCACTCCCTGTTAACTCATCTTATCCCACTTGCTTTTACTACTGTGGCTTGAATAAAAGTCTCTCCATGCAACCAGTGTTTCAATCCATGGTTCAAAACTGATGACACCATTTATGGAAGTTCTTGAAGTATTTGTAGCTACGATCTACCTGGAAGATACAGATTATCCCTTGGCAGGACTGTAAGAATTTGACTCTTAACTCTTGTCAGCTATATTGAGCTCTTCCAGTGTTCTGGGATCATGACTTAGATTTTTGTTTTCTTTTTCAGTGTCAGTTGTGATATTTTTTAAAGAGACTCTTTGAACCTTGTGGCTAGCAATGTATTTGGAATATCCACTTAATTGTGTTATATACAGGCAGTGTACTCAGCCTGTCAAATTCATAAAGAACAGCACAAGTAGAAATACATTATTAGTGCTGAACCTTTATTGAGACTAATTCTACACAACATAATGAGAACCATAAACATTGAAGGGTATATATTTAAATTAATAAAAGAAATAATGAAGCCTTATCTTACATTACCATAAAAATATTAACTGCACTATACATCTTGTAATTCCAGCACCTACAGACAGGCATGTTCATGGCTCCCAATCCTTTTTTTTTTTTTTTTTTGGTAGCTCAGTCATAAATTTCATATAGAAACTGATTGCAAACTTTCAGTGGGTACAGCTTCCTACTTGTCATCAGGAGTGCTGATTGAAAAGACAAGTTGAGGTGCTACTCTTTGTCTCACAGCATGTAGAGGACAGGTATGATGAGGCCAAAACAGCAAAAAGATAGCGTATCAGTGGATGTACACCAGGCTCATTGAGGTCTTTGGCTGAAGATCTGAAGAGGAAGGTTCCATGAGGCAGAATGTTGTGACTTCACCATCAGACATGATAGCACTATCTTTTTAATTTGATGATAATACTCATTAAGTCCTTGTGAAGTGCTCAGAGCATCCAGAATGACTTGATGTCCCTTCTATACACCACACGACTTTTTGGTCTCCAGTTCCTCAGACCACCATGACTCAAAGCAATCTCTGAGAAAAGCTCATATTAATCAGTAAATTTCCTTAAAAAAATAAAAGGTTGCTTAACTTGAAAAATCTTTCAATATAAAACTTTGTAACAATATTTAATAATGCTTTTTTCTCCATCAATACTTCTAGAGAGAGCTGTTTCCCTGGAATTTGTTTCTGTTTCTGTATACAATTTCTACACACAATATGTATGGGGACATATTTCTTCATTTGGATGTATTGCCTGCATTTACTATCTTCACGGACATCAGTACCCTCACTCTTATCTTCTTAGCCATCTTGTCTGTTTGTCCCTTTAAGGAACTGAGGCCTAACCTCAGGGAATGCTACTTTAAATTTCTGTTAACAAGTTATTGCTTGTTTATTCAGACTACAACCACATGATACTTTTACCTCTTTTTAGCTTCTGTAGATACCAAATAAAAACCGTAACACACATAAAAGTGTACATTCGAAATAAAAGTGGCCTCACACATTATTTTTACATTTTTAATCAACTTATGGAGAATTTTATACAATGTGTCTTCATCATATTTAACTTTTCTCCCCCATATTATCTCAAAACTACCTCTACTCCCTACCTCAAAACTTCAAGTTATTTTATTTTTAGCCTTACTAAGTTCAATTTTAATTTCCCAAGTACTCTTGGTTGTATTGCTGGCCACTGAATATGCTCAACCTATCTGGAGTCACACTGTTAAAGCAAATTAACTCTCTCCATTTCCCAGATGCTATCAAATGCCACTAGTATATTATGTAGGGCTGCAACTTCATGTCTATCTCCTTCCCATACCCAGTGAAAAGATGTTATTTTATTTCAGCTTGAACAGCTTTTACGCATGCTGTCACAAATAACTGTGAGAACATATGTGTAACCGCAGACTCCTTGAGTCACAAAACATGAAGAAATCAAACCCATACTGATTTGTAAGCTTTACACATTCTGGTTAGCTTTCATAGGGTTAGAAGGTGCTAAGCTCTCAACAGGAATAAAAAGGTAATAGAGATCACCCAACCATGAACCCTGAACTCTACAAAGTAATTGGCTGACAAGATAGGCCCACTTAAGCAACTGTGCCTCAAATATGTCAGAAATAACCAACCTTATTGTGATATACTTAAAGGAACACTCAATGAAAAGGAGTCTATAACAAGGACAGTGAGTGTAGTTGAGAATGTGTGCATAGCTAGACAATACTCTATAAAGGAGAATATACTACTATTAATCTGTGAAATTATCAAACTATTACATTCATCTCCCCTGAAATTATTACACTATTGCTATATTAAGTAGACTACCAAGATGAGACTTGATAGCCTATGACCATATAGTGGGGGAGGAGGTCTGAGAGGAACAGGATGAAAGCAGGAGGAAGGGAGGAACAGGAGGATACAAGTGATGGGTTAACAACTGAGCTGTAATCTGAATAAATTAATAAAATTAAAAATTTAAAAAGAAATTATTACACTGATATTTTGAAGGACACTGGTGACTAAATTCTTAGAAACTAGTTTATGAAACAAATACATTTTACATAATTATTACAAGATTATAGTACTTTTATATTCCTTAAACAGAATCTGGAAACAGTGATATTACGGATCATGAGAAAGGGACCCAAAGTAGGAAAACACATAGAAATGAAAGCTGTGGCATTCACTAGCCACCAACTAGGATTATGTGAAAGAGCAATGCAGCCTTGTAAGATGGAAGAGAGGGTATAAAAAGACAGAAATAAGCAGACAAGAACTAGAATATTCTGGGTGGCTCTAGACTCAGGGGAGGTTCTAGGGAAGGAATGAGAGCTATGAATATGTTGAACACGCTTCTTGTGTCTATACAGCACGACAATCATGAAGGTGCTGGAAATGACCAGAAGCACAGAAAGTAAGACTTCAGGTAAGACCCAAAATGCTACATACAGTAATTCTGCTATATTATCACGACCTAGAAAGGAGGAACAAAAATCAGAATTTATTGTTTGTGTAAAGGTTTGGTTATTCCTCGTGGTGTAGGGATATACAGGGAAAATTATATTCATCATAATGTGTAGGATCCAGCAGAAGGAGATGAAATAACCCATAAAACTTGGAGTTTTGACTATTATAGTTTTCCAATAGGAGTTCCTGGGGCTGATGGTGATAGCCTGGAAAACACTCAAGACACAGGTGGTGTTGATAGACATGCTCCTGCCAAGTCTGAGAATATATAAAATAAGTTTGCACGCAATATCATTAAAGAACTGACTCCACTCAAAAGCTCCCATTATATGTAGCATTCCTTTGGAGAAGATGATCAAAGAGTTGGCTTTGAACACATGCATAAGAATGAAGTCTATGGTCTTTAATGTGCCTTCATTGTAGTAAAGGCGTAGATAATGGAAAAGAAGTGATAAGTTTCCCAGAATTCCAAGTGCACTCTGAAGTGAAAGGACTATTCCTATTGCCAAGTTTCTGGATTCCATTTTGTCATTCAGCACTTTTTCATTTAAATTATTAAAACAAATACATCTCAGAGTCAAATCTTTCCCTGAACAGTTCTAAGCTTGAGTATGTGAGTGAAGGAATCAGTTGATCTCAGGACTGCAAAGATAAAGTCTGCAGCATAGCAAGACTGGGTTTTAAAAGAATGAGTTTATCATCATTAATAACTTTCAGTGAGCTAAGCATGTTGCTCATGCCTTTAATCCAAGCATTCCAGAGGCAAAGACAGGCAGATTTCTGTGAGTTTGAGCCCATTCTGGTCTACAAAGCAACTTCCATGTCAGCCAGTGGTTTTACACAGAGAAACTCTATCTCAAAACAAAAAAAACACACACACAAATGAAAACAAACAAACAAAACTTTTAGTGAAACTACAGAAGCCAATAAGTGCTTCTATTTATAGAAATTCCTGCTTCTACTATGTGGAAATGTTACCTTTAAGAATAAGCATAGTCCACCTTGGGAGAAGCAATAGCTTGTGAGTTCAAATGGAAATAATTTTCATTGTTACAGTCCAAAATCACCAGCTTTTTATAGGGAGACAGGAAAATTTAAATTACCAACTTCAGCATGAAAAAAATCCATGCAGTCCTTAAGTGACATTTTTAAAATGTACCTATTACACAACAATGTAAATATGTATTATTACTGGAAATGTTCACTAAAGATGACAAAAGAAACTAACCATAAGATTTAAGTGAAAAATTAGAAAACGTTGCACTAAGTGCTAGCTTTTCACATCAATTTTAACAAATGTCTCACAATATTAACTTATTCAGGTTTGCTTAACTGTAGTCATAGTGTGGGAAGGAGAATATATTTTATTTTTTGAAAACTTAGTTATGATAGAATGAAAATAGTGAATTAAACCAACAAAAGGTTAAAGAAAACAAACCTTCAATGTTTAAAAAGGAAAGTATTAGTAATATTACTAGAGTCAATGTTTTGTAGTTATCATAAAGTAGCATAAATATAAAGGAAAGATCATAAGACACATCGATTCTTTCAGTATTTGAAAAGATAGGCATCTAATGAACTGATAAGATTTCATCATTGAAAGCATTTAACAAAAATTGGTATAAATTTATCTGTCAAAAATCTCACTCTTGTGCTGATGTCTTCAAAGCCAGAGTTCACATGTATGTAAAAGTAGTATTTTCTACAAATTGTATCTTCTCCATACATGTGTGTTAGAAATATAGTGCTACAAGTAAAACAGAATTATGGCCTCTACCACAATGTAAATGAAAGATTAACATATTCACAAAAATAGAATGCATCAAAAAAACACCCAGAAAAACTTGAGTTCTTACATAAGGTTTGCATTGATGTAATGCATAACACAGGATGGCATTCATAAAGTTTCTTAAAGGTTAACAGATATGAATCTATATCTCCATATTAATACTCCAACTATAAGACCACAATATAAATCATTGACTTAATACCATCGACTGATGACAAATGTAGTTGTAAATATCCTATTTTTGTTTTGTGAGGTGGAGGAGTGTAGATGGGATCTCACTCTAAATATAAGCAGGAGCTGACCTAGAATATTCTACAATCCTACTACCTCAGCCAATGGAATTGCCACATCCTTGCAGCCTTTATAATGGATGGGCTATACGCAAAGGTGAGTTTCACTTGTGAATTCTAGTGAGCTTTTTAAACAACATATTAAACAAATCCAACAGCCAGAACCTGAGTTGTTGGATGTATTGGTTAGAAATGATGGATAATATGTAGGGGTTCTCTATAGGATGAACAGAAAGAACTACAGAACCAGATAATTATCCAAGGACTGATGGATACATGTCATGCATACTGTGAACTCATTATTGATGTTCATTTGAACAGAGTCCTGAATCTTTGTTACACTTTACAATGTTTGGGTGATTCTTCAGATAATTAATTCATGCAGGAAGGATATTTGTTAGAATACTCAGCATGTTGTAGAAGGAAATTCAAAATAAAGTATGCATAGGAATTTCTTAAAGTCCACACACTTGTTGTACTTGGCTTGCTGATATGGTTGGACATGTGATCCATAGCATGTTGCAGAAAATTCTACCATGGAAACTCAGTTAGAATAGAAATATCAGTTATAGTTACTGAAAAACTCTGAAACCCAAGAACTTCCACAACATTGGAAATCCGTGAAATCGGGGATTAGGAAGTAGAATGCAACCAATGCTTAAGAATTGAGCACAAGGCCCTTAATTCTTATTCAGTGAAGAGAAAGACAAAGTGATGGGAATAGAGAATACATTTGATTTCTTCTTTACACTGAACAACTTGGACTTCTTATATTTCCCAATATCTCAGTTACTCTGCCAATCTACAATGACTGCCATTTGTTTTTAGAGCCATAGGAATTTTTATACGATCACATAATGTGGCCATATTCATTAAACAATCTAATATTCTCAGTAATTAGTACTTGCGTAAGGATTCACTGTGTTAAAAGCCTTCCTACAGTTTAATGGAAGAATTCAGATAAGTGACCATAATCCCTGCATAACCTATATCATTTGATATCTTCTATACTTTCTGTAAATGTTTGATATGGACAATGATGGTCTTTTCATGACCAAGAAAAAGACTAAGAGAAGATTTTCTAGATGGTTGCCTTCATTTAAAAGGTAGCTTGGGACAATTTGGTGGCTTGAGAAATGGGAACATGTCCTGGCTTCTTCACGGTCACATAATTTTGTGTTTAACAATACTATGCCAGCCACATTTTGAAATGCTCAGCTAATATGTAATTGATTTCTACTGCATCATAAACCACAAGCCTCATATAAACTATAGTGTTCATTATACAGTCTAAGTTAACAGGAACTGCCAATGTCTAAGTTGAATTTTTTAAGGCAATAAAATCCCAATTTTTATTTTTGCATCAAAATACTTATATGATTTCATAGTAGACAACATGGTGGGCATGTCTCAAATGAATACTTAATATTTCTATGAGCCTTGTTCAAAATCCATGATCATTTCTAACACAAACTAACATGTCAAATAACTTTAGAATAATGCGTTTTTATATACTCTTTTAAAAAAAAGCCAGATTGAAAGAGATGCTGAGACTCACAGCCAAACATTGGGTGGAGCAAAGGGAGTTGTGTGGAAGAGACAAGGGAAGGATAGAACTCAGAATGGGTAGGAGGTCCAGAAGACCAGCAGAGCTAACGAACCAGGGCCCAGGGGGCTTGCAGGGGTGTACCAATCAAGAACTATGCATGGACTGGACTTAAGCCCCCTACACAGATGTAGCCCATGGTAACCTTGGTTTTCATGTGGCTTCCCTAGTAAGGGGAGCAGCAGTTGTCTCTGACATAGACTCCGTTGCCTGCTTTTCAATCAGTTCCCCTTCCAGGGCTACCTAGCCACACTATGGGGGAAAAGGATGCACACAGTCCTGATGCAACTTCGTGTGCTGGGATGGGTTGGTGGGAGGGGTGTCTTTTGCTGAGGAGTAGAAGAGGGGGATGAGGGAAGAGGGAGTTAAGGTGATTCTGGGAAAGAAGGGTGGGGCTATTATCAGGATATAAATTTGAATAAATTAAAAAGTATTATTTTACTTTTTGTAATGATAACATAGTTATATATTTTTCTCTTGCCATTACTCCCTCCAAAGCCTCTCATATACCCTGCATTGCTCACTTTAAAATCCATGGTCCACTTTCACAATTTATGACTACACACACACACACACACACACACACACACACATCCCACAATATGTATGTATGTACACAGATATATGTATATATGTATTTGTGTATATAGATGTGTAGCAATATGTATATATGTATATGTGTGTGTTTCTATTCCTCAATACATAAATACAACATGCACAGCCAGTAGAATGCTACCTGTATGTATTTGTGTATGTATGTATGTTACATAAATCCACAGCAAATTGAAATATAAAGTTGTAACGTTGTTCTAACTTGCTCATCTCCAATTCACTGCTCTCACATAAGGTTCACAGAGCTTTCTGCATTTTTGGAAGATTGTAAGAGCTAGAGAAAAAGGTAATTTACTGTGACACTGTCTCTCCTAGGAACATTCAAAGGTATATTCCTAAAGCCTCTCCAACTACCTAAACATGAGTTAAATAAGAATAGTAGATAATAGACATGCTAAAGTCATCTGCTTTTTATTTAAGCACAGGAGAGACAGACATAAAATGTTATTTTGCTATCCACTAGTGTAGTTTAAAATTCTAGGCCAGTGGGGACCCTGTCTTTAAAAGAAACAAGACAAAACATATCTACAGAAAGCCAGCTGAGGCTGTTTGCTGAATCTACAAGCACAATAATCAAATACAAAGACAACTGAAATCACACTGAAATTGCACACAAACACACATATACAAATAAAAGCAGTTAGATTATGAGCAATTTGGAATTAAAGACTTGTATTTATGCATGTAACTTAAGCATTGTATAAAGTTAATCAAAAAATTTAATATGTGCTGTGAACATAGTTCAGTGATCACATCTTTAGTCAGATTCAATATATCACTTGGATGGTTCACCAATAGTCTGCATCAGACAAGGTTTTATTACACATTGTTTGGAATATCATGGATCAGCACCATGTTAGAAATACTGTTTAGCAAATCTGCTTATAGCCCAGAAAAATTTCTATTACCTTAAATGAAAATTTTTTTTTGTGTTTATACCCAAGAATCCTTCTCCAAGCTTGATCACTTGCCAGGCTTACCTTCTTTGCTCTTCTTCACACACTCAGTAAAACTGCATACCTCACCTCTTTCTTCAGAAGAACCTTCAGCTCAGTATGCAGATCTTGTTATGACAACCAGCACTGTGGGAGAATGAGGGAGATTATCTCAAAAATAAAGCTTCATAGCTATGTGACTTCACCATCAGAACTGTAATTTTCATCTCACTTGCAATGATAATGACAGCTCTTGCTTTGGGATCAAAGTACTTTTGTGAGAATTTTTTTCTATTGATAATCACTTCTTGTTTCTTGTGAGTGTCTCAAAACAAAACATGTCTGGATAGCCTGCTAGGATTTCATTATCCCTGAAGGCCAACTGGGAGGAAAGGTACTGGGAACATCAGAATTTGATTTCTGAGAGTGTTACAAAGAAATCTCACTGTCTCATTGGACTCCAGCCTTCTTTGAATTCTTCTACACAAAGTAAACCATCCATTTTTAGATTCCACAGCTGCCCCATTGTAGAGCACTTACCAAAGCAAAGTCAGTCTGGAACTCATGGACATTTAATGAAGTATCAGTAAAAGAAAAACATGACACCATAATTTGTACTGGAAACTCTTGACTTCTTTGTATAAGTAGATGAGAATTAGCTAGAAATGATGGTATTTACCATGCTAGGACTTAGGGCAAATATCAATTCAGCAATGCCAAGAAGTCTGAACACAGTCCTATTATAAAAATGTGCATATGTAACTATTCCACATAAAATATGTCACCAGTATTCATTAAATATCACATAACCCACCTCTTCTTTCTTAACCTAAAGCTATGTAATAGAAACATGAGAAAACTATAGCTGTTTCTCATGAGGAAAATAATGAACACTGCTTAGAAGTTAATAAAATTAAATTCTAACATTTTGTGATGTACCATGTGCCTAATAAACAACCCCAAGTTGAAATTTTGATGGTAACAGAGAATTAGTGAGCTAGAGTCTGAAGAAAGATAACATTTTTTCCCATTTGAGTCTCACAGCTCCCAGATCTCTACTGAGTTTCAGTAATTCAATAGAATAAGTCAGAAACATAGAAAATTGTACTTATGCTTGCAATTTATCACAGGAAACATATCTTTATTAAAATAAGCCAAATTTAAAAATTAGATGTATCAAGATTCTGGAAAGTATTTATTTTTTGTGAGTTAAAGTTTCTTGTCCATATAGACATGTGATCTATCAGTGAGATACTCCTTAGAAAATATTTTGATACAAATACACAGCATAGCAATAGCTGGGGAAATAAATGAATAAATCTTCAGTAGCTACAGTTCCAATAACAATGACATGAGAGTCAGGCCCAGACAGAGTGATAGAGGAGGCAAAATTAAATGGCTTTAGGTTAAGAAAGAAGGTGGGTTATGTAATATTTAATTAATAATGGTGACATATTTTATTTGGTATAGTTACATAGAGGTAAATGATTGCATAGAGGCATCTGAGGTGTTCCAGGATCTTCAAATTGTAGAAATTAAGTGATTTAATGTAGTCAGACACTTTTGAGGTATATCTCATATCTTGCACTACTAGCCCTAATTCTATTGGGGCAATCGCAGCAGCTTCAAGAATAATATGAAACACGAGAAACTGAGAGGAAGAAAGAAGCTTACTACCAGCAGTTGAAGGCAAAGTTCTAGGTTGAAGAAAGAAACCAAGTGAAAATCCTGGCCACAAAAAGGAGTAAAGGTTTATGCGGTCTGAAGAAATATATGGAAGAATTATGAGTAAGTGAACCTAGGGAGTCTGAGAAGTTGAGCTGTGATGTAAGAAAGCATTTCTCATACATATAAAAATAACTCTGGACACAGGTATTTCTTTATTCATTTAAAATACAATTTCTCATATAAAATACATTGAATCATTTATAATAGTGTAATATATTCTCTGGTTTACACACCGAGACTCTGAGATGTGAAGTCTTATTGGGAATTATTGGTGGAGTAGTTCACTGATTCAATCAAGACTAAAGAAGTTAGAGAAGATAGTTAGGTTCAATAAGATAATGTGAAGCCAACCAGACAAAGCATGTATAGTCTTACACAGATATATCTGTGTAAAGGGAACCAATCACACAGCTGGGATTTCAAATCTATGGTATGAAGTGATAACAAAAGGTTATGTGATTTTGCCCACTTTCTCCAGTCTATTCTAAACTGGTGTCAAGCTTGGGCTTGCATATTTCTTGTTTAAGATGTCACAATTGAAATTTTACATGTGCAGATCCCTAGTTATGTCCAGAAAGTTTTGTTTCCTTGATATTACCAACTTCATCTGCCTTATATCACCTTTACAATCACTCTTCAGAGAGGATTGATAAGCTTCTATGAGAGTGGTATGATACATGTGTCCCACCTGTTTACAACTGTGAACTATGCAGTCTTTTATTCTCTGCACAATAATTCATTAGAAGGCAACCCTATTCTAATTGCTATCTATTTTAAATAACTCATCTAACAAGAATTAAGAGATTATGTAAATTATTACTGTTTTATCAATAGGAGTCATTGTAATATTTCAACTTACCAGAATGGTAACACTAGGTTCTCTCTTATGAATTATATCATAGATAAAAAATAATAAAAGAAAATCTGATGTGGCAGCATTATACAAAGCAAAGGAAAATGATAAAATGAGCTCAGGAGATGTTATAGAGACCAATTCATTTATACATTCAAGAATCTCATAAAAACACTAAACTGGAAGCCATAATATATACTTAGAGGACACATAGGAAAGAAGAACCTATATAAAATGGAATGAAATTAAAATTAATAAAATAATAAAACAATTTTGAAAAATGAAGGGATGCTAATATGTCACCAGCAGACAAATTACATCCCAAGTTGTCATGGAGTTTATTTTCAGTTGAGCATCTTCTATATTAGGCCCACCCTTAATAGTAATTTACCCTCAATTCAGAGTCCTTAGAGTGAACTAAACTTTTATTTGCAAGTGGTTAATCAATTGGAGCTTACTTTTATTTTAGGGATGGTTTCATGTTTCTACTGCTCAACTCATTCCTAGGACCACACATGGAGTAAACAATTGTATCCTCCATGAATTTTAGTTTTATTCATTGTGAATTTATATATTTGTCAATTATACTGATTTAGAGGTTTTGTTTTCTTGGTGTTCTCTATTCTTTATGCTTCTTATACTCCTTGTCCTTCCACTAATGTAGGATTCCATGAGTCCTGAGGCAAGCATTTGAGGGAGGAATCCTATTTAGGTCTGGCTGTTCCTTAGCCAAACTAGCTAGAAGGCAGAGAGACACTAACCAAATAAACAAAATCAGAAATGAAAAGGGAGAGATAACCAGAGACACCGAGGAAACCCAAAGAATCATTAAGTCTTACTTATAAAACCTATATGCCACAATATTTAAAAATCTAAATGAATGGACAATTATCTTGAAAGATGACACTTACAAAAGTTGAATCAAGATCAGCTAAACAAATTAAACAGTTCTGTATAATGTATAGAAATAGACGCACTCATCAAAAGTCTCTCAACCAAAAAAGCTTAGGGCAAGATGGTTTCAGCCCAGAATTCTGCCAGACATTCAAAGAAGAGCTAAAGCCAGTAATATTTAAATTATTCCACAAAATCTAAATGAGAGGAACATTACCAAACTCATTCTGTGTGGTCACAGCCACCTTGATACTTCAGCCACACAAACACCCAACACAGAATTTCAGACCAATATTTGTCTTATGAACACTTATGAAAAACAAAACTCAGTGAAATTCTTGCAAACCTAATCCAACAACACATCAAAAATATCATTCGCCATGAACAAGTAAACTTCATGGCAGGCATGCAGGGGTAGTTTAATATATGGAAATCCATCAATGTAAACAACCATATAAAAAATGAAAGAAAAAACATGATCACCATATTAGATGTAAAAAAAGCATTTGACAGAATCCAACACCCACTCATGTCAAAAGTCTTGGAGAGATCAGGGATACAAGTACATACATAAACATAATAAATGCCATATATAGCAATATTATAACTAACATCAAATTAAATGGAGAGAATCTCAAGGAAATTTCACGAAAATCAAAGATTTGACAAGGCAGTTCAGATATCTCTTTAATATAGTACTTGAAGTGCTAACTAGAGCAAAAAGACAACAAAGGGAGATGAAGGAGATGTGAATCAGAAAGGAAGGGGGCAAAATCTCACTATTTGCTGGTATTAAGATAGTATACATAAGTCACCCCCAAAATTTCACCTGACACCTCCTATAGCTGACAAAGACCTTCAACAATGTGTCTAGATACAAGATTAATATTGTTTTTAAGTTATAAATATTATCTATATTATCTGTAGACCCAGCTAGCAACCAATCAAGACACAGACACTTGTTACGTTTGAAAATAGCACCTGGGGCAGGGCAGATATCAATCCTCTAAACTACCTTCCATAGTCAAGCCTCAGGCATGGGATCCCTGCCTCAATCCCCATCTGCTTCTAATAACTTCTATCAAGCTACCTCCCATGCATAACCCCAAATACTTGTTCTTGTTCTTCATCTGGGCTGGATTCTCCATCCACGCCAGCCATGTACTTCTTCTCCATCTAACCTATGGTGGCCTTCCTCTCTTCTCTTCAGGTCTCTCTCCTTTCTCCTGGTTGCAGTCTCTCTTCTTCTAGAATTCCTCTCTCTCCTAGTCCCCCACCTGTCTCCTTTTCCCTGCCCAGGTAGGAAAGTTTTTTATTAAGCAAAAGATGGGTCAGACAACATGCAGTAATTCACATCAAAATACATCAGACCATCCCCCAACAGGTTAATTTTAAAAATCAGTAGCACTCCCGTATACAAAGGACAAATGGAACAAGAAAGAAATTTGAGAAACCACCCCCTTCACAAAAAACAGAAACAATATAAAGTATCTTGGTGCAACTCTAACCATCAGGTGAAAATGACCAAAAACCTTCATGTCTCTGAAGAAAGAAAGTGAAGAAGGCATCGGAAGATGGAAATATCGCACACGCTCATGGATTGGAAGAATCAACATTATAAAAATGGCCACATTGCTAAAAACAATCTACAGATTCAAAGCCATCTTTATCAAAATATCTACACAACTTTTAACAGACCTTACAAGGTCAATTCTCAACTTCATATGCAAAAACAAAAACAAACAAACAAAAAACAGAATAGCTAAAACCATTCTGTACAATAAAAGATCTTCCAGAGGAATACCAATCCCTGATCTCAAGCTGTACTTTCAAGCAACAGTACAGCATAGAAATAGACTGGTTGACCAATGGAATTGAATTAAAGACCCAGAAATAAGACCACACACCAACAAAAACTTGATTTTTGATGAAGAATCCAAAACTGTGCAATGGAAAAAGATAGCATCTTCAACAAAAGGTACTGGTCTAACTTGATGTCTACATGTAGAAAAATGCATATAGATCCACATTTATCATCCTACACAAAAGTGAAGTCCAAGTGAATTAAAGACCTCAATATAAAACCAGACACACTTGTCACAACCCCTCCAGTGGAGTCCCTGTGACAAATGTTACTACCCAGCCTGAGGCAACAACCCTTGCACAGAGAGAGCCTCCTGGAATGGGTCTAATGTTTCTGCCAGGAGTAACTGATTGCATCCTTCTTTTTATTCATTGTGTTGGCATATTCTGTTTTTATTTTTCTCCTAACCTATTTTATATCAGAACTTTTCAAACATGATGACCATTTCTGTGAAACTCCCTAATGTGGGATGCAGCCAAGGACCATTCAAGCTCAGAGGTCACCATCAGTTTCTTCTCCACTTGTTAAGAGAAAATGGCTAAGAATTAATCATCAGTTAATAATTTATATTATGACTTACAAATAAAGTGTTTAAGAAAGCCCCAGATAATGATGCTGAGGTAAAAAGAAGAACTAAGAAAAAAACTATCTTGGCACACAGATGTTTGGCATAATGAGAGAACATTGACCTTTGATAAAGAGGACACATGCGTACTGATACTAAGCTAATGACTTAAGATTGATGACTTAAGAATGATAACAACACTATTACTTTACATCCTGTACTTTGTACTGTGTATGCCTGATTGCTTGACTGACTTCCATGAATGAAAAAAATGTAACCACAAAATACTCCCTGTTTCAAAAATGTGTATAAAAATCTGGCTTTCTTACCTGCAAAATACACTCAGATTCAAATACTACCTCTGGGTTTGTCTCTATTTGTCACTCGCCTATCTTTTTCCACCAATACTTTGAGAACTCCCATTCCTAAGGGCCTATACCCAACTGAGATGGTCCGTAACACACACTAAATCTGTTAGAGTAAATGTGGGGAAGAATATTGAACTCACTAGCATCAGAGACAATTTTCTGAACAGAACAACCCCATCTCAGAGTCTAAAATCAACAATTAATAAATGGGACCTCATGAAACTGAAGAGTTTCTGTAAAGCAAGGGAAACTGTTAACAGAACAAAATCACAGCCTCTACAGTGGGAAAAGTTCTTCACCAACCCTATATCTGACAGGGTACTTATATCCAAAATATATTTTAAAAACTCCAGAAACTAAAAATCAACAAACCAAATAATCCAACTTAAAAATGGGGTACAGTGCTAAACAGAATTCTCAACAGAGGAATACTGAATGACTGAAGAGCACCTAAAGAAATGTTCAGTGCCCTTAGTAATAAGTGAAATGCAAATCAAAAGAACTCTGAGATTCCATTTTACACCTATCACAATAGCTAAGAGCAGCCAGAAACTGAGGTAACAGCACATGCTGGCGAGCATGTAGAGAAAGAACACTCTTCCATTGCTGGTGGGAGTGCAAACCTATACAACCACTTTGGAAATCAATATGGCACTTTTTCAGAAAACTTGGAGTAGCTCTACCTCAAGACCCTACTATATCATTTCTTGGCAAATACTGGAAAGATGCTTCACCATACTACAAGGACATTTGTTCAACTATATTCATAGTAACTTTGTAATAGCCAGAATATGGAAACAACTTAGATGTCCTTCAACTAAAGAATTGATACAGAAACTGTGGCACATTTACACAATGAAATACTACTCAGTTATTAAAAACAAGGAATCATGAAATGTGGATGCAAATGGATGGAATTAGAAAACATCATCTTTATTGAGGTTACCCAGACTCAGAAAGACACATGTGATATATTTTCTCTTATAAGTGGAAACTCCACCTAGCTTGGGATTGGGACATATGCTGGGAATTACACCAGGACTCTGGGCCCCTTTCTGAGAGTTGTATGGGAAAATGGGTGAGGAGGGGTATGGATGGAAGGATCTGAAGGTTTCAGAAGCTCCACAAAGTGACTATAAAGCCTGGGGGATCTGGACCAAAGGGGGCCTGAAAAAAATGATGTACCAACTAAGGACAATGTATGCAACCTAGACTCGCTCTTGAAATGTAGCTCATGAACTGCTCATTCTCAATGTGGAGGGAGTGGGGACTGCCTCTCACATGAATTGTAGTTTCCATGATTTCACTTTCCCTTGATGGGGTGGCCTAGTGGGCCCACAGAGGAAGGGGAAGCAGGCTATCCTGATGAGACCTGATAGGCTTTGGTCAGATGGTAGTGGAGGAGGAACCCCAGTTAGAGTACTAGGGGAGGGAAATGTGGTGAAAGAGGGAGGGACATTGGGTACAGGAGGATATGAGCAAGAAGGCAACATTTGGGAGGTAATATGATTAAATTCTAAATAAGTAAATAAATAATAATTGCAAATGCAAAAATTGTTCCTGACTTCCTACAAGACCTTGCAGTCAATGTTGTTGCTTCCTTATTTCTTTTCCTTATATAGGATTCTAAGAGTAGGCATGGGCAAGAAGGTCCTTCCCTTTATTTAATCTATTCTCTTTATGCAATTTTCTATCTAATGTTTCAGACCTATGCATAAACTCAATGGTTTTTTTCTTCTGATTTCTCATATATACCTGTGTCACTGCCATAAGCACCATACTGTACAATTATTAATGTTTTTTTCCTTGAGATACTATGTCTTAGTCACTGTACTATTTATGTTAAGAGACACAATAATCAATGTAATTCTTATGAAAGAAAGCATTTATTTTGAGGCCTACTTATATTCTCAGAAGCTTAGTCCATTGTCATCATGACATAGAACATGAGAAAAGGCAGGTGCAGTGTTGGAGAAACAGGTAATAACTAGATCCTGACCCTTAAGCAGAAAGACAGAGCTTGGGCTAGATATGGGCATCTGAAAAAGTCTACTCCAGTGATGCATTTTCTTCAGCATGTTATGCCTCCTGAACCTTCTAATTCTTTCAAAAAGTGCCATTTCTTGGTGACTAAGCATTCAAATATATTAGCCTATGAGAGCTACTTTTATTCAAACCACTGTACAATATGACTATAAATATTCCATTTTATGCAAAAATAGAACAATCCAAATTCTGGTGAAGGCAAAGAAAGTAATGAATAATTGTTGTTTTTCCCATGTTATCAGTGAAGTTAAAAAAAATTTATGATGATGCACTTTGAATGCCTCTAAGGGCATTACCAGTTTCCTAATGACTACTATGGTGTTGATTTTACACAACTGCACTAGGTATAAAGAAGTTCCTTTCAATGACACTAAGATCAGATAAATTGGGGGAATCTGGATGAGGTAAACAACAAAGATCAATATTGGCTATGACTTTCATTGGCTGTTTAGCTGGAGAAAGTCCTTGGTCTTTATCCAGCACCCAACCTAGGTCCAGGTAGCTTAAGCCAGTGCAAATCATTGAGCCTTTATCACAGTCACATAAGAGCTCTGAAGTCCTTGTGGTATCTACTCTGAATAGAACATTCTAGACATAGTTGATAGTTACAGATCATTTATTTTGATATTTGATTATCATTTTATTTTGTTATCAATTGCTTGTCTTAACTAATATTCCATACGTCTAATTTATATACTGTCTCATAGGTACTATGTGTGAATTGTAAAGATCATAGTATATACAGAGTGCCACTGTATCATTGGATTCACTGATCTCTTACAAATTTCTGATATGTTCTTGGATTAAGACTGTATAAAGAATATATCACCAATATAAAACAATAAAATATTTCATCCATGATAGATCAATCACTTGCCTCTTAGCTTTTACTTCTTTTTAAAATATTTTATCACTAAGAAGAATGTTGGTGTTTAATTTTTTCTACATATGAAACAGCTGTAGACATGGTCAAGATGCAACGCTGTGTATCTTTCTTTTCATGTATTAATTTCATATTCTTGAGATGCTACAGTTTTACAGAATTTTATTTTCAGTACAAAATATTTCTCCTATACTGTCATAACTACATACAGTTACCCATAGTATTTGAAGAATATATAATACCAATAATAACTGAAATCATTCTGTACTGATATGAGGTAACTTATTATCTCAATAATACACTCATTCTAAAGGCTTACATTAATATAACTTAGAGAGAATTAAATCTCAATAACTGGAAGTCTAAGGATCTATTGATCCATGTTATTTGGAATCACAGATGTAATTATATTAATAATCTTTGAAAGTTTGATATTATTCTGCAGACCTTTATCACATATTGACTAGAATAATAAGATTAGAAGAGAATCAGAGGTGTTGACTATTTGGTGAAGAGCTAACAGCGAAACACTCTGATGAGGACTATTGTTTTCACCATGATTTCCCATCCTAGTGGTGGTAAGTGGCTAAGTAAATACAGACAGTTCAGCATACTTTCCACTGATGTCTCTGAAAAGAAACAATCTTATGAAGGTAACAGGGAGAAAAGAGGGCATCTAACTTGTCTTAAAGAGAGCTGTGACCTTTACTTCTTTGGTATTAAAACTACTTTGTCATCAATTCTAGAGATTAACATGGATTTCTTATAAAACCTGAT
The DNA here is from genome assembly GCA_907169655.1 of Acomys percivali. NCBI lineage: Eukaryota > Metazoa > Chordata > Mammalia > Rodentia > Muridae > Acomys > Acomys percivali. The sequence goes on from OU015752.1 coordinate 67,707,127, forward strand.
ATTATACACAACACTTTTTGTCTTGTTTAGGAGAAGTTCTTGTGAATCTTACCTTAACCATACCAATTTCACACTCTTGATGTAACAAGGTTCTTATAGGATGCTTTCCAAATACCAAGACAATTACATGATCTGTAACAAAATGTCTGGATAACCGAAGTATGGACTCTGGAATACAAGACCCGGTTCTCTCAACAATACATCCTGCCATGAAGACTAAAATTGTGTTTTAGAGAGTGGTAAACTCTGGGGTCTGGGCATCCCTGAACATTTCCTGTCCTATTTTATTTGATATTGCAGGTATAATGGTTTTCAGGGATTTAGAAAGTTTGAGATTATTCTGCAGCACTCCAATTGACTTTGATTATTATTCAAAGATTTCTAAGATAAAAGCAAAATTGATTAGTACTCAGGGAACAGCAGAGACTATGAATATTCTGTTGGTGACTGTTAAATTTCCACCACCATTTCTTTGTCATCATATTTTTACATTTATTTTATTTTACAGATATATTTTGCCTGTATGCAGGTATGTATGTATGTATGTATGTATGTATGTATGTATGTATGTATGTGTACTACATTCATGTGTCATATCCACAGAAGTCAGAAGAGTGGACTCAGTCTCTAAAACAGAACTTACAGAGAGTTATGAACCAGAATGTGTGTGCTGTGGACTTAATCCAAGCCCACTACAAGGAAAACAAGGACACATAAAAGTTGATTGGATTTTCTCCTCTCATTTTCCTAGTTTCATTGTGTGAAGTGACCCAGGTGCACACATAAAATCGGGTTATAAAAATATTAATGTAATTCCTTTTTGTATTTAAATCCTTCTGTCCTACACAGCAGAGGTTATTACCCCTCCTGAAGTCTAAAGATCATCTTCGGTGAATTATTAAAAAACAAAATGACAAACAAACAAGCAGTACAGCAGACATGCATACATACATACATACATACATACAAAGACATGCATGAGAAATATATGAAAATAAAACCCACGTTCTTTATTTATTGTATTTTATTCTGGTGAATGTTGACAGTACATATTTTTTACCATATGAAAACTGACATTTAACAGCTGAGAGCTAGTCTTTTCAAATAGACCCAAGGGAAAAACTACTAAAACTCAAGTACACAGCATTTTGCATGTCTAGGACAGAACAACCTGCTTCATTGATCTTTGATTTGTTCACTTAGGGAAGAGATTAAAAAGATAAAAATACGATTAGAGATTTTTTAAAAATACAAAACACTAGATTTGCATGTAAATACATGTGAGGAGATCCTTAGAAACTGTGCAAATTGTACACAATTTGCATAATTATAAAATTATTACAAAGTTTTTCATTGTTTAAATAAGAAAGACAGGTGGTTGTAAGACTCCCAATTTAGGTGCTGGGAACTGAACCCAGGTCCTCTGCAAGAGCAGCAATCACTCTTAACCTCTGAGCCATCTTTCCAACCATGGGACTGGATATCATTTTTAAAACTGTGAAATGTCCTGGATTCCAGGACCCAGGATGTCCACACTTAGTACCCTGTAAGCTTCTTTTATTTTTGTGTTATTCTTTTCTTCCCCTGTCTCTATCTCTCCCTCCCTCCTCAACCCTCCATTTCCACCCCATTCTTCCTTTCCTTTCTTTTCTTTCTTTCTTTCTTTCTTTCTTTCTTTTTTTTTTTGAGACAGTGTCTTGTTACATATCCAGGCTAGCTTTAGCTTAGCTCCAGGAGCCCTGATGTCCTTTTAGGTCTCCGCAGACACCTGGACATAAGTGGCACACATTCACACAGACATATAACACCCATAAATTAAAAAGTAATTGTAGGCATAAGGTTGTTATAAGATTCAAATACTGATTTCTATACGCCCATATAGGGAGTATAGAACAGGTTGCAATCCTGTTCTTCAAATCCCTTGAATCAATGAGATGTAAATACTGCTCCCCAGTTGTTTCCTGATATGCCAATAAAGCAGCTTTCAGCCCATTGCTGAGCAGGGGAGGAAATAGGGATGGATGTTCTGCCAGCCAGGGTAGGAGGCATTAGAGGAGGATGTAGGGAATTCAGCTTGGGGATTCAGACAACAGAGAGGCCCAAGAAACATTATCAAAGGAGCTAGGGCAAGAAAAGTTACGAAGTACAAGTATCTTTGAGATATATGCTGGAAGGAAACAAGATTAGCTGAGAAGTTTAATAATAGAGTAATAATTGCCTATTTATTGTATTATGAAGCTTATTATTAAAGAATATAAAAGAGTCTTAATTATTTGTGTATTAGCCAGGTCAAGAAACAAACATATTTTTGTAAAAAATAATTTTAACAATTAAAATATTCTGAAATAAAATGAAAAAAAAAGAAAGATAATCTTTGAGTACAGTCACATCACAACTCATGAAAAAGTGACCCAATGTGGAAAATGCAGATATAAAAACAGTTGTGTTCACAAACTCTCAATGGAAATTATATAAAAGAGCAACATAACAATTTAAGATGACAGAGAGGTTTTAAATAATCATAAAAATGGACACAGGACCCAGGGTACTCATGGCACCTCTGGACTCAGTGGAAGTACTCGGAAAAGTATGAATGGATGTGTTGTACCTTCTTCCTGTTGTAGTATAGAATGACAGTTATGGAGATTCTGGTTCAGGAGATGAAAATCAAAATCAAGATTTGGTTCTACAATTTTATCATGAAAAAATGGTTATGAACAGACAAAGGAAATGACATGGCACAAGAGAAGATATTTGAAATACATATACTAGAGTCATTATAAGCCTCACCTATCCATATTCTGAGCTTTCAGAGATATGTAACCATAACCAAACCAATATTTTGTCAATGAAATTATCAAGCTATACCTTTGGTGACACAAAAAGATGCTTAAAACCATTAACATGATTCAAATTAAGAACTTAAAACACTTTGAAATATGATTAGAATGTGGATTGAATCTGTTATTTAAGAAAACAATATAAGGACCTCAACTCTCAGTCATGATAATGGGAGATGAAATGGCTCATCCTCATGGCTTGGGCCTCAAATTAGGCCAGCCATTTATTAGTAACTCCTATCTGGTTTGAGTTACCAATCTCCCAGTGTACTTTGTTGTGTAAATGTACATTTACATACATTTTCTTTACTCATTCTTCAGTTGAGGGATATCTAGGCTGTTTTCAATTTCTGGTTATTATGAATAAAACTAATATAAATGTATTGACAAAGTTACCATGGGATCATTATGAAGTGCCTTTTAGTTATATGACAAAGAGTAGTATAGCTGGATCATGAGGTAGATCAGTTCTTAATTTTCTGAGGTACCACTATATTGATTTCCATCGTGGCTGTATAAGATTTCATTCTCAACACGAATGGAGGAGTGTTCGCCTTTCTTTACATCCTTATCAGCATGAGCTGTCACTTGTTTTATTGACCTTAACCATTTGACAGGTGTAAGATGTAATCTCAAAGTACTTTTGATTTGCATTTTTCTGATGACAAAGGATATTGAACATTTAATTATTTTGGAGAGTCTATGAAGGAGGAACAGCAAAACAGCTTTAGAACCCATGGAATACAGCCCACTGGATAGCATACACATAAAGGGTGTGTCTCAGCAAGGCATAACTCCAAGTAGTACATGTCCTGAGGACTCCATGTTGTTATGGACTATAGCTCTGCTTATTACCCTTACAGTCCTCATAATCCTCTTAATATACTAATTGTGTGAGTACTATGAAGGGAGCTTCCAGCCCCATAGTGGGCAATATCATTGTCATACTCAATAACAAAGCTTGATCTCTTTCAGGTATTGCTTCTAGAGCAGACTAGTGATTCAACCACCACCTTTGAAAACAACCTGCAGATATAGGTTGCCAACAATGATCATTAACCTTAAGAAGATTTGAAAATATAGATTGTTCAGCAATGTTAAGTAAATATGTTTTTGCTAATGGCTCTAACATACAAAGTCTTACGGAAAAATAGATGTTTAGCATATTAGATAAAAATGATTGTGCTATTGGCCCTGATATAGGAAGTCTTAGGAAACAATTGAATTTAAGAAAAAGTACACACTTATTAGTAAAGCTAGGGATGTTCTGAGGTTGACAAAGCAAGAACAATGGACCATAGCTGTACTGGCTGACATGACTCTTTCAAGCTGGGCTCATGACTAAGATGATGATTAATTTCTTTATTCTATTTTTCTGTCCTCAGCTTCCTGATATTTTTAATAAAACATATTAGTAAGGAGATTAGTACCTTGAGGATTTAAAGTAGAGATAGCTGATTATTTTCATATAGAAGTTCAGATTTGTGATTCTTTTAAGATCTTTATAAGAGTACTTTTTAAGATAATTGATTGTTTCTTTGTAACTTCAAATTGCAGCCTGCTGGTAAAGAAAAGCAGGCTAAGAATTTACCTTGCTTGTTTCTACTCTGTTAATGGAGAACAAGTTGCTTAGCTGCAAATGTATATGGGTGTTTTGGAAATAACTTGTTTTTGATGTTTTTTTCTCACCCACATTGTGTAAAACATTTGAACATGTGAAAGTATTGGGGAACGTGATTTTCTTATGTATATCTCTGGTAATCATTTATTTATAGAAAAGTAGAATTTAACCACATTGTGACTTTTGTAGTGCTTGAAAGATCTTCCTGGTATAGATACACTGTGGGAGAAATAAGAACGTTGGGTCAATCCTTGTTCCATCCATCAAAGTATATATGCATCTGCACAATAGATAGTTGGGTTCAAACTCGCTCTTCCAAGTTTGTTCTATCTACCAAAAAGTGTGTGTGTGTGTGTGTGTGTGTGTGTATGTATGTATGTATGTATGTATGTATGTATGTATGTATGTATGTATATGAATGTATAACGTAAGAAAATCTTGAAAGAAGAGGAAGCTTGTTGCAACTTACCTTCTGGAATCTGTCTTACTTCATCTTCAAATGTAAGTGTTTGTGTATTTGTGTTTGTGTGTGTGTTTCTTTTCTCTCCTTCTTTATTTTTCCCCTGTAGATTCTTGCCACCATCAGTAGGAGGCTCCACTAGAAGCCATCAGCTCTAGCCTCCACTTGCTTTCGTCAGTGAAAGCTTGCACTAGGAGTCATCAGCCCTAGACCCTGCTTGCTACCATCAGTGGAAGCCATTATTGGTTGCCCTCAGAGAAAGTATAAATGGTCACCAGCCAGACACTAGATCTACACTCTGCCTCAGTTTTCCCCATTTGATGTCAAAGCTGGACTTTGATATGTATTTCTCAGCCATTTATGGTTTGTCTGTTCAGAAATCTGATTAGATCTATACCCCTTTTTCCCTTCCCAGTTCCTTTCTCACATCTCCTCTCTCCCATCCTCCTTTCCTGCTTTTCAATTTAAAAAAATGGAAGCCTTCCATGAATATCAATGTGCTTTAGCATTTCAAGTTGCACATTTTATCCTACTGTGGCTGGACAAGGCATCCCAGTTAGGGGAAAGGGATCCAAAGCAAGCGACAGAGTCAGAGGCAGACCCTGACCCTACTCTTAGGACTCACACAAGAAGACAGGCTGCACAACTCTTACATATGTGTAGGAGTAGTTCCCTCCCATGTCTGTGCTTTATTTGGTTTTTCAGTCCCTGGCGGCCCCCATGGTTCTCCATTAGTTGATTTTGTATGGTTTTCTGTGGAGTCCTTGACTTCACTGTATCCTACAAGCCTTCCCCAACTCTTCCACAGGATACTCCAATATCTGCTTAATGTTTGGCTGTGGGTCTCTGCAAGTATTTCAGTCAGTGTCAGGGTGATACTTCTGAAAAAATCGTTATGTTAGACACCTATCTACAGGTATAGCATAATGTCATTAATAATGTTAATAGTGTCAGGCTCTTTCATTTCATGGGTCTCAAGCTGGTCCAGTCATTAGTTGGTCAGTCTCTCAATTGCTGCTCAATCTCTACACTTGAATTCCTTTTAGAAAGAATAAATTGTGGGTTGAAAATTTTGTGACTGGTTTGGTATAACACCACCTTTTTGGATCTTTTCTGGTTACAAGAGATTGCCATTTCAGGTTCCATATTCCACACTGCTATGAGGGTCACCCTCATAAATTGCTGAGAGTTTCCATTTCCCTTGGTTTCTAGCTTGTCTCTGAGATGCCAGTAGTTCACTCTCCCAGTACTCTTTCCCTCCATTTTCCCCCATATTGATCCTTCCTGCTTCCCGCCCACATCCTTCTCCACCTAGTTCTCTGTCACTCCATCCACCGCGGATGTCTATTTTATTTCTCCCTTTAGTGAGGGTCAAACACTCCACCCTGGGTGCTTCTTTTCTTAATTTTTTATTAATTTATTCTTGTTACATCTCAATGGTTATCCCATCCCTTGTATCCTCCCATTCTTCCCATCCTCCCATTTCCCCTTATTCCCCTCCCCCATGACTGTTCCTGAGGGGTATTTCCTCCCCCTGTATATGCTCATAGGGTATCAAGCCTCTTCGTGATAACCTGTTATCCTTCCTCTGAGTGCCACCAGGTCTCGCCCGCCAGGGGACATAGTCAAATATGAGGCACCAGAGTTCGTGTGAAGCAAGCAGGCGTAGCCATTTTAATATCGAACAAAATAGACTTTCAACCAAAATTAATTAAAAGGGATGAGTAAGGACACTTCATACTCATCAAAGGTAAAGACAACCAAGATGACATCACAATTTTGGTCCTTCTTTATACCCCATTTTTAGTTGGATTGCTTAGGTTTTTTAAAAAATGTGTTTCTTGGTTCTTTAGTTATTTAGCCATCTGTTGATTGTAGAGTTGGTGAAAATCTTTTCCCATTCTGTAGGCTGCTGCTTTTTTTTCATATTATTTTTATCCTTTGCCTTACAAAAGCTTTTCAGTTTCATGAGGCCCCATTTATTAATTGTTGATCTTAGCACTTGCATTATGTGTGTTCTCTTTAGGAAATTGTCTTCCGTGCCCATGCATTTAAGGATATGTCCTACTTTCTATTCTATCAGGTTTATTGTGTCTGATTTTATTTTTAGGTCTTTGAGTTTTAGGTCTTGTACTTGAGATTTGTACAGGGTGGTTTTCAGTTCAATTACATTTATTAACATGCCATTTTTATAGCAATACAAGACTAATTTACTCTTTCTGAAAAAACTTTAGTGGTGTACATCAAATTCACTCTTGAATATCAATATGTATCATATGAATAATTAAACAATATTACTTAGACACTCAAATTTAAAATGGCAAAATTAGTATTTAATATGAAGAGTGTTAAATAAAAGCATCAGTAAATCACAGAAAATAACAGAAGACCAATTCAGTCTAGTCTTGAAAGATATAATGGGTCATTTTCCTTTCAATACCTTGCTCCAAAGCTCAAAATGTCAGCACTTATCACATTACTGATTTTAGAGACACATACATTTAGTCCTCAGCCCATGAATGCTTTACTCATGCTTAAAATGTTTTTGTTTTTTAATTTCAGATGCAGATTCAGATCTTAGTTTCTTTCCCAGGACAGATAATACATATTTTACATAATATTAGTTATTATATTTGAAGATTATACCATCATATATGTGTATTATGCAGAAAAATTAGACAATAATTCATGAAAATAATGTGAACATGGAAAATTGAGTGACCTAATTATCACAATCTTTAAATACCTCCAATGTCAGATTTCATTGTGATTTACCAACTACTATATACAAGATCAGAGAAAATTCTATCACATTTTATAATCCACATCAGGGTATAATATATGTTCAGAATACATTTCTCTTCAATATTTCAGACTCTCTTTTTGATTAATTTTCACTGCATCCATTTGCACTCTTGATTCCACTTTCTAGGCATGAACATTTGCCAGACTCTTCTATTTGGCTTGCTTTGCCTACATGTGGAAATACATGGTGATCACCTAATTCATCCTCTGAACAGCCATGAGGTGAGGGTGTAGGGGAGATATAATTCCTACTAGACTATAGGAAAAGGAGGCAACAAAGGTTTAGATATATTCCTCCTGTGCCATGGCCTCTTGTCCATCCAGTTCAACTATTTTTTAATTTTTATTTCATTTGTAATAGCAGAGTCAGCTTTTGCTTTTGCAGTTAAAACTTTTCTGAAATGTTTTTATTTCCTAATTACCAGAACCAACTATGAGTTTATTCAAAGTGAGTCAACCTTATGTACGTTATGTGGAAGGCATTTAGAGTATCAAAGTCTTATTTTTGAATGTTTTGCAGAGTAGTCTGTGTGTCTCACTGGACTCCAGGATAAGCTCTGTCAGTCTAACTGTCTGTCAATGTTGTTATTAATTTCCAGATCTCATGGCAGCCCAATTTTAAAGCTCACAGTACAAGAGAGATGGTTAGGAATTCAGGAATATCTGCTTAAGTATGGGTAACAGAAAAAAAAAACATGCTTTCATAACTACACTAGAAGTTATTAAGCTTGTTTGTATAATAAAATAAAAACAAAATGAGAAAAAGTTAGATGCAAATATGATAGGAAAATGTACAAGTATTAGCTCAGTCACATTAAAGAAATCAAAATAAATCCTTTTTAAAATAGAAGACAAAGGTTTACAACAATCATTTTTATCTAAAGCACTTGTCTTTTTATTTAGTTTTTATTTAAATTTAATTGCATATGCATACCACATGTGTACTGATACTTAGTAGACCTGAAAATGGAATTTGGTCCCCTGGAATGATATTTAAAGGCAGTTCAATGTCTTATGTGATTGTTGAGAAGTCACTGGTCTTGTGGAAGAGGATCAGGCATTTAAACTACTATTCCATCACTCCAGACCTTTTTGTTTAGTTTCCACATACACTAGGGATCCTTCTTTATGTTCAAGTTTGAAAATTTATCAGAATAATATATATGTGTTGGTTTGAATAAGACATACCACTTGCAATTTGGCCATTGGAACATTTGATAGTGTGTTTTGGAGATTCTTAGAAATTGCAATCTTCCTAAAAAAAAGTTGTCATTCATTTTTAGAGTTTATAGTCTTATCCCTATTTGCATACTTTTGCTTATTTCCCTTGGTTTCACTTGCCTCTACCTCCTTTCCAAATCAAACCCAAACACTAGGTAGGAGAGAAAGAAGGATATAAGAGAAAGGGGATGTATACCCATTTAGAATTAGTTACTTTGGGGGTAATTCCAATCTTCATAGTCAGTATTTCCAGCAGTCAAACTAACCAGCAAAACAGCAAATAGAAAACACAGCAACAGGATGATCCAGTAGCAGTCTTAGTTTAACTTTTAGGACTCATTTTTCACTCAGTGTTCTGGTACTTATACTCTCTCAGTGTCTTCAGAATTTAACTATTTGCAGGTTATAAATATCACATCCCTATCGGAACCCCAAGAAGGCAATCATAATTAATAGCTGTGGACAAACAAAAACAGCTCCATATGCCACACTTGGGATGAAAATAAGACCATATTTCTATAATATATCTGAGTCTTTAGAGAAACAAAAGCTTACACTGCATGTCTCATTTTTAGTCTAAAAATGGCCTTTTCTCTAACATCAATAAATAATAACAATCATTATTAGAACCCTCAGGAAGGAATTATATTCTTAATGTCCAGCCCATTTATACTTGGCACCACTAGAAAAAAACATTCCTCTATCTGTTGTATCCTGTTGAGTTCAAAGTTATGTACCTAAGTCTTGTTCTTGTAATTTGCAATGATTAACTTAAAAACATTTTTATTTATTTATTTATTTATTTATTTATTTATTTATTTATTTATTTATTATTAATTTATTCTTCTTACATCTCAATGGTTATCCCATCCCTTGTATCCTCTCATTCTTCCCCCCTCCCATTTTCCCCTTACTCCCCTCCCCTATGACTGTTCCTGAGGGGGGTTACCTCCCCCTGTATATGCTCATAGGGTATCAAGTCTCTTCTTGGTAACCTGCTGTCCTTATGATAGGTTGAGCATTTCTTTAAGTGTTTCTCAGCCATTTGTTATTCCTCTGTTGAGAATTCTTTGTTTAGTTCCAAGCCTCATTTCTCAATTGGATTATTTGGTTTGGTGGTGTTTAATTTCTTGAGTTCTTTATATATTTTGGATATTAGACCTTTGTCAGATGTAGGGTTGGTGAAGATCTTTTCCCAGTCTGTAGGCTCTCGCTTTGTTCTGTTGACAGTGTCTCCAGCCTTACAGAAGCTTCTCAGCTTCATGAGGTCCCATTTATTAATTGTTGATGTTAAGGCCTGGGCTGTTGGTGTTCTGTTCAGGAAGTTGTCTCCTGTGCCAATATGTAAAAACATATTTTTAGACTGAAAACCCTGTCTTAGTTCCTGAACTATAAGCTTTATTGTAGTAAGACTATCACTATCCAGTTGTCATCCCAATAAGAGACTTGAGAAGGAAATAATATACTTAAGTTTGTAGAAACTGTAGATCAAGTAGCTTCCAGGACTATAGAAATGACAGAGACATCTGTGTAGGTTTTAATCTTTTACAAACATAACTTTATTTTGGGTTCTGTAATGCCCATACCACCCTTACAATATACATATCCTAGATAGGAGAAAAAAAGAGGTTAATGGGAACAGGATATTTTTTTCAACTCAGTTCCATAGAACAAATCCACTCTTCATCATCAGGATTCCAGAATACCTGTTAAACATCAAACCAGAAATTAGAAAAAATGAGACAAATTCAGCATCTGGAAGCTGAAGCAGCAGCTGGAATTAGGAACCTCAAAGTGTTCTCTGGAGCACTTCTTTCTACGAGCATCTGGAATTGGAGTGATTAACTGCCGTATGATGAGAAGCAATGTAAAAACCAAAGACAAGCCTTTGGTTTTGGCTCATATGTCTCTCCTCTCAGAGTCTGTACTAGGCTGTTTACCACCTGGCAAAGACTATGCCCCTGCATGAAGCAATTCCTCTTCCAGGGACAAAAATCACATGCCCTCTAACAAGTCTGTTTCCAGTAGACAAAGACCCCATGCCCTCACACAAGTCTGTTTCACAGCCTGAACTTGGGATCAAAACAAAACATGTTAACATCCACTACACATTTTATTGCATGGACAGTCACCAGAGGGTTTTTTTTTTTTTGTCATTGGGGCTTCTAATGCTCAAATTACTGTCCTAGAATATCTAACAGAATTTTCTGTGAAGCAGGGATTTTGAAGGACTGGCCTACCTAGTCTCTCCAAAGTTGGCCTTTCCCAGTGTCCTTCTTGTCAACATTCTGTATATCTTGCTGTCAGCAGCTGAAAGAAGGACAGTTTTACCTTCCAGTGGAGATTTTGCCAGCTTTTTCTCTTTGATGCACATAATTTTTAAAACTAAACTAAAGGTACTGCTGGAAGCGGATGTGTCTCTATGTTGAAAAAGCTGTTTATTATTAAAACATCTTTAAATAGCATATTCTGTAGATCTCTGAAGTATTTGTCGATAACCTATATAACTCAGTATATCGACATATATAAGCAATACTTCTTCCTAGCTATGTAATGTTGAAAATACATACAAGAGACTAAATAAAACTTATTACATAATTAAATAAACTAGTGACTAACAAGATTAAAATAAGATTATTAATAAGTGATTAACTACTAGTTTGCATCTCCAATCATCCTAGTTTGCAATAGTAGATTTCATAAGACTAGAACTTTACATCACATATTGAATGAGTTTCATCTGCAAGAGTTGAACAAAACAATCTTAAATTTCCATCAATATACAATAATCTATAACAATGTAAAATATTTGAGATTAATATATTCAATACTCTACCTTTTATCCTATAATGCTATATCCTCCTTTTTTAACATTCACATTTTAGAAATAGGTTAAGAAGTTTATCTGTGGCCAGATCTAAAGCCACAGTGACTTTAGTACCTGTGTGAGATTAACAATGCTTACTTGTCGTTTTTCTTCATGGTTGTTATTAATTCCTTGCTGCTCAAAGGAAATGGCTCATATTTTGCTGTGGAGCTTTGAACTGGTAGGCCCTCAGTTTTTCCCTTGATGACAAGCAGTTACCTTGTATGTCACTCTTGGGTCTTAACTAATTAATACAGTGTTTTCCTTTACCACAGTGCCTACAAATCCCGGAAGCCTAGGCATTTAATTGTAGCCAGAAACTGCTTGTTTGGCATCTATGAGTGAAAGTACTATCTTCCCTAGAGTTAACACACCAGACATTTTGAACTCTGAAGTTTTTAACCTTACACTTTCTTTGTAAATGACCAAATTTACTACAATTAAAGCACTGAGTATTTTGATATATGAGACATATAGCTATGGCATGTCCCATGATATTGACATAACACCCATGTAAGCCAATACCTATATGTTGTGTCTCATATACTCATCTATCAGTGTTGCTTTTGCCTTTAGTGTTCTAATAACTTGATTACATTCATTATTTGTGTTCTCAAATGCCCAAGTCTCTATCAACACAAATGGAGTGTCAGGCCTTGATACAGGCCTTGTTTACATCTGAAGTCAATCTCTGTAAGTATTTTCTGAAGGCTTCTTAAGAGCCTTTTATTATCTTAATAAATGATGACTATCTTTTCCTGGGATCCTCAATCATATCTTAAGATCTTAAAGCTGCTATGTAACATTGTTCTAAAATGATCAAATTTGTTTTTACAGGCCCAGAATAGCTCTTTTCACCAAGCAGTTGATCTTTAACAACACTTATTCCCATTGTTATATTTCATTGTTCTATTTCTGTGTCTTCTTCCCTTCACCATGATAAACATTGTAACTTCTGACCCACGTCTAGCTCAGCTGACACAAATCCCTTCCACTCTTGGGGAATAATTTCATTATAGGTAGCCAAGTTACTTAATATTTGTTTAACAAATGGTGACTGCATTGTGTATTAAACAGTAGACTCTTCATAACATTTTAGATCTAATATTTTGATTGGATTCCATGCTTTCTCATCATAGTCATGATAAACATCATTAGCAGACAAGCTCTACATAATTACTGGGAAAACTGACAGTGATTTTGTAATCCCAGGCAACTCCTCTGGTGATGCGCTTGGTTCATGATTAACCCTTTTGCCCTGTACAGCTTCCTGCTCTTCCTGGTCCCTTGTCTCATTTGGGGCTGTAGTGTCCTGACAATGGAAGTGTGTGGATCAGGGCAGGGTGGCAATAGTGGAAAACTCCAGCTCTCAGTTACAAGGTCTGAACCCTTTTGTTATCTTTCTCTGGCAAATTTTGTTTTCCATGCTCTTCAAACTCTACCTGCAAAGTCTTTATTTGCCCAGCCAATTCTTCAATCCTTTAAAAAAATGAGTGAATCGAGTTACACTTCTGAATTTTCAGCTATTTTCATAACATTTTTAAAAGCAGAATGCTGGAAGAAGAAGAAGAAGAAGAAGAAGAAGAAGAAGAAGAAGAAGAAGA
>OU015752.1:67727100-67745973 GCA_907169655.1 Acomys percivali
TTTATTTATTTATTTATTTATTTATTTATTTATTTATTTATTTATTTATCTATTCTTTATCTATTTTGTATACAGTGCTTGCCTCCGTCACCTCTGCAGGCCAGTAGAGGGTATCAGATCACATTATAGATAGTTGTGAGCTACCATGTGGTTGCTCAGAATTGAAATTGTGACCTCTGGAAGAGCAGTCAGTGCTCTTAACTGCTGAACCATCTCTCAAGGCCCCAGATGAGGAGAATTTATACGAAAGGGGAATCTGCCCTCAGTCTATCTTCTTCCTTCCCAGGAGGTTTATGTGAGTTAGCATGGATTTTCTGTTGGAGTTGGAGACTAGGAAAAAGCAATGAGTAGAAGGACCTTAGAAGAGTAATATCTGTAGGCTCTACTAAAGATAGGGTAGTGAGGAGGCTGCCACTTGGTTTTTGCTGCAAAGCTGGGTATGAAACTATAGGGGATTGCATCTGTGGGAACAAATGGAAAGGTGAATATCTACATTCACCCTATGTGGTTCACTAGCTATAATAGCCTGTAGTTTAGCAGAGAGTGCCTGCTCATCTTGGTGTCTGGGATAAAGCCTTCACAGTGAGGTTAAGAGGGGGAATATCTGTGGGATTCTCAAGAGATGAGAGCATGGAAATGGAAGACTGTAGCAGTTGTTTTTTTGCCCAGCTAGGGATAAGACTGGAAATCTTACTTGGTGGAGAAGAGACAGTAGTTATAGTTTTCATTTCACTTACCAGTTTTCCTGGGCTGCTTAGCTTGTGTGTCCCCTGGAAATCCCTGCTGTTCTACTCAGCTGGAATAATGAGATGAAGTTGAAGAATGAAGATTTTAGGAAAGGATCCTCAGGATCCTGTCTATTGATGATGATGTCAGAGAGAAAAGGGAGACAGCAGCGTGTGTTCTGCTACAAAGCTGGGGATGAGAATAGAGCATTATATATGAAGGAACATAATTTGTGGTGAAAAACTTCAATAAGCCAACATGCTTCCCTGGCAGGGTGGTCTTTGTTTTAGCCTTCTGTAGACATTTTTAACTGTATTGCTCTTGAAATACTTTCTCTCAGTCGTCAGGGACTGTCCTAGTAGGCTAGACTGCGTAGTTGGTGAGGTTTAATTGGCTAAAATTGCCAAGCTAAAAGCAAGTTACTATAGAGTCTTGAAGCTTTAGGTAAGGTCCAGGGGTAGGTTCACTCATACTCACTATGAATGGTGTGTATTTATTTTTTTCAGGAATCATTTCTTTTTCATTATTAATTTATTTATATTACATCTCAGTTGTTGGCCCATCCCTTGTATCCTCCCATTCCTTCCTCCCTCCCGCTTCCCCCCTACTTCCCTCCCCTATGTCTGTGATTGAGGGGGACCTCCTCCCTCTGTATATGCTCATAGGGTATTGAGTCTCTTCTTGGTGACCTATTATCTATCCCCTGAGTGCTACCAGGCCTCCCCATCCAAGGGACATGGTCCAATATGGGGCACCAGAGTTTGAGTGAAAGTCAGATCTCCCTCTCCACTTAACGGTGGAGAATGTCTTGTCCATTGGCTAGTCTGGGTAGGGGTTCAAAGTTTACTGCCTACATATTCCTTGGCTGGTACCATAGTTTGAGGAGGACCCCAGGGCCCAGACCTGCCTGTAGTTCTCTAGGCCCCTCTGGATCCTTCTATTTCCTCATTCTCCCAGGCTTCTCACACCTAAAGTCTCAATAGGATGTCCTCCCCTCTGACCCACTTTCCTGGTAGGTAAAGTTTTTCATGGGGACGTATCCCTTGGACTAGTGTCTCAATATAAGTGAGTATATACCATTTAACTCTTTTTGCTTCTGGGCGAACTCACTCATTATGATAATTTCTAGTTCAATCCACTTGTCCACAAATTTCGGGAATTCCTTGTTTTTAATAGCTGAGTAGTATTCCATAGTGTAAATGTACCACAGTTTCTTTATCCATTCTTCTATAGAGGGACATATAGGCTGTTTCCATGTTCTGGCTATTATGAATAAGGCTGCTATGAACATGGTTGAGCATATGTCCCTGTTGTGTGGTAGTGCATCTTCTGGATATATTCCAAGGAGTGGAATAGCTGGGTCTTGAGGAAGCCCTATTCCCATTTTTCTGAGAAAGTGCCAGATAGCTTTCCAAAGTGGTTGTACTAGTTTGCATTCCTACCAGCAATGAAAGAGTGTTCCTCTCTCTCCACATCCTCGCCAGCATGTGGTGTCAGTTAAGTTATTGATCTTAGCCATTCTGATGGGTGTAAGATGGAATCTCAGAGTTCTTTTGATTTGTATTTCTCTGATGACTAAGGAGGTCATGCATTTCTTTAACTGTTACTCAGCCATTTGATATTCCTCTGTTGAGAATTCTCTGTTTAGTTCTGAGCCCCTTTTCTCTATTGGGTTATTTGGTTTGGTAGTGTTTAATTTCTTGAGTTCTTTATATATTTTGGATATTAGACCTTTGTCAGATGAAGGGTTGGTGAAGATCTTTTCCCAGGCTGTAGGCTGTCACTTTGTTCTCTTGACAGTGTCACCTGTCTTACAGAAGCTTCTCAGCCTCATGGGGTCCCATTTATTAATTGTTGATGTTAAGGCCTGGGCTGTTGGTGTTCTGTTCAGGAAGTTGTCTCCTGTGCCTATGTGTTTCAGACTCTTCCCCACTTTTTCCTCTAACTGGATTGATGTCTCTGGTTTTAGGTTGAAGTCTTTAATCCACTTGGACTTGAGTTTGTGCATGGTGACAAATAGGGATCTAATTGCATTTTTCTACATGTAGACATCCAGTTAGACCAGCACAATTTGTTGAAGATGCTATCCTATTTCCATTGAATGGATTTGGCTTCTTTGTCAAAGATCAAGTGAACAAATGTGTGTGGATTCCTCTCTGGGTCTTCAGTTCGATTCCATTGATCCACTAGCCTATTGCTGTGCCAGTACCACGCTGTTTTAATTATTGTTGCTCTATAATACAGCTTGAGTTCGTGTATGGAGAGCCCTCCAGAGGATCTTTTATTGTATAGGATTGTTTTTGCTATTCTGGGCTTTTTATTTCTCCATATGAAGTTGAGAATTTTTCTTTCAATATCTTCAAAATATTTTGTAGGTATTCTGATAGGGATTGCATTGAATCTGTAAATTGCTTTTGGTAAGATGGCCTTTTTTACTATGTTAATTCTCCTGATCCATGAACAAGGTAGATCCCACCATCTTCTGATGTCATTTTCAGCCTCTTTCTTCAGAGATTTAAAGTTTTTTTCAAATAAGTCCTTTACTTGCTTGGTTAGGGTTATTCCTAGATATTTTATATGGCCTGTGGCTATCGTGAAGGGGTAATTTTCCTAACTTCTTCCTGTGCCTGTTTGTCATTTGTATATAGGAAAGCTACTGACTTTTTTTGAGTTTATTTTGTGTCCTGCCAATTTGCTGAAGTTGTTTATCAGCTGTAAGACTTCTCTGGTGGAATTTTGGGTGTCACTTATATACACTATCATATCATCTGCAAATAGGGATAATTTGACTTCTTCCTTTCCCATTTGGATCCCCCTGATTTCCTTTTGATGTCTTTTTGCTCTGGCTAGAACTTCAAGAACTATATTGAAGAGATATGGGGAAAGTGGGCAGCCTTGTCTGGTCCCCGATTTAGGAGGGATTTCCTTGATTATCTCTCCATTTAATTTAATATTGGCTATTGGTTTGCTGTATATAGCCTTTATTATGTTTAGAAAAGTACCTTGTATTCCCGATTTCTCCAGAACTTTAAACATAAATGGGTGTTGGATTTTGTCAAATGCTTTTTCTGCATCTAAAGAGATGATCATGTGGTTTTTCTCTTTCAGTTTGTTTATATGGTGGATTACATTGATGGATTTCCATATGTTAAACCATCCCTGCATGCCCGGAATGAATCCTACCTGGTCATGGTGAATGATGTCTTTGATATGCTGTTGTATTTGCTTTGCGAGTATTTTGTTGAGTATTTTTGCATCAATGTTCATAAGAGAAATTGGTCTGAAATTCTCTTTTTCATTGGATCTTTGTGGGGTTTAAGTATCAATGTGACTGTGACCTCATAGAATTATTTGGTAATATTCTGTCCATTTCTATCTTTCAGAATAGCTTGAATAGTATCGGTATTAGCTCCTCTTTGAAGGACTGGTAGAATTCTGCACTGAAACCATCAGGCCCTGGGCTTCTTTTGGTTGGGAGACTATCAATGGTTGCTTCTATTACTACAGGTGAAATAGGGCTTTTTAATTTGTTTATCTGATTTTGATTTAATTTTGGCAAATGGATTCGGTCAAGAAAATTGTCCATTTACCTTAGATTTTCAAATTTTGTGGCATAAATGCCTTTAAAGTAGGTTCTTATGATTCTTTCTATTTCTTCGGTGTCTGTTGTTATGTCTCCCTTTTCACTTCTGATTTTGTTTATTTGGATAGTGTTTCTCTGTCTTTTAGTAGGTTGGCTAACGGTTTGCCTATCTTGTTAATTTTCTCAACGAACCAGCTCTTGGTTTTGTTGATTCTTTGGATTGTTCTCTTTGTTTCTAATTTATTGAATTGAGCCCTGAGTTTGATTATTTCTATGTGTCTACTCCTCTTGAGTGTTTCTGCTTCTTTTTTTTCTAAAGCTTCCAGATGTGTTGTTAAGTTGTTTATGTGGGATGTTTCCATTTTCTTTTTAAAGTCACCTAGTGCTATGAATTTTCCTCTTAGCACAGCTTTCAATGTATTCCACAAATTTGGGTATGTTGTTCCATCATTTTCATTGAATTTCAGGAAGTCTTTTATTTCTTCCCTTATTTCTTCTATGACCCATGTGTCATTAAGTAGAAAGTTGTTTAGTTTCCATGTGTTACTATGCTTTTTGTTATTTCTGTTGTTGTTGAAGTCCAGTCTTAGACCATGGTGATCTGATAAGATACAAGGTATTATTTCAATCTTCTTCTATCTGTTGAGGTTTGCTTCGTGACCAACTATGTGATCAATTTTAGAGAACGTTCCATGGGGTGCTGAGAAAAAGGTATACTCCTTTGCATTTGGGTGGAAGGTTCTGTAGATATCTGTTAGATCGATATGATTCATGACATTGGTAAATGAAGTTATTTCCCGGCTTAGTTTTTGATTCAAGGACCTATCCTTGAATGAAAGTGGGGTGTTGAAGTCTCCCACTATTAATGTGTGGGTATCGATGAGTGGTTCAAGCTTTGTTAATAACTCTTTTAAAATCTGGGAGCCCTTGTATTCGCAGCATAGCTGTTCAAATTGTGATGTTTTCTTGATTGACTTTACCTTTGACCAATATGAAGTGTCCATCCTCATCCCTTTTGATTAATTTTGGTTGAAAGTCTATTTTATTAGATATTAGAATGGCTACCCCAGCTTGTTTCTTGTGACCATTTGCTTAGAATATTTTTCCCCAACCTTTTACTCTGAGGCAATGTCTGTCCTTGTGGTTGAGATGTGTTTTTTGAATGCAGAAGAATGTTGGTTTATGTTTATGCGTCCATTCAGTTAGTTTGTTTCTTTTTATTGGAGAATTGAGACCATTGATGTTGAGAGATATTAATGAGTAGTGATTGCTAAGTCCTTTCATTTTTGGTATTTGTAACAGTCGAGATTTTGTGAGGTTGTGATTTTGCGATGGTATAGTTACCTATTTCCTTTGTAGTTTTGGTTGTAGTTTGACCCTTTGTGGTGGAGTTTTTCTTGTAGTAACTTCTGTAAAGCCGGATTTGTGGCTAGGTACTGTTTGAATTTGTTTTTGTCATGGAATATCTTGTTTTCTCCATCAATGGTTATTGATAATTTCACTGCGTATAGTAATCTTGCCTGGTATCTGTGTCTCTTAGGGTTTGCAGAACCTCTGTCCAGGCCCTTCTGACTTTCATGGTCTCTACTGAGAAGTCAGGAGTAATTCTGATACGTTTGCCTCCATATGTTACTCGGCCTTTTTCTCTTGCCACTTTTAATATTTTTTCTTTGTTCTGAATATTTTGTGTTATTATTATGTGGTGGGAAGATTTTCTTTTCAGGTCTATTCTATTTTGTGTTCTGTAGGCCTCTTGTATGCTCGTATGCATCTCCTTCTTCAAACTGGGGAAATTTTCTTCTATTATTCTATTAAAGATATTTTCTGGGCTGTGGAGTCAGTGCCTTCTTTTTCCTCTATCCCTTTTATTCTCAAGTTTTGTCTTTTCATGGTGTCCTTGATTTCTTGAAGGCTCTGTGTCAGGCACTTTTCAGATTTAGCATTTTCCTGGATGGATGTTTCCAGTTCTGCGATTGTATCTTCAAGTCCCGATATCCGTTCTTCCATTTCTTGCAATCTGTTAGATAAGGCCACCTCTGAGATACTTGCTTTCTTTTCTGATGCTGCTCGATCATGTTTTTCTTCTGTGTGTTCCTTTATGATAGCTTCTATTTTTATCTTCAGGTCTTGAACTGTTTTAATGATTTCCTTCATCTGGTTATTTATAGTTTTCTGAAATTCTTCAAATGCCTCTTTACATGACTCTTTTAAATCTTCAGCCCTCTTGTTTGCCTCCTCCTGCATTTGTTTACAGATTTTATTTGTTTCTTCCATTATCATCTTACTTACTAAGGACTTGAGGTCATTTTCTTGTATATCAATTGTTGTTGGGTTCTCCAGGTTGTTTTCATTGGGATTGCAGGGATCTGGAGAGGCCAAGCTGTTTTAGTTTTTGTTAGAGTTCTTTCGTTGTCCTCTTGTCATTTTGGTGACTCTGATGTTGGGAGGTGGTTTGTAGTCACCTTTCCTGTTTGAGAGTGGATAGTTGATGTCTGATTATAGGTAAGGTGCCCTTGCCTGTGGGGATCAGGGAGTATTTTCCTGGACCAGGCAGGTGATTCAGATTCTACTTCTGGATATTTTTCTCAACATCTTAGGCACCAGGCTAAGTCATGCAAAGTAGGTTTCTGTTTGGGCCTTTTCACCTTATTGCTGTAATTCAGATCAGTAGTTTTGGGATCTAGAGTAAGGTCAGCACACAAGCTCTCTGGTTGTGTAGGTTGATCCCAGCTGCCTGTACTTCCTGTTGCTTTGTAGCCAAGACCCCAGGTGGATCAGATCTTCTGGGCTGTAGCTGTCTTTTAGCTCTGCCTCTATACTCTGTAGGAGCATCCAGCCTCTCCCATGAATTTGGGAGTTCTTGCTGGGTCTGCAGGAGCTGACCCAGTTAGGATCTGCCTGTTGGAGATTACAGGATCAGCGCCTGGTGGGCCTGAGACATTATGGTTTCAGGCCATTGGCAGTATCCAAGGAGGCAGCAATTTCCATGCCCCTGTATGCCAGGACGCTCCCAGATTGCTTTAGATCAGCAGTTAGACCCTGCAAGCATGACCTATGGCTCCTTATATCATCGGAGGTCCTGTCACGCCTGTAAGAATGGACCCAGCTAGGTTCTGTTGTTTCGGGAGTGGCTGGTCAGTGCCGGCAGCCCGTGCGGGCGGCTGGTGACAATGGCACTTCAGACTGCTGGTGGGAATTCCCTGTATCTTCTCTTTCCGCCAGTGAAAGCCAGGATGCTCCCAGATCATTTTAGGTCAGCAGTTAGACACCATAAGCAAGACCACGGCTCCCAATAATGTAGGCAGTCCCACTGGGCTGTGGGAGCAGTCCACGCTGGCTTCTAACTGCCCCTTTTTGCAGGGTCATTCCTTTGTGTCTGGCTTAAGATTGGGACCAGGACACAGTCCCCGAGCTACACGCCAGCTCTAGCTGTTTTTGGTGAGTTCCGCCACCTGTGTTTTCACTCGGGCTAGGCAGGTAACATCCGCAGTTTGGCGTGGTGTGGATGGAAAGGTTCAGTGGCAGTTTCACCCTATTCCCTGAGACTCCTCAGACTGGGGGCTCCAGAAAATCTCCTCCCCAAATGGTGAGTTTGGGTTTTATGTGCTGGCTGCAGCTTGGTTGTGGATTCTGTTTCAGAGTTTGGGGAGTGCGTTTAGCACCTCCGGGCTGTTGCTTGTCCCGGGGTTAGACCCACTGGTGGTCTGCAGAGTTTGGGGCCCCACTCACCTACAGTTCTCAAAATCCAGCAGTCTGTGGCTCCATTCATGTCCCTTGTCTCCTCGGAGTAGATCAGATATGGTGCATACTGGTCGACACCATCTTGGAATTCCCCCTTTTTCAGGAATTTTGAAATGTCTATAACCAATCATGGATTTCATGGTTGTTGGTCACAGAGGACACAGGAGATTTTTTATATGCTGAAATATTTAAATTTGGGCCAGATGTAGGCAAAGGGGATGCAGAAAGAATGATAATTAATTTAATTTTCTGGAATGTCCAAAGATAAAGTGGGTCATAACTAAGGTCCCTCAAATATATAAAATGATGAAGCACTTTAGAAAAATTAAATGTCAGAATAGTACAGTTGAGAACACTTGAGTGGATGATGAGACTTGCAAGAAAGACAAATATCTACCTGCTGATGCACTCCACTGGATTCTGAATGTGTAGAGTTCCAAGGGTGAACACTGAGTCTATGATAATGTCTACACACAACCTCTTTAGATATCAGCTTCAATTATGAAAATGTTAAATTGTCCACATTTTCCTTTCTTCTGACAGATCTGGGAAATCTCTTGAATCTTGTATTCGATTGGGTGTGTATATTGGTAGTGAAATTCTAACAGCTATCTCCACTTTATTGGGTTTCCTTATCTGAGGTTTCCAAGCATTCCTCCCTTCTTGGTTATTGTGGGACACTATCCTGGGAAGATGTAAATAAGAAAATTCCTTTAGCTCAATATCTATCTGTTTCCAAGTTACTGTAATGAATTATTCAGTTCCAGGAAACTTTTGGAACCAATAAATTATGGATGTGTCAAAAGTCATGGTAGTTAATACTTCTCTTTTGGCCTAATATTTCTTAATGAAGACACTTAATGGACAGAAGACAAATGTTAAATATATAACTTTATATCTCTTCACTAGTTGCTGAACAATAAATAATTCTTTTTTGTTTCTTTGGGTTTTTTGTTTGTTTGTTTGTTTTTGAGACAGAGTCTCTCGGTGTTAGCCTTGGCTGTCCTGGACTCACTTCATAGACTAGGCTGTCCTCGAACTCACAGCAATCCACTTGCCTCTTCCTCCTGAGTGCTGGGATTAAAGGCATGTGCCACCATGCCCAGCTCTAATTCTTATTTTTATCATTAAATTTAACTGTAGAATTCTCTTTTATACATTCTTGGATTTTAGATCGAGAAGTTAGCATTAAGTTATGTGGCACTTACCTTTGGCTTAACTCTTACAAATGGTACATATATAATTTTTTTCTAGGATAAGACTATGATAAGACTTTCTATCATTGCTGGCATGGTGAATTCAACTTCTGCCATATTTTGATACAGCACATTCAATTATTTTGTATTTGGTTATATAATAGTGCAATGGTTTCTAATGTATATTACGACATTGTTCATTTTCTTTGACTAATACTTCATTAGATGTTCAAGAATCTCCAAATCACTCTACTCTGCTGCTGGGTGCTTCAGGTGCCATAACTTACATGTGAGAAAGTTGTTTACTTAATTTTTGAATAGAATAACTTTTTGAGAACTGGAGCCTAGTGAGAGACCCAGACCTCTACGCAATTCTCTCACATGACAATCTTCTATATTTTCCACAAACTCCATATTAAATATTGTCAGTCTTTGGGGATAATAAAACAGTAAGAGTCTTACTAACCATGTTTTTACTCAGGAGATCCTCATAAGAAACTCATAATTGTTTCTGTTAATTATTGAATCAAAAGTTTTAGAAAAATTTGACTTTTAATGGCAGCACAGTCATTAATACTGCAAGTAAAACAATAAAATTGCAGTTCAGAAGGGAACTGAAGTCACAGAAACAGACCTTTACCCCAGTGATGCCAATAGTAAAATTAGAGTCTATACATGAGCCTACTAACCCCAAGAGTAAGGAATCAGATGAGTGTCTTTGATTCTAGGAAGTGATACTTACCTTTAGCTTAAATAAAACAAGTAAACCAAGGGAATACAGTGGGTCTTACTTCTTACTATATTTTGTCACGTGAAAAGGCCAAGAATATTCCTCTCACATATCCACATTTCCCAAAGAGATAATGTGGACATGTCATGGCATTTCTTTCAAGACCTTGCTTTCAAGTGCATATATGTATCATAGTTCATGTAACTATTTCTAGAACACCTTGTAAGAAAGACTTTCTGCTCTTTGCCTACTCATAGTTCATAATGAGTTCACAGTTTTCTTCTACACTGAGCCCTTTTTCCAGCCCATCCATGACTTTATTTTTGTACCATACTGTCTCATTAGAAATTAGTTCACATGCTTTACATATGCAGGTCAAAGGACAATATTTCATCTGATATTACAAATGTTTTCTTTTCTCGAATGATTACAAATGAATATATTTGTTTGAGTTTGAACATGCCTATAGAATGAGATTAAAGTTGGTACACTGCATTTTTACATTATGACATCAATTTAGGATATAATGCATTTATGAGAAAAATTTATGGAGGTTGATTATTTAAAATTGTGACTGACATAGTCTTGTTGAACTCAAACTTAGATTACTATCTTTGCATACAACCTAATTTTCAAATGCTTCTACCCACAGAAGCCTTATAAACCATTTAACAAGTGCTCCTTGTCTTGGCAATGAACAAAATGCTCTTGTCTTCATCAAATAATTATACAAATTAAAGACGGTACCAGAACATGATTATAACAAGATTATAACACATTTGTTTACAATTTTCAATTTAGTTTCTGAAACTTAACAGGATGAAATTATAAATATTAATAAATGAAAGTACTGTATAGTTGATGTGATAAGTCCAAGTACACTGTGTGATGCTGTGCAGAATCTTGTCACTCAGGAAACAAATGTGAGTGATTTGAAGTTTTCAAAAGGAGTTCCATATTGTAAGTAGGAGTAGTATGCATATATTACTGTGCTGATGGAATTTATCCATTTTTTGTCTCCTTTGCATTATTGCTTTCTTGTCTAACTAAAGGATAGTTGAAAATAGTATTCTTTATTTTGTAACACTGACTGAATTCCACTTCTTAGCCATTATCTGAAGGTGTCCCCAGAGTGTTAGTAATTCTTAGTTTAGAAAAATTACTAATGTTGTAGATATAGTCAGTTGATTCTGTCAATATCATTGCTTTGAGTTTGTCCAGCTTTCTCTCTCAACAGAGAAGACCAGATGAAGACACTGTAATAGATTATTAGTAGTGTGTTCTTATCTGTTCTCTGTTTGATAATGTATAAGCTGATGAATGTTAGTTTTTCTATGTACATGCTGCTCAAGAGTCCAACAAAATAAATATTAAAGTCAGTATTCTAAACAACTTTCTAAGAAACTCTTAATATGCATTTGTCTTGATATTCTAGGTGTGTGTTCAGGCTTGGGCTCATGTACTGCCCCTCAGTTGATCAACAATAGCTCAATCACATTAAATGAGACATTTAAGTAACTCACATTCTATTTTTATAATACATACATTTTAATTAAGCAAATACTTTGATGTTGTAGGCTCATAGCACAACTAGAAAAATTAGTAAAACCAATCTAAAATATCCAGACACAATATATTTGTTGAATACAACAGTCCAAAGAATACATATTGTGAAGCAAAAGGATGGGAGAAGAAGGTTCCTGATCAGCCTGGATTACAAAGTGAGCTCTTGTCTGAAATAATCAACCTCTCAATGTAGAGTTATATCATATGCTAACATAGTTGGCATGTGCTTCTCAGACAGTACCACCTCCCTCTTAAGTATTTTTCAGGCCATCACAATCTACTCAAATGACTCTTGTTGGGATGGTCTTAAAGTAAAGCTACAAAGTACATTGGCCTTTCCATGTTCCTCTTCTAGGAATTACATATGATGATACATATTTATTTGTTTATAACTTTACCAAGTAGGAGAACAAAAAAAATGACATATAAGACAGATTTAAAAATCTTCTCTACTATAGATAATGATAAAACAATAGGTTCAGTGTAGACAGAGTTATTGGTCTTCACTGAAGCTTTGTTCATTGTCTTCACAGTGTGGTCCAGTGACTCCATGGTTGTTATTCTATATAGGCAGAAGAAGCATGTTCAACATGTCTACAGCACTCATATTTACACTAGCACATCCCTTGAGTCTAGAGCTGCCAGGGCATCCTGTCCCTAGTATTTACTTTCCTAGTATTTTATACCATATCAATATTCTTAAATGCCTATATTGTTCATTTTGATAATTTTAATTTGTGGTGGATCATCATCCCTGCCTTAATTTTTATGTATTTTCTTACCATGTGTCCATTTATTTTTATGCCCCATGGCTCTACTATATTCCAAGTCTTCTTGGTCATTAATATAAAAGAAGAAGTAAACAAACCATGTAAACTTACTAGAAGTGTGCAACTTGTATGGTTTTGCATAGCACTAACCTTTTCATTATTCTTTGCTCTCAAAATATCAATGCACATTTATAGACGATAGCACCTGCCATTCTAAGTCCAAACTTATTTTTTGTGGACCATATTTGGTAAATATTAATTCAATTGATTAAATTGCTTTCAATATGTGATAAGAGCAGAAATCAACAAAGCTGCATGTTTTTATTCATAGTCATTTTTTTAAAGAAAAATCTTGCTTAGTTTTTTTTCAGAGAAAACTGGTGGGTTTTGAAGTGTTTGAATTCTGCATTATAGACATGAACATAAATGAATTAATATAGTACAGTTTGGTGAATAAAGATGCACTTTAAAGGAGCAGACCACATGGATGCAGAGAGGGAAGGTTCATGCTAAGCAGAGTATTTCCATTAAAGAGAAGCATCATGTACTGCTCTAGACAATGAGGAAAATACTCTTAATGTAAGAGTCTACTACTTAAATCCTCAAATTTTTGAAAAAGCAATTTCATTTCAAAGGAGACCCTGAGTTGAGGATGATGAATTTGTTCCTACTGAAAAAAATAGCTGTGTAGGAAAGGAAATTAGTATTCAGCTTCAGTTGTTACAGCTCTCAGAAACCACGGTAAATATGATAGAAATATGTTCAGAACACATATTGATATATCAGTACAACTTGGGGATAGCATTTTTATGGTTCTGGTTTTGAAGACTTTCAAAATGCAAGTTATAAAAGGTTATGCAGGCTGACAATGAGGGTTCAGAGGAATGCCAAACCAAGGCAACAAATAACAGGATTACATATTTTGAAAAGAAATGTAAGAATCCATTGTTTGAAACTCTGTAGATGACACCCATAATGAAATAGAGACTTTGTTGTATGTGTAATGACAGGGTACTAGGCTATTTTGTTATTATTGTTCGTTTCATAGATTTTATTAAGGAATAATATTCTTTTCTTACTTTGACATATACATTTCTATTAGTACACTTAAATACAATAAACTACATATAGCAAGAAGGACCCCAAACATTCATTGCTTTTTGCCTTTTTGTATTTGGCAACCTTGGAGAAAGCATCTTTTATAACTTTGTGAGTCAACAATTTTGAATGTAAATCAAAATCTATCATATTTCATCTCTATCAACCTAAAAACATCTATCAACCTAAAAACATAGATCAAAAAATATTTTAGCTCCTAAACAAATAAGATTAACTGTAAACTAAACTATCTTGTCTTCAACCACATCAGAGACTTGAGAATGAATTAAATTAATTATCTGAGTAAACAGGAAGTGAAAACTAGCAGCTTCCAAAATGAGAAAATGACAGAGACTGTTCAGTGAATAGTCACCAATTCTGGCCCATTATATCTGGCAGACATATTTTTGAAGTAGGAACTAGTGATGTCTTGCTTATCCTATCTTGGCAGAGTTTTACCATCAACTCTGCCTACATGCAAGATTGCCCACTTTTAGGCAGAATTCTCTCTGTGACAGAAATGAGGCCATGGCCACATTTGAAACCATCTCCATAAGAATGTGTTTTGATGCTCGTCATCTTCTTTGAGGTAGACTGGATGTTTCCAGCAGTTAATCTGTCTTACTGTCAAAGGATCCTTAAAATCATAAAAAACATTTTAAATGCCATATTCTGAAGGTCTCTGAGGTTTTTTGGAGACCTTATCTAACTATTTTACCTTATCTAGCTATAGAACCATATCTATCTGTTAAACCTAGGATACATATTCTTGTAATACAAATATACTAGTAATTGATATGACCATTATTTGGTCAACTAAAAATTAACTTGTATAACTCACTTATCCTAAACAGCCTGCAATAGCACTTTCAAAGTATTGGAAGTAAACCTTGTAATAACTGAGTTGTATGGGTATGCTACCTCATATTAGAGTTAAAATATACTTAATGTCTGTGAAGAGTATTATTGAATTTGAATTCTATACCAGTGTATCAAAATTAAACTTATGTTGCATCATTACACAAAATTCTATACCGATGAATTAAAGAACAACTTTGCTTGTGAATAACAGTTAAGGCCTTAGGTTGAGGAGTAGGCCCAATAATCTACATTTTGTCCTGTCATCTGTATATATTTCTATATTCCCCCCTCTTTCTTTTGAATCCTTATCTCTATTCCTAAGTAAAAAAAATAAAGGGAAAAAGAGACATCCCTGAGTCTAACCTCATTTTCTCTCAGAATAAGATGAATAATAACTTATAACCAACTCCCAATGAAAATAAGCATCCATATTCCAAGAAAAATAACCAAAACCCTACCTAACCCCCCTCAAGAAAACTGGGGCATAAATCTTTTATTAAGGCTTCTTCTGGCTGATTTTGGATGAATAATACCTTTGTAGGGGCCAAGTACATTTGGGGAAACTGCTTAAGCAAGAAAGGAATAGCATTTGTGGCCCAATTTCTAAATGTTGAGAAATTAAGGGCTTAATAGAAGTCCTGTGTAGGACAGTCTGAAATGCAGGACAAATTGGCATCAGAAGCTTTCACTGAAGAAGAACTTTCTGTTCTGATTAGGAACAACAACCAAAGCACTTGGGGCTGGCACATGAAGAATGCAAGGTGTCAGCATCCAGCATGCTGAGAGGACTGGATCCTGTCAGGTCTGATCCAGCATCAGTGTCTGGTTATTTTGTTCTCAATACACAATTTCTTATAAGTATTATATAATCCTTACATTATAAAAGTTTCAGGTGTGCAGGAAGCACAGAAGGCTGGTTGTTTTCTCTTTGAATGAGTATAAGAAAAACATCTGTGAATCTTCATTCATACTATGTGAAGAATGGCATCTAAAAATAAGTCATAGGTATTCTTTAACTAACAGGAAGCATTGTCTATAAGTAAACATTCATGTCTCATCCAAACTCAGAGATAATCCCATGTAGTAGGATTAGCAATATAAGCTACCTGCTTGTTCTGCAGTTTGAATTCATATAAGTATAGGCTGACTTGAATCAGGAGCCTTGCTTTCGTCTAGGTCTGTTTTGTTTTGACTTTTTTCTTTTAAATGTATATTTTATTTATTGTAACCTAACCACACTACATCCTGACTGCCTTCCCAACCCTCCTATCCCTCCATTTGCACCTTCCCTTCCTCCACCACCCATTCTTCCTCCAGGCCACCAACAGTGGAGCCTTCCCTCCCCAACTGTCTGGAGACAACTTATTAGACAGTCTATTATCAAGATAGTCTGCATCCTCCTCCACTTTGTGCCTGCTAGATCTTCTTGCCTAGGGGAAGGCATGAAATCCGTGGGCACCAGAGTAAATGTCAGAGGTTCAGCAGAAGTCCCCCTTCCTGTGGAGAATCAGTAGTCTATTGCTTACATCTGAGCAGAGGGTTTTTGTTCTCTGCATGCACTATCCTTGGTTGGTACATCAGTGCATGCAGGTCCCCCTTGGTGCAGATCCTTAGGCCCCTTTGTTGTCCCTGTGAGGATCATACTCCCTCCAAGACTCTCAATCCCCCACCTCTTCTCCCAGAATCCTGCTACAATCCCAGCATCTGTGTAGGTCCCCCAGTGGACAGAATCTCTCAGAGGATATCTATGATGGGATAATGTCCACTTATAAGTGAATATATACCATGTGTATCATTCTGTGTCTCAGTTACCTCACCACGATGATCACTTGAAGTTCCATCTATTTCCCTGCCAACTTCAAGTTTTCTTTGTTTTTGATACCTGAAAAATATTCCATTGTGTGAATGTACCAGAGTTTATTTATTCATTCTTTGAGAGGCATCTAGGTTGTTTCCAGATTCTGGCTATTATAACTAAAGCTTCTATAAACATTTTTGAGCAAATATCCTAGTTGTATGGTGGACCACATTTAGGATATATACCCAGGAGTGGAATAGCTGAGTCTATAGGTAGCACTACTCCTAATTTTTTGAG
Source organism: Acomys percivali (assembly GCA_907169655.1). Classification (NCBI taxonomy): domain Eukaryota; kingdom Metazoa; phylum Chordata; class Mammalia; order Rodentia; family Muridae; genus Acomys; species Acomys percivali. Next base: position 67,743,467 of record OU015752.1, read on the forward strand.
AAAACATCAGATAGATTTCCAAAGCAGTTGTTCAAGTTTTCACTCCCACCAGCAATGGAGGAGTGTTCCTCTTTCTCCACATCTTTGCCATCATGTGCTGTCACTTGAGTTTTTTATCTTAGCCATTATGATAGGTGTAAGATGTAATCTTAGAGTAATTTTGATTTGCATTTCTTTGATGACTAGGGATGTTGAGCATGTCTTTAGGTGTTTAGCAACCATTTGATATTTCTCTGTTGAGAATTTTAATTGGGTCATTTGTTTTGGTGGTGATTAATTTCTTGAGTTCTTTATATATTTTTATATTAGCCTTTTGTCAGATGAAGGGTTAATGAAGATATTTTCCCAGATTGTAGGCTATTATTTTGTTCTTTTGACAGTGTCCTTTGATTTACAGAACCTTTTCAGTTTCATGAGATCCCATTTATTAATTATTGATCTTATAGCCTGACCTGCTGGTGTTCTGTCCAGGAAGCTAATGAATGTGCCAATGAGTTCAAGGCTTTTCCACACTTTTTCTTCTAACCAAGTTTGTGTGTCTGGTTTTATGTTGAGGTCTTTAATCCATTTAATCCTTTTTGTGCAGGGTGGTAAATATGGGTCTGTTTACATTTTTCTACATGTAGCTATCCAGTTAGACTAGCATCATTTGTTGAAGATGGTATTTTTTCCCCATTGTATGGTTTTGGCTTCTTTGTTGAAAATCAAGTGTCTGTCACTATGTACTGCTTATTTCTTGTTTTTTTATTCAATTCCACTAATGAACCAGCCTATTTCTATGGCAATATAATGCTTTTTTATTGCTGGTCCTCTATAGTACAGCTTGAGATCTATAATGGAGATTCCTCTGGAAGAACTTTTATTGTACAAGATGGTTATAGCAATTCTGGGTTTTTGGCTTTTCCATAAGAAGTGGAGAATTGATTTTCCAGTCTGTAAAGAATTGTTTAGGGATTTTAATCAGAAGTGCATTGAATTGTTATATTGGTTTTGATAAGATGGCCATTTTGTTATTGTTGCTGTTCCTCTTGAACCATGACCATGGGAGATCTTTCTATTTTCTGATATCTTCTTCAATTTCTTTCTCCAGAGACTTGAAGTTTTTTTCATATAAGTGTTTCACTTGTTTAGATAGAGTTACACCAAAATACTATACATTAATATTATTTGTGACTATTGTGTAGGGTGTAGAGTGTAGTTTCCCTGATTTCTCTCTTATCCAGTTTGTCATTTGTATACAGCAGGCCTACTTATTATTTTGAGTTTATTTTGTATCCAGCCACTTTGATGAAGGTGTTTATCAGCTGTAGGAATTCCTTGGGTATAATTTTTTTGTCACTGATGTATACTATGATATCATCCACATATAGCGATAATTTGACTTTTTCTTTCCCCTTGATCTCTTTTAGCTTTCTTATTGTTCTGTCTAGGATTTGAACTATAAACAGAGATACTGTAAGTATTTTAAAATCCACAGCAAGCAAAGTCAGTTAATTCTGAGTGCTCAGCTGAAGTATTTTCAATTGGACCATTGTTTCACAACCAGAGAAGACCACAAGCTAGTTGCCTTTAATTCCAATTGAAATAAGTTGCTTCTGAAAAAAAAATCTAAGAAATATTGAAAGAACAGTTGAAGACTAGATGAAATTGACAGAATTTATCTCTGTTGAAAGGTTTGTCTCATCTTCTTCAATGCATCTTTAAGTCTCAAAATTAAGAAAAGTAACAACCCATTTATTGGCAAAAACTCATGTTTCACAATTGATTCGAGAGTGAAATCTGTGCACAGAGAGGGCGATACACATAGTTGAAGAATTTGTATTTGGTATAATATCTGTCTATATCCATCATTCAGTGATTTTATTTTCAACATTTCTTAAAGTCTTCTCATGTTTTATTTATGCTTTTTTATAACTTTATTGTTGACCTTTAAAGAGTGGTATGTGTCCTCTACTATGCATTTCCTCTCTCGCCATCTGGTTTCCACACATCCATTCTATTAGTGAAGTTTTCCAATGAGGATTTTATTTGGATACAGAGGCTTTCAATTCTTGCATCATGACAGTTTTAATTTTTCTTCAGTGATTTCCTTTCTGAATTTTATTTTCACATATTGTAATGGGTTCTTTTTCATCCATCTTTTTTGTTTTTATTTTCAACTGTACTCATGCCTTCTTTGAATTGTTCAAACCTATTTTGAAACACTATTATTTCTTGATTACAAGTTCTCCCAGATCATTTTCTTTAGAAGTCATTACCATAGGCTTAGTCATTTTTTGAAGAGATGTGTTGAGTTTTTCTTGTTGCACTTTTTTTTCCATGCCAGCAATTCCAAATCTGGATGTATTGAATTTTTTCGTTTGTTTGAAAGCTTTGTGCCTTTTTTGATGGAGGCATTTTTATGCTATGTAGGGGACTAATATACTAGAGTTTAGATGGTTTCTCTTCTTCTTCTTCTTCTTCTTCTTCTTCTTCTTCTTCTTCTTCTTCTTCTTCTTCTTCTTCTT
>OU015752.1:67745983-67764208 GCA_907169655.1 Acomys percivali
TTCTTCTTCTTCTTCTTCTTCTTCTTCTTCTTCTTCTTCTTCTTCTTCTTTGAGGGCTTCAGGCTCTATCCTAATCCTTCTTCTTCATGTCAACTACTGTCTTGTGCATGAAACTACTGGAGCCATGTGCCTCAAACATTTTTCTTGGTAGCTTAGACTGGCCTTGGTTCTCTGGGCTGCTTGGGCAGACAATAGTCTGTTGGCTCTAATTCCTTAATGACTCTACATTATTAGTAACTTATTAAAGGAATGTACCATCCTTACAACATGAATACCCTAAATAAAAGGGAAAGGAGATTAAGGAAAACAACAATGAAACCTTCTGGGTATCAATTCTATGGGGCAAATGCCCTGGCATAATTATCAGGAATCTATAAGATCCTCTATCTGACAGAAGAAGCTGCACTGTCCATGGTGGACCAAACCTGGAGGAATCCATCAAGCTCACTACCAGTTGCCAAATCCTCCAACCCAAGCACCTTGGGCAGGAAACTCTGATCTCTCTCACTCCTCCTCCCAGCTTCCTCCACCTAATTGATTGTCCATTTTGCAATACCATCTCTACCATGGGTAGAGTCACCTAAGCCTGTCTTTTGTCTTCAGCTGATGCTTCCTCTTTCTCTCAATTTATCTAAGATCTTTATCAGTTTGTAGAGACAAAGTCTCATTGAGGTCAATTATCTAAGACTTTGATCTTGGACCCAGCCTAAGGCAAGGTTACATTCTCTTCAGTAGTCCTTGGCAGACAGCTATCATTGCTTTGTGGGGTCATGTATAGAAAAGGACCAGAAGATATTATTTTAAAACGAGGACAGTATAGGAGAATTGTGGAATGTTTTAGTATAGAGGAGTAGAAGGAGGAGCAACAAGGCACTCAACTAGATTTTTAGTATTAGGCTACAGGTGGTAGGCCATGAAGTTAGACAGGCAAAGGATTAAGTAATTATTGGCTAAAATACAGGAATGAGAAAATATGCAAATGTACTGAATTACAGATGGAGAAAATACTTTTGAGAGATGTCTAGAGAGGTAGAGGCAAAGGGTACTAGTCATAAAGGATTTTGAATTTTGGGGGAGTCCCCATGAGAAAGGAAGAGGGAGAATTTTTGCAGAGTCCAGAATATTCAGTGAGAGTTTCTGGAAAGAAAGGTATGAGTTCCAGACTTGGATGGTCTATACACCTTCAAGACGATGGATGGTTTCTAATATGCCGAAGCAGTACTCTGGGCAGCTCTAAAGTGACGGATGTGGGCAAGGAGAAGGTGTTAAGGTTTTTTTCTTTATAGTCAGGTCCAATGGAGAATGCTTGGAATCAGACTCTAGGGATCTGTGGAACTGTGGATGAGTTGATTGGTGATGAAGGAACCAGTCCCATTAAAGACTCCCCATTCAGGCCAAAGTCTGGAAAAATGTAAAAGTCAGCCTACCCAGTCCTCCCTTAAGGACTCCCATTAAGGCCCAAGCATGTAAATTTCTAGAGGGTCCAGCTTGAACCAAGAACAGACAGATATCAGATGCGTGTGGCATGGGCAGGAAAAACCTTGAAGAGTCCAACTTGACTCAAGGTCTCAGTCTGTGCTCAGGGTCCAGCTGGACTCAAAGACAACAAGCTGTGTTTAAATTTTTCCACTACCCCTCTCCAACTAAAAAAGTTCCTAAATGCCCCCTGTGACTGTTTTAACCAATCTTTTCCATAGGTCAACTTGCTCCTCCACCCATTATCCAACCATGAAACGCCAAGGCTTATAACTCCCTGCTTACAGCTTTTCTTCCCAAATGCCAACCAATCACATACTGTAAAACTCATTTCTTTGTCTAAAAGCTATAAATGGCCTATGTCTCTGCTTCTCTGTGTCTGCAGCTTGAAAGAGTTGGACAGACCCCGTCACATCAGCTCAATAAATTCCTAAGCATTTGCATTGGCAGTGGACTCCTTCTCTTAGTGGGGACTCCTGGAATAGACTAGAGATCTCTCTAGAGGTCTCAGTCTTACAGTTAGTGGACAGAAGGTTAAAGTGCCCTAGTTTGGTTGTTATACTGAGATCGCTCAGTGTAATACCAAGATCACCGAGATAACGAGACCCCCCAAAAGACGACCAGTACTTGATGCTGATGCAACATATACAGTGTCCTGTATTACAGGCTCAGAGCTTTGGATCACAATCCTTCTTGCAGCAGCAGGGTAGTAGAGTGACCCCAAGCTTCAAGGGCAATGGGCTTATAAAGGGAAGTGAGGGTGGTGGGTCACAGGAATGTCAACCCTTAAGTTGGGTGGAGGCTGGATCTTCAGGGAATTTGTAGGTCACAGGAATACAGACTTTCAGGCAGGTTGGGTGGAGGCTGAGTCTGGAGGAGAATTCTTTTTATCTCAAAGGAACATTGGGAGCTAATTGTATGTAATTGCTCCAGTGGAGATTCTGAGGACTGCTGGCAGGTGTCATTCCCAGAACACAGGGAAAAGGGTCACCTAGAGAACAAGTTTTTATTCAGAGAACTTTCAGAATATACATTACATATAGAATATGGCACTAATTTTTCCCTTACATGGTCTCTAAGACTCACTGGGTACAAAGGGTTCAATAGGATGCAGTGAGCAAGTCTTTGTGGAGTTACAAATTAAAATACACCACTAAACTTGAATAAAATCTTCCAGAGCTCATATGTTCTGCATAGGTGCTTTCCTTACTTTATTCCTGTCTTTCCTAGTTACTGTGAATGTTACTGTTATAAAACATTATGACCAAAAGAAACCTGGGGAAGAAAGGAGTTATTTATCTTATGACTCCATATCACTGCAATTATTGGTAGAATTCAGGACAACACAAATAGCTCAGAAGCCTGGAGGTGCATGCTGATGCAGAGGCCAAGAAGGAATGCTGATTATTCACTGAGTCCTTGTTGTTTGTTCAGCTTGTTTTATTACAGAACCCAGGACCACCAACCTAAGGATGGTTCCACACACACTAGATTAACCCTTCTAACAGAAACTGATTAAGAAAATAGCCTACAGACTTACATACAGCTAAATATTTTAAAAATTAATTAATGAAAGTTTTATTTGTTTATTCTTTTTTAATTTTAATTTTTATAATTTATTCAGATTATTTATGGATAGATATACCTTCACTTGTACCATCCTTTTCCCACCCTCCCCACTTCTTCCTCCTTATTCCCTTCCCCTAGTCTTCTGATGGAGGGGACCACCTCTCCCACCATATGACCACAGCCTATCAGGTCTCATCCAGATAGCCTACTTCCCCTTTCTCTCTATGCCCACAGGGCCTCCCCACTAAGGGGAAGTAATTAAGTTGGAGATACCAGATTTCATGTCAGAGGCAGTCACCTTTCTCTCCACAACTGTGATGAGTGTACTCTCCATTGGCTATATCTGAACAGGGGCCTACATTAACTGCTTGCATTGTCCTTGGTTGGTTTGGTAACAGTTTATCAGATTCCTGCACCTCAGGTCTAGAAACACCGGCCTTGATGGTCTTCTTGTGGAGCTCCTGAACCCTCTGAGTCCTCCCATGCCCTCATTCTTACATACCACTCTCAGCATTTCACCTGGAGACTAGCATCGAGTTCCAGCATCTGTACTGATCTCCCACTTGGTTGAGTCTCCCAGAAAACACCTATATTGGGCTAATATCTACTTATAAGTGATTTTATACCATGGGTTTCTTCCTGGGTCTGGGTTATCTCACTCAGGATGATCTTTTCTAGTTCCATCCACTTGCCTCCAATTTACAAGTTTCTTTATTCATTCTTCAGTAGAGGGACATCTAGAATGTTTCGAGATTCTGGATATTATGAATAGTGCTGCTATGAACATAGTTGAGCAAGTGCACATGTTGTGTGGTGGAGCATCATTTGGGTATATGCCCAGGAGTGATATAGCTGGGTCTTTAGGTAGCACTATATTCCCAATTTTCTGAAAAAGAACCAGATTGATTTCCAAAGTGATTGTACAAGTTTGCACTCCCACCAGCAATGCAGGAGTGTTCCCCTTTTTCCATATCTTGACCACAATGCCTTATCCCTTGAGTTTTTTATTTTTAGCCATTCTGATGGGTGTAAGTTGGAATCTCAGAGTTGTTTTGATTTGCATTTCCTGATGGTTAGGGCTGTTGAGCATTTCTGTAACTGTCTCTCAGCCATTCAACATTCCTCTGTTGAGAAATCTCTCTTTAGCTCTGTGCCCCATTTTTAATTGGGTTATTTGGTTTGGTGGTGTTTAATTTTTTGAGTTTTTAAAATATATTTTGAATATTAGTCCTTTGTCAGATGTTGAGTTGGTGAAGGTCTTTTTCCAGTATGTAGGCTGTTATTTTGTTCTATTGACAGTATCCTTTGCCTTACAGAAACTTTTAAATTTCATGAGGTTCCATTTAATAATTGTTTACCTTAGAGCCTGAACTTCTTATATTCTGTTCAGGAAGTTGTCTCCTGTGCCAATGAGTTCAAGGGTTTTCCCAACTTAATTAAAGAGGTAATTTGCTCTGCAGCATGACTGCAATTTCTGCTCCCTCAGAATTCTTGTCCAGTTAAAGAAGTTGGCCAGTTCAGGTTCCATATTTCCTCTTTCCAAGAGTCTTATCTAGGGTCACCATCACAGATTACTGGGAGTTTCCATTGCCCTGGCTTTCTGGATCAGCACACAGATGCCTCAACTTCATTAAAGTGGTCCAACTTAGTACTCTCTTCCTTTGTCTCCTCTCCTGATCATTCCTATACCGCACCATATTCCCACCTCCATTAAGTTCTGACTATGAGATGTCCATGGTATCAATTCTACTTCACCTTCTCAATGAGCTTCAAACATTTCCCCATTTAGCCCTCCTTGTTACTTAGCTTTTTCAAGTGTGTGGATTATAGCATTCTTTACTTTACAGTTAATATCTATTATCAAATGAATATATACTATATGTGTATTTCTGTGTCAGCGTCACCTAACTCAAGATGATTTTTGCTATTTCCTCTCATTTACCTCCAAATTACATGGTGTCATTGCTTTTAATAGCCAAGTAATGCTCCATTTTGTAAATGTATCATACTTTATCAATTTTTTAGTTGAGTAATATCTATGTTGTTTCCAGTTTCTGGATAAAGCTGTTATAAACATAGTTTAACAAGTGTAATTGTGGAATTGTGGAACATTTTTGGATATATGCCCATTATTAGTATAGCTGGGTCTTGAGTTAGAACTATTCCTAATTTTTGAAGAAACAATCCAGGAGTGACATGTACCATAAAAAATTCTTAATGTAGATCTATTTCCAATTTTCTTAGAAATTGCTAATTGATTTCTAAAGTGACTGCAAATGTGTGTGTCCAACCACATCAGTGAATAAAGGTTCCTCTTACTCACATCCTCACCAGCATTAGCTGTCACTTGACTTTTTCTTAGCCATTCTAGCACGTGTTAAGTTGAAATCTCAGAGGTGTTTTGATTTTGCTCTGCCTTTTAAAGATGCTTAAGGATGTTGTGCTTGTCTTTAAATACATGTTAGCCATTAGAGATTCCTCCGTTGAGATTTTTCCATTTAGATCTGTACTTTATTTTAATTGGTTTTTTGGATTATTGAGGTCTAGTTTCTCAAGTTATTATATATTTTAGATATAAACTATCAGTCAAATGTGAGGTTGGTTGAATTATTTTCCCATTCTGCCATCTTTTATTTTTTCCTTTTTATGTTTTGAGGTCCCATTTATTAATTGTTGATAATAGCACCTTAGATGTTGACATTCTGTTCAGGAAGTTGTCTCCTGTAACAATGCCTTCAATGTTATTCCCCACTTTCTCTTCTATCAGACTTAGTGTATATTCTTTCTTTTAAAAATTAATTGATTTATTTAATCACTTTACAGCCTTATCTAAGCACCTCCTTCCTCTCTTCTCAGTACCACCTCATGTCCTGTCCATCTTTTTACCCTCTCCATCTTCTCATAGAAGCTATAGCCCACAAGGAGTACCAACCCACTTTGGCATCTCAAATAATAGAAATACTAAATATATTCTTTCCCACTAGGAAAGAGGGACCCAAAGGTAAGCAACAGAGTTAGAGACAGCCCCTATTCCTATTGTTAGTGGACATAAATGTTGACCAGTCTCCTCATTTGCTACATGTACATAGCAGGTCTAGGTCAACCCTTGCATTCTTTTTGTAGTCCACCATGGGCCCAGATTTGTTGACTCTGTAGGTCTTCTTGTAGTGTCCTGGACCCCTCTAGCTCTCTATCCTTCCTCCCATTATTTGATAAGACTCCTCAAACTTGTTCTGTGTTTGGCTGTGGGTCTCTGCATCTGTTTCCATCAGCAGCTGGATAAGGTCTCTCCAAAAATAGTTACCCTGAAAGCATAACAAAGTATTGTTATTAGTGAGAGAGGTTGGCTCTCTCATATGGTGTGGGTCCCAAGGTTGGCTAGCCATTGGTTTTACCATTCCCACAATCTCTGCTCCACATTTATTCCTACACTTCTTACAGGCAAGACACCTTTTGAAAAGAAGATTATATGGGTGAGTTGCTGCCCCTCCCTTCACTAGAAGTCCCACCCAGCTAAAAGAGGTGGTGACTTCAGGCTCCTTAATCCACATTGGTAGGAGTCTCATCTAGAGTCACCCCATGAATTTACAGGAGCTTCTCCTTTCCCATAGATGTTGCCTACTGATTTCCATTCTCTCTCCAAGTTATCCATCAACACCTGATGCCCCACTCCTGCTTGACTCTGAGTTTCCATCTTACAAAATTGTTAAAGATAAAAACTCAAGTGATAGCACATTTTTTGAGAGTGTGGAGAAAGGGGAACACTCCTCTATTGCTGGTGGGGGTACATTTGTACAACCGCTCTGGAAATCAATATGGAGGTTTCTTATAATATTGGGGATAGTTCTTCCTCAATACTCAGCTATACCACTACTGGGCATATATCCAAAAGATGCTTGACCATACAACAAATACATTTGTACAACTATGTTCATAGCAGCTTTCTTTGTATTAGTCATAGAGTGGAAAAAACCTATATGTCCTTTTACAAACGAATGGATAAAGAAAATATGGTCACTACATAATAGAATCCTATTCAGTTGTTAAAAACAAAAATACCAAGGATGGTGGCAATGTATCAGACCAATGGAAGAGCAATGCATCCAGAATGGCAAACAGGCCATGACTGTGGACCCCTAAATTCCAGTGTCTGTGGTTTCATGTTGAGAGAAAATCCTATGGTGAGGGAAACAGTGGGTCCAACCATGGGCCACACAGCTAATCAGGGCAAAAGTCCCTTGGTTCTGCAATCATGCAGTCTCAGTATCTGGCCACCCACATACTTTTATCTTTTTGTGGATCCCTTGTGGAAAACAAGGTGAATAGGTTGTGACAACCTTGGGCCTTCTGACACCAGGGATCCACAGAGAAAACCCCACAAAGGAGAACAGTCAGACCTCTGAGCTCACAAGTTCTCAAAAAGCAGTTCCCTGAAAGTACAGTGTCTGAGCACAGTTTATGGGCAGTGGGAGCTCATTAATCCCATGACAAGAGAGCCAATGCAATGACAGCTGACCCTTGGACTCCCTCTGGCAGGAGGAGGACCCCCAGGGTTCCAGTAAGTCCTGAGGATTATACATCACTGGAAAGTCACAGGCAGTTCATAGAGAACTACTCACCAATCAGAGACTAAATACACCAATCTAAGGAGGCGACATGTAGGAACCTCCAGCTCCCTGCCAAATATTCTTCCCATATGCCTCTAGTATGCCAGCACACAACAGGAACTAACAACTAGTGCCAGAGACAACCAGATGGCTAAAGGTCAGCATAAAAACACAATCAAGAAAAGAAATGGCAACATGGGATCTTTAGAACCCAGTTATCCACCAGCAAGCAGCCCTTCATATCGTAACACAACTGAAACACAGGAAAATGACATTAAAGCCATGCTAATGAAGATACTGATGGGCTTTAAAAATGAAGCCCTTAAAGAAATAAAGGAAGACACAGCCAAACAGATTGAGGCTTTAAAAGAGGATTGACTAAATCACTCAAAGAAATACAGGAAAAATATAGGAATCAGAAAAACAATTCAAGATATGAAGATGGAAATGCAAACAATGAAGAAAGCACAAACTGAGGAAACTCTGGAGATAGAGAATTTAGGGAAGCAAACTAAAGACTACAGAGATAACTATCACCAACATAATACACGAAATGAAGAAAAACACCTCAGACATAGAAGATACAATTAAAGACATTGATGGATCCATCAAAGAAAATTTTAAATAAAAAGAAATACCTGAAACAAAGCATCAAAGAAATCAAGTACATAATGAAATGATGAAACCTAAGGATATTGCATTGGAAGAAAGAGAAGATTCCTGAATCCAAGGCCCAGAAATTATTTTCAACAAAATCATAGATGAAAATTTCCCCAATATAAAGATATAAATGCCTATACACATAGAAGAGGCCTACAAAACCACAAATCAGTTGGACAAGAAAAGAAAATTCTCCCTTCACATAATAGTCAAAACACTAAATGTACAGGACAATAAAATAATATCAGAATCAGATGTGATTTCTCATCAAAGACCATAAAAGCTAGAATGACCTGAGCAGATGGAGAAAACAAGATCATACAGCACAAAACCAAATTTAAACAATATCTATGCACAAATCCAGACATACAGAAGATACTAGAAGGAAAACTCCCACCTGATACCCCTCCAATGCCCCCACAGGATATAAATCCATTTCATCAAAACCAAAAGAAGATGAAAAGACAAAAACACCACTATAACCAACATCAAAATAAAGAGAACTAACAGTCACTGGCTATTAATATCGGTCAACATCAATGCACTCAAATCTACAATAAAAAGATACTGACTAACAGAATGGGTGCATAAGCAGGACACATCATTCTGCTGTATAAAAGAAACACACCAAAGCCATGAAGATAGACATTATTTTAAAGAAAAAGGCTGGCAAAAGGTTTCCAAGCAAATGGACTCAATAAACAAGCTGGAGTAGCCATCCTAATAGCTAATAAAATAGACTTTCAACCAAACTTAATTGAAAGAGTTGAGGAAGGACATTTCATACTCATAAAAGGCAAAGTCCACCATGACATATCAGTTCTCAACAATGGTGTCAAAAACAAGGATACCTACATTTGTTAAAGAAAGATTCATACAGCTTATATTTATACCTTCTTCACAAAACCTAATGGAACCTTCTTCAAAACTGACCATATTGTGGGTCACAAATTAATCCTCAAGAGATACAAGAAGATTGAAATAATCCCTTGTATCTTATCAGTACACTGTGTACTAAAGCTGGACATAACAACAACAGAAATATAAATACTTGAAAACTGAACAGCTTCCTACTCAACCACAACTGGGTTAGGAAATAAATAAAGAGGGAAATTAAACAGTTCCTAAAATTCAATGAAAATGAAGGCACAAAATATCCAAAATTATGGAACACAATGAAAGTAGCCTTAGAAGAAAGCTCATAGCACTAATTGATTTCATAAAGAAATCTAAGGCATCTTATAGAAGCAACTTAAATGCATACATACAGGCCCTAGATACAAAATAATCAGACATACCTAAGAGGAGTAGAAAGCTAGACATAATCATATTTAGGATTGAAATAAAGAAATTAGAAACAAAAAGAATGATTCAAAGAATCAATGAAACCAGGAGCTCATTCTTTGAGAAAATTAATAAGATAGACAAACCCTTAGCCATACTAACCAAAAGGCAAAGAGATATTATCCAAATAAAAGAAATAAGAAATAAAAAGGGAGACACAACAACAGACATGAAGGAACTCCAAAGAATTACTAGGTCATACTTCAAAACCCTATATACCACAAAATTTGAAAATCTAAATGAAATGGACATTTTTTCTTGTTGGCTGTCACTTCCCAAAGCTGAATCAAGATCAGGTAAACAAATTAAACAAGCCTATATCACCTAAGGAAATAAAACTAAGCAATCATAAAAAATCTCCAACCCCCACAAAAAAAGACCAATGCTTTCAATGGATATATGTTCCCTTTCCATCAAAAATTATGGTAGGGGTGACAAGGGGATGAGCTACCCCATGTCTCACAACACATAAAAAGAGCTTTGATGATGTCAAGTAACCATTAAATAGTGCACTGTGAATTTGCACCAGATATCTGAGACCTTTGGCTGTATATTAGAGCAAGAATCACTGAAGTGGCATAATATGGCATTAGCAGAAGACATGATTGTTGAGTTCTTTAAGTTGAAAGTTAAGATTCTTGAATGACCTGTAAAACTCCCTGATGGCAGTTTGTTATACATACTAGGAGAATATTGTGTCTACAGGTCATCAGGTCATGGGGCACAAGTCAGTGTTGTGACAGATCTCAATCAAAGATTGAAAGTAAATTACCTTAAAATAAATCTATAAATTAAGGTCATTTTCCTTGAAGATCGCAATAACTGAAACAGTAACAATATTGGACAGTGCTCATATATTTATCAAAATTTCTTGAGAGAAGATTATCTGTGGAATCTTCGTCTGTGAATTTATTTTGTATATGGCATGTTTGGAGATATTATATTCTTTTTTACTGTGCTTTCCTCATGTTCTATATTTACAGACTTCAATATTCTCTTCCATACTTTCTTGGACATATTATCTATTTGTCAATTTAAGTATCTGTGACCTAAACCATTTATAGCCTCAATGAACACTATTTAAGATTTCTGACAATGAGTTATTGTTTATTGCTCGAATATACAGAGTATAACCTCCCATTTATTTTACAACTGTCTTGCTCCTGTGGGTACCAAAACTTAACACTTATTAGAGTTTATTTTTAAGATAAGTGATTTCCACTAACTTTTAATTTTTTCAATTCTTTAAACATTTCATATACTTACTTTGATCATAGGCAGCCTTTCCTAAATTCTCTCAGATATGTCCTGCCCTTCAAGAGTTGTTATTTTAAATTCCATAAAGTTTACTTTGTTCTGCCCAACTATTCTGGGTGTACTGATTGCTACTGAATGTGCACACCTAACAGGTGAGAGTATTGCTCCTTTTACAAGTAACTATCAAATGTTGCTAGGATTTCAGGTATTGAGTGTTTGGAATTCATCTGTATTTTCCTTTTCCACTCACTATTGGGATGTTGTCTGATTTCAACCTGCACAAGTTTCATGTATGCTGTCACACAGTAATTGTCCTGACATGAATTTAACTGCAAATTAATTGATTCATAATGCATGAAAAGTCAAGCAGTTAACTTTATCTGTGTTTGTTTGCTTTCATAGTGCTGGAAGTTTCTATGTCCTCTACTGTAGGAGAAAATAACACAACCACAAACACTGTGAACAACAAAATACACTGGCCTGACAAATGATCCCATTTACAAAATAGCAGGAAAATAAATCACAAATTATAGGTTCACTCAATGAAATGTAGACTATATTTAGCACAGTTAATTTAACTGATAACATGGAAATATCCAAGCATTAAGATAAAAAAGAACATACAGTACTATTTTGCTGTAAAATGATAATTAATTTGATATAATATCCTCATATATTATCTTACTATTACACTAATATTTTGAATGACACAAATTATCCAAATCTTAGATCTTCATCAATAAAAAACACAATTTACAGTCTTAGTACAAGATTATGGTATTTTTCTATTTCTTATCTTTGTAAAGCAGAATCTGGAAACAGTGAAATCATGACTCATCACAAATGGGCTTAAAGTAGGAAAACACATATAAATGATGGATGAGATATTCATCACCCACCCACTGGAATCATGGTAAAGAGCAGTATAGCCATTTAATATAGAGGAGATGGTATGAAAAGCTACAAAGGTGCAAACCAGAATGAGGATGGTCTGTGTGGCTCTGTTTTCAGGGGAAATTCTGGGGGAAGCATGTGTTCTGAGGATGTGGTGAACTCTCTTTTTGTGTCCATAAAGTGTGACAATCATGAAGGTGCATGAGAATATAATGAGCAGAGATAATAGGACTTCAGGAAACACACAAAATGCTGTGTACAGTGAATCTACTATTTCATCACGGCCTTGAGAGTGGCAGAATTCAAAATCTCTCTTTTGTGTCTTATTTGTGTGTCTATTTCTCTTAGTAGAAGTATACACAGGGAAAATCATATTTACTACCATGTGCAGGATCCAGCAGAGACAAATGAGGAGGCCCATGAACTTTGCAGTAGTTTTTACTTTAAATTCCTTACAGCACAAGTTCCTGGGGCTGATGGTGATTGCCTGAAAGACACTCAAGAGAGAAGTGAGACTGATGGACATACTCTTTCCAAGTCTGTAAAAATATAAAAAAAATTTGCACGCAATATCACTGAAGAATGGGTTCAACCCAAAAGATTCCATTATCTCGGGGAGTCCTTTAGAGAGAATGATCAAGGAATTGGTTGTGAAGACATGTATAAGAATAACATCTATGATCTTCATTGTATGTTCAGTGTAGTAAAGTATTAGATAGTAGAAAATAAGAGAAAAGTTTCCCAGAATTCCTAATGCACTCTGAAGTGAGAGCAATATACCTATTGCTGTGTTCCCTAAGGCCATTCTGTCATTCAACAATTTCTCCTTTAAGTTATATTAACAATCATGTCTCTGAGACAAAACATGTATTGAAGTTTATAGGATGAGATACATGTGTGGAAGAATCACTGCAGTGCTAATTTTCCAATTCATAGTGTACAACATAGCCAGAATCTGTTTCAAAACAAATATTTCATCATCATTAATAACTTTCATCTAAATGATTGAAGTTGTAAATGCACATATACATGGCCATAGTTTCCAGTACATTTTGTAGATAAGTATCAAAAATAAGGGTGGTCAGGAGGAGTTCCAAGATGGCAGTGCCTATCATGCACTGTATCTTATCTACTGCACAGAGACAAGGGACCAGATTGGAAGCCACAGACTGCAAGAACTGGAGAAAACTAGGCGAGTGGGGTCCCAAACAGTGCAGACCACATGCGGTCTTGGCCCTGTGCCAAACAACAGCCCACAGAGGACCTGAACCAACTCTCCAGACTTTGGAACGGAACCCACCTGTGGACTGTAGCCAGCTTCTATAGCCCAGGCGCAGTGTGTGCAATGGTGGAACATCAGATCTTCTGGCCTGTGAAAGTCTCAGGGAAACAAGTGAATAAATATTTAATAACAAAAGGTATAAACATATCTGTTAAAAATCTCACTCTTGTCATGAGGTCTTCAAAGACAAAGTTCAAAATGCACATACAATCAGCATTTCCTAACTAGTTTTCTGGATTTGTAGGTAATTGTTATAGTTTCTAATGACTATTTGTCTTAATAACTACATCACAAAGTGGGATCACATACATTACATTAATTTAAATCAAGTATGTTCAATGTATCTTTTAAAGGTTTTATTAAGAGAATTCCTAATGTTGTATTGAAACTTGCAAACATAAATGAAAATAATCACTATATTGTCTTGTCCATGTGACTCCTTTTTTAATTCGAATAGATGTTTGTGCTTACTAAGAAAAGGACACATCCTGGCATTGTGTAAGCTAGTGTTCTTTATACAATCTAAATAAACCAAAGCAGACATTGTCTAAGTTGTATTTGATAAGTGTAACATAGACACAAGATTTATTTTGTATCACACATATTTTTATGTCTCTGGCAAGAAAATACGGTATCTCTCTAAAGAAAATTAAACAGTATGAGCCTTGTAGAAGGCTCATAATAAGCTATGACACATGAAATCTAGCATTTGAAATAATACAATGGAATAGAAATTAAGTTGTTAATGGAATGTGCAGAGCTCAGTTGAAAAATCACTTGTATTATAGGTGTAAGGTCCTATCTTAAATTCACAGCACAAATAAATAAACAGCTGAACAGTTTCATACAGTCATTAGAATATCATTTACTTTATTTTTGTGATTATAACATAATTGTACCATTTTCTCTTTCTCCCATTCAAACTCTTCTATAACTCCATTTTTTTTAATCCTTGGCCTCTTAAAAATATGTGTGTGTGCATGTGTGTGTGTGTGTGTGTGTGTGTGTGTGTGTGTGTGTGTGTATTTTCATGGCTGAACATTTTTAACAGAAAACCACATGAAATAAAATTTTAGAGTTTTGCAGCCCAATCTGAACTATACAAAGTTTGCATGTAAAATCACAGACTATTTCAGAATAGATGGCAGAGAGATTTTAAAAACAAGAACAAGAATTTTCTATGAGATTGTGTTTCAATGGAATGTTAGTGGCTGCATCCATAAAATGTAACCAATATGACTGTAAAAATAAGATGTATAGCAAGAACAGAAGACATGATAAAGTATACACTTTTGATATAAACACTGCAAAGGCAGACACATAAAGTTTCTTGGGATAATTCCCCTGCTAGATTAGTGTACTTAAGAGTTTCAGGCAAATTAGAAATTCTGTGTCAAAGAGAAGCAAAACTGAACTTGTCTAAGACAGACCAACTGAAGATGTCTTCTGACTGCACAAGCACAATCAAGTGAGAGTGCACCTGAACTCAGTGTAAGTGTTCTCAAATACACAAACAAAAACTAAAACTAAAACTTTTAACAATGGAATTTAATGCTTGTATTTGGGAACTCCTATGTTTAGTCACACACTCAGTAAAAAAAGAACTTTCAATGTCACTTAACAACAAAACATGAGTAGTTATAATCTTATGCAGTGTGAAAGATAAAGAGAACATGTACATACTCTGAAAATAGTCCAGACCTGTGTACTTACAAGACCTATACTTTTGCTTGTTCTTCATGTATGAAAAAAAATTCACCTGACTCTTTCCATATTCAGACTGTTGAGCTCAGATAAAGGCCAGGCAGTTCTTCACATGACAGTAATCACTGTGGAAAAGGGAAGGGGAAACATCTCATAATAAATGTTCATACCTCTATGACATTCTTCATCTCAGCTGCATTGGCAATGACAGCATGTGCTTTGGGAGCCAAGAACAGGTTTGAGACTATTATTTCTGTTGCTAATCACCAAATCAGCTTTGGTGATTCTTGTGAATCTCTAGGGGCACAAAGTTTTGGAGATACATTTATGATTTCATTGTCATTCAAGGATGACAAAGAAGAAATTGCTGGGAATATCAGAATTACTTGTGTGAGGGTCATGCTAAACCATGGGTTTCATTAGACATCAGCCTTCCCTGGGTTCTCTTACATAAATTAACTTTAAAAATTAATTAATTTATTTATTCCGATTACAACTCAATTGTTCTCCCATCACTTGTGTCCTCCTCTTCCTCCCTCCCTCCCACCCGCACCTATTGCCCTCCCCTATGTCCATGATCAAAGGAGATCTCCTTCCCCACTTTATGGTTACAGGCTATCAAGTCTCATCTAGTTAGAGCAGTTATGGACATGAAGTAGATAAAATTTGGAAAATGAGGAAGTCAAAGTATAACCATTGATAGATGATATGATAGTATATGTTAGTGACACTAAAAATTCTACCGTGGTGCTCCAATAGCTGATAAATATCTCCAGCAAAAATGATTGGATATAAAATTAAATAAAAAAGTAGCCCTCCTGTATACAAATTAAAAACTATCTGAGAAAGAAACTTGGGGAAAACACCTTTCACAATAGCCACAAAGAACACAACTGTAACCCTAGCAAAGCAAGTGAAACATGTATGACAATAACTTCATGTCTCTGATGAAAGAAATTGAAGAAGATATCAGAAGACTGAAAAATCTCCTATGCTCATACATTAATAGGATTAACATAGTATAAATGGCTATCTTATCAAAAGCAATCTATAGATTCAATGAACTTTCCATTAAAAGTCCAGCATAATTCTTTACAGATCTTGAATTAACAAATCTTAGCTTCATGTAGAAAAATAACAACAGCAGCAGCAACAACAAAATCCTAGAATAGCTAAAACAGTCTTATACAATAAAAGAACTTCAGAAAGTATTTGTATTCCTCCTTTCAGTCTATACTACAGACCAACAGTAAGAAAAACTGCATGATACTATCATAGAAACTGACTTGATCATAAGGACAATCAAATTGAAGACCCAGAAATAAATCTATACAGTTGATTTTTGACAAAAAACCAAAATCGTACAATGGGGAACTGACAACATATTCAACAAATGGTGGTAGCCATACTAGATGTCTACATGTAAAAAATTCAAACTGATCCATATTTACCACCCTGCACATAAAAGTAGTCCAAGTGTTTCAAGAACTTTAACATAAAACCAGAAACACTACATCTGTCAGAAGGCAAAGTGGGGAAGAGCTTTGGACTCATTGGCACAGGAGATGACTTCCTGAACAGAACACCAAAAGCTCAGGCTCTAAAATAAACCATTAATAAATAAGACCTCTTCAAACTGAAAGCTTCTGTAAGGCAAAGGATACTGTCAACAGAAAGATAGGTCATCCTACAGATTGAGGAAATATTTTCACCAATTCTACATCTGGTAAATGGCTAATATTCTAAATATATTAAGGAACTCAAGAAATTGAACACCAGCAAACCAAATAACCCAGTTAAAAATGGACTACAGATCTAAATATAGAATTCTAAACAGAAGAATCTTGAGTGACCTAGAAGTACATAAAGAAATGATCAATATCCTTAGTCATCAGGGAAATGCAAATCAAAATCATTCTGAGCTTCCATCTTACACATGTTAGAATGACTAAGTTCTACATCTCAAGTGACAACACATGATGGCCAGTATGTGGAACAAGTGGAACACCCCTCCATTGCTGATGAGAATGAAAACTTGTACAAAAACTTTGCAAATTAATCTGAAAATTTCTCAGAGAACTGGGAATAGATCTACTACAAGAGACGGCTATACCACTTCTGGGTATATACCCAAAGATGTTTCAGCACACCACTAGGACACTTACTCAAATATGCTCTTTACAGCTTTCTTCATAATAACTAGAAACTGGTAACCAAGATGTCCCTGCACCAAAGAATGGATGAAGAAACTGGTACATTTACACAGTGGAATGCTATTCTGCTATTAAAATCAAGGACATCATACAATTTGCAGGCAAATGGTTAGAGCTAGAAAATATTACCTTGAGTGAGGTAACAAAGACCCCAAAAAAAAGCCATGCATCATATATGCTTACTTATAAGTGTTTGTGGCCACAAAGTACAGAGTAACCATGCTCTACTCCACAGATCCAAAGAAACCAAGTAGGGGCAAAGGGAGGAGACTTGATTATCACTCCGAAGAGTAAATAAAAGAGACATCTGAAGTAGATGGAGGGAGAAAACTGGGTGAGCATAATGTGGGAGTACAACAGGGGTGAGGATCAAGTGTAGAAAGAGCAGAGTGGTGGGGGACAGGGTGAGAGAGAATGAAATACATAGTGGAGCCATCTCTGGTACAATGGAGGCTCTTGGGAGTTGATGGGAGTGACCAGAACTGAGACTTTCAGCAGAAGGGTTTAAGTACATCAAAGCTGCCACCTCCTGTAGTCATGTGAGATTCCCAGTGGAAGGAGGTGATTCCAACCCACCCATAAAAACTTTAAATCAAAATTTGTCTTGCTATACAAAGTGAAGGGATTTAGATGAAACAGAGATTCGGGAATGATAAAACAATGCTGCCTCAAATTGAGAAATACCTCATGGGAGATAGCTAACTAGTTTTACTAATAAGCTATACTTAAAGAAAGGAACCTAGCTTAAGAATCTTCTGAGAGATTTCATTCAGAAGCTGATGGAAACTGATGAAGAAACCCACAGCTATTAAGTATCCCAAAATCTGGGAGTTTTGTGAAAAAGTTGGAAGGACCCAAGAGGATCAAGACCACCACAAGAAGATATACAGAGTAAACTAACATGGGCTCATTGGGGCACACAGTTATTAAGCAAACAAAGAACATGAATGGGTTGTACTCCTACACTATGTAGCAAATGGGCAGCTTGGTCAATATGTGGGTCTTCTAAAAATCTAATTCTGGCTGTCCCTGATTCTGTGGCCTTCCTACTGATCCATTTCTTCTAGCTGGTTTGCACCATCACATCTCAGTGGAAGAGGATGCACTTAGTCCTTCTGTGACTTGAGGTGTCAGTATAGGTTGGTATGCCTTGGGGTCCTCACCTTCTGAGGAAGAAGAAGAAGAAGAAGAAGAAGAAGAAGAAGAAGAAGAAGAAGAA
>OU015752.1:67797060-67845056 GCA_907169655.1 Acomys percivali
AAGAAGAAGAAGAAGAAGAAGAAGAAGAAGAAGAAGAAGAAGAAGAAAAGAGGAAAGGAAAATGAGCTGATGTTTACAATATAGCAAGATCCTGCCCCAAATAACATATTTTGCCAATGATAGTAACTTCTACTAAGATTTTCACACTCAACAAAGGTAAAGAATTCTCAAGTATCTTTCTTCAATATGTGTTATTTAGAATGCAACATTGCTCCTTTGGGTAAAACAGTGGCTAGTCACTACAAATGGAAAGATCACTAAATTATACATTTCCAGGATAAACTTTGACAACCACTAGTATCAGGAAAGAAGACTACTGTCACCATCTGCATCAGTAAATAAATCCATTCTGAGTAGAATTATTATCTAAAGTATAAACTTAAATAATGAAATGTTATAGCAATATATACAAATATATTTCTCTATGCATAAATAATAAAATATTTATTACTTAGATAAAACCAACTGAAAATAAGATTCAAATATCAAATTAGATGTTATCTTCAAAATTAGAGCTTAATAATTTTTTCTTCACACTCACATGAAAATAATATCTATGAATAAATACGTTAAAAGATATCACTGAAAGGAAATGAGAGTTGGGAGAAAAGTTCTTTGAATGTGTCTGAGCATTACACGTACTTTTTATAATAAATGTTGTGGAACGACAGACCCACATCATGAGGCCAAGCATAAACCATCCATGAATTTTAATGATGCTACAATTAAAGCAACATGATGTTTACTAAATCTTTTGTAAGATGCTCATGAAATTTACAGTTCACGATCTTTCAGGCTCCGTTAGATAACAAAACAGACATGTTCACTAGAATATACAATCTTATGGATATAGTTTTAAGCTGACTCTTCTTATTAGCATTATAACTCACCATTTTAGAGTTTCTGGATTGCTGCAATGCCTTAACCTACACAAAATGATGTTTCTATCATCTATCAGATAAATCATGCCAAATCTTGCATGGCAGTAAAATGATGCTCAAACAATGGAAAATGGAGCTGGAGATATCTGGAAAGATAATAATTTGAAAGTGAAATGCAACCCATGTTTGAAAATTAAATGTTAGTACTTTAGCTCATTTAGTGTAGAGAAGAAAGATGATATGTAGAAGAGAGACATCAGTATTCTACCTTCATCCTGAGATTCCTGGATCATTTCTATTTCACAATATCTAGAATCTTTCTACCCAGTCCCAATGACCAAATTTTGTCTTTAGGTTCTTCAGAGCATTTATAATTCAACAGATGACCACTCGGTATGATAGCATTTATCACATCAACTGCAATCACATATTCTTACTAAAAAAGACTAACTTAAAACTTTACTCTTCAAAGATGCTTTCTGGAGTTAAACCTAAAAATTGTAGGTCAGGTGGTGAGGACATCCTATTGGGACTCTAGGTGAGAGAAGTATGGGAGAATGGGGAAATAGAAGGATCCAGAGGGTCCTAGAAACCTATAGAAGAACATTATGATGGGCTGATCTGGGCCCAGGTGTTCTGCTCAAACTATGGCACCAACAAGGACAATACATGCAGTAAACATCAAACCCCTACCCATATCTAGCCAATGGACAGGACATTCTCCACAGTTGAGTGGGGACTGACTGTCAGATGAACTCTGGAGCCCCATATTCGACCACGTCCTCTTGATGGGGAAGCATGGTGGCACTCAGTGTAAGGATAACAGGCTATTACCAAGAGGCTTGATACCTTATGGTCATGTAGAGGGGGAAGTGGTCCCCCTCAGTCACAGACATAAGAGAGGGGAATAAGGTGAAAGCAGGTGGGAGGGAGGAATGGAAAGATACAAGGGCTGGGATAACAATCGAGATGTAATATGAATAATTAACAAAAGAGTTAAATATTAAAAAATAAAATAAAAATAAAGATTGTAAATATAATTTGCAACCATGTTTTCATGAGTGTCTTCAGTGGTTTTCATGAATATTTGATGTCAAATTTTATTCATTGCCAATTAAAGTTCTTGGAGAATGTTTGATGAATGTCAAAATTCATAACAATTATGAGTTTTACAGAGATATGAGAAATGTGAACAACTAATTGCTTCATATAACATGTCACATAAGTTTGTGCTCAACAATGCTAAGTAAGAAACATTTTCAAAGTGCGAATCTGTGCATAGGTTGATTAATAATTTACCATTGAATCTTAACTTCCTGCCAGTATATAAATATGCAATGCTAAAATTATAGTCCAATGTTGTAGAAACTACTCTTGTCAGAATTTGATTTCATGAGTGCAAATAAACCAAATTTTCACTATTCACCAGACATACTTTTTGCATTCTATTTCAAAAACAGTAGTTTCAATCAAATACATTGTTGGACAATGTTACATTGACACTTAAAACATGAAAACTAATATGTGATAAAGCAGTGTGTCATAGAAATTATGTTACTACTTGGACAGGGCGATAGTTCAATCAATAAACTGCTTGCATTCTGAGCATATAGATATGAGTTATCTCCCTGGAATTCACACTAAAAGACCTGGTTCTCTTGGCACACATCTGTACTTAAACACTTAAGAGATATGGACAAGAAGATTCCATTCACTAGCCACCTTAGCCTAGATAGAGTTCATGCCAGGGAAGTGTCTTTCAAAGTTTACAAAAGGATACAAATTGTATGTGGAACAACTGACATTGTTCTGTGACCACAAACAGATACATTCAACTAATTCAGGTACATGAATTCAGACATACAAACATACACATTACACAAAGAAAATAGAAGTATCAGTAATTTCATATATAATATATATATATATGCTTGGTCAAACGATTAGTTTTTAATAAACAAAATTATAAGCAATCATAAATATAATACAAAGAGAATAAGTATTATATGGTGCATTATGCTTTGTAAAATTGAAGGTGAATATGGTCCATGAATTTAGGCATATGATTGTTTCCTTGCCTTAGCACTTAGCATATATATATATATATATATATCAGTAAAAGAAAAATCATGAAGTCATAACCTTGACTAAAAATTAATGGCAAGTGATGCACTCCATAATATTAGTACTAAAGTGGCACAGGCAAGTGGTTCAATTCCCAGAAACTCTTGAGTCTATAATTCACTAGAACAATTTGCAAGAAAAGAATACTTTTTGTTTCATCTTTGCAAAGAAATATTGGTTAAATAAGCCAAAAGAAAATGGAGATTGAGCAGAAGACAGACAATATAGTTTTGGCTTATGAAGGAAAATTATGCTCTTCCTTGTCCTGTGTTCTACCAATAGTGTACACCTCGGCTAAAAACATTCTAAGTGAAAAAAGAGAACACTGATAGGTTGTGAGAGGGAATGAAGAAAGAAGCCTCTAGCATTTACAAATGATGCACTGTACCAGGTGGCTTCATGCCAGATTGCTCCAGGAGACAACATAACACTGAGGTGAGCTGCTCATGTGCAAGCTTAATAAGGTATTATTACAGGTACTATTTTTTGGAAAATTAAAATAGAAGAGTTGATGAAGGCAAAGAGGTCCTCTCAGGAAATCACTAAGAGTACCAGTAAAATTAATTTGGCAGAGATGTCTTTTCAGTGAAGGATATAAAAGTCAAAAACTGCATTCCATGCAGAAAGCTGAGATTGGATCATGCTAAGGACCTGGTGACCACTGTGCAGTCTGTGAAGGCAGGTCTTACCCTCTTTTTGCCATAGAGGCAGACCTTGCCTCTCAGAATGATTACTTCAAATACTCTACCCATGCACATCCATTTGGAAGATGTCACATATATGTTCAGGTCTACTGATCTGTATGATAGCACTCAGAGAGTAGCCTAGACTCTAGAGCATTTAGCTACAAAACCCACTCCCATGGCCATTTGTATTTGTATGGGAGTTTCTCTACAGTCGCACCTTACACTTTTTTGTGTACCTGCAATTGGACTAATTAGGCTGATTTTGGCATGGAAAACTTATTCCACATTGTACTGCATTTTAAATATTCTACAAGGTACCACCTGACATTAAACCATGAAAAGTCTAATTCACAAAATTTATACCTGGTTGTTATTATTCTTATGTCTTCTTGGATCATTGCTTGTACTGACACCTTCCAGGATCCTCTCACAAGGAGTATGATATTCTCAGGAAATATGACAATGGCATGAGAAGGAGCCCACCCTTGACACTGTTAATGATATTCTGCTTTACTTCCAGGCAATAGCCTAACATAACTACCATTAGAGTGGCTTCACCCAGCCACGTATGGAAACACATACAGAGACCCATAGCCAAATACTAGGCAGAGCTTAATTCTGTAGGCATATTGTAGAAGAAGAGGAGGAAGAGTCAGAAGAAGCAGACTGACCAAAATACCACAAGAAAACCCAATGACTCAAGTAACCTAGGCCATAGGGACTCACAGAGACTGAACTGCCAACCAGGGAGCATACATGGGACTGACCAAGCCTTATGTACATATGCAACAGTTGTGGAAATTGATCTTCATATGATACCACAAAAAGAGAGAGCAGAGCTGCCTCTGACTCTTGCCTGAATTTAGAACACTTTTTCCTTAACTGAGCTGCCTCTTCTAGCCTCAATAAGAGAATATACCCTTCTTCTGAAGAAAAAGAAAGGAGACTTGGGAGAGGGATTGAATATGATTCTATTCTATGAACATGAGACAATAACATGAGCTTTCTATTGTTAATCTGTGTTGGTAGATGGCCTCATATTTGCAAGCATTAGGTCTATTACAAAATGGTGTGGTTTGAATAGAAAGCCCCCCATTGACTCCTGTGAATTGTTGTTCTGTTGGGAGTGGAAATATTAGGAAATGTGCCCTTGTTGGAATAGATGTGTTCTTGTTGAAGGAAGTGTCTCATTGCAGATGAGCTTTGAGGTCTTAAAAGGTCAAGTCTGGCCAGTATGTTACAGTCAGTCCCTGAGGCCTGTGGATCAAGATGAAGAACTCTGAGCTCCTTTTCCATCACCATGTCTACCTCCATGCCCCTGTGCTTATTATGCCATGATGATCATGGACTAAACATTTGAAACTGTAAACTAGCCCTAGTTGGATGTTTTATTTTATAAGAGCTGCGAAGCTCATAGTGTCTTTTCACAGCAATAAAACCCTAACTAAAACAGAGTTTTGTGATAGGGACTTGGGTATTGGAGTATAAAAGGACTTTGGAACTTTGGATTAGAAAATGAGTGGAATGCTTTAAGTAAGGCTTAATGGGCCATCATAGTAGAAATATGGAAGACAGTGGTACTGATTGTAATTTGAACTGAGGAAGCCTGGCTCAAAGAGGTTTTAGAGGAGAAATTTTAAGTATATTCTCTAGAGATCCTTCTTGTGATATTTTAGTGAAGAATATGGCTGCTTATTGTCCAAGTCCTAAGAGTCTGCTTAAGGTTAAAGTGAAGATGTTTATATTAATTGCATTGGCAAAGGAAAGCTCAAAACAGCCTAGTATAAACTTTGTTTTGGTTACTAATATTGACTCATATGAAGAGCATTTCATCAAAAAGGATGAAGCCAAACAAGGAAAAACACAAAATATATGGGTTGAGGAGAAAAGGCTCACCAGGAAATGGAATGGCGCTAAATCCTGTTTTAAAGAACATAAGCAAATTGAAGATGTTAAGTGGAATCAAGAAAGTGGTGACCTCAGGGAAAGATTGCATCCAGATAAGCCTCCATCTTACTAAAAGGAATTAAAAAAGAGGTTACGTCCAGATGTGGTGGTATAAGGTTTTAATCCTCACACTGAAGAGAAAAATGCATGAAAATCTCTGAGTTCAAGGTCAGCCTGGTCTATAGATTTAGTTGAAGGACAGCCAAGATAAAGTATTGACGTAAACCATGGAAAACAGAAAGCTGGTGAAGATGCAATTGGACAAGGGTTCCATGTTTCAGTCCGAGCAAATATCAGACTTGAGAGTTTTGGCCATGTGGTTCTGGTTTTAAAATCAATAATAGAAGAAACAGGTAAGAGAATCTACCTTCCCAACTGAAGAAAAGCTGTTGAGGCCAAGAATATGTCAAAGGTGTCCCTACAGAAATGGAATTGTGTAAATTTTAGAAGGTGAAGTCTGGATGCTTTGGAGACCACAAGACGTTGAAGATGTCAGAGCCTTAATACCAAGGCCAAGGAGCCAAGGAGAGCTTCTAACAGGATAGACAAAAGTGTGTTCAGTCAACAAAGATGAAAAGATTTGAAGGTCTGAAGATGTTTTGGACATCAGACATAGGGATGCAGGGTGTGGAGTGTGGCTACCTAGTTTTTGGTATTGTTGTGGTCCAGTATTTTTTTCACTATGATCCCATTTGGAATGGTAATACATATATTGGGGTATTTTATGCGGGGCTTGCCATGATGATAATAGACTAAGCCTCTGAACTGTTACCCAGTCCCAATTAAATGTTTTTCTTTAAAAAAGTTGCTACAAATGGAATGCTTCCAGATTCCAAGAATACACATGTCTTCATCAGCTGTATGATTGCACAATCTGTCCCTGATGCTGCTGGCCTGACTTCCTATCCTTTTGACACAATTCAGAATGATGCAGTCAGGAAAGGATCAGATATTATGTCTATAGGCAAGCTTGATTGCTGGCTGAAAAATCACTCATGATGAAGGAGGTAAGGCTTTTTTCAAGGACAAGTGTTCCAGTGTTCTCAGAGGTATGGGCTGCGCCTTTGTGCTTGTATTGAATGATGAGATTAAGAAATACACATAATTATGACCTAAGTGTTCTCTCTGAGAACAGGCATGTTGTGGAATGTACTATATCTTGAACATTCTGGACAGATTCTCTGGGTTTGTTTGTTTTTCAATGGCAACTGACCAGTTGAAAATTGAGAAGCTGTGCTGGTACTAACCTTTACTTGTTTTTGTCATTACTTGTTTTTGTCTGTGGTTGAAACATTGTGCTCCACTAGTTGCCTTCATTTCCTTGTTTTGAGTCTCATGATTTGGCCACTGGAGTGCTTCCTCTTGGGGACTTTCCACAGTGCTGTTAGTTGTTTTTCCATTTCTGGTTCCTCCCCTATATACGCAGCTTTGTTACACCCAATAAATGTCATTCACTTAGAATGAATGACCTACTGTTGTGTCGTCTTTTCAATCTGCAGACCCTCACCACAGCTTAGACTAGTAGCATGGGCCCTACAAGTGGAAGTTCCACCAAGATACGGAAAGCAGGGAAAGTCTGAGGGATCACCCAGAGCTGGCCATTGCTCTCGGAGGTAAGACATGGGTGTATTTGGATGGGTGCCGCTACCTCAGCTTTTCCACTTTCTGGTGGGGCAACTGGTGAAACTGCTTAAGGAACAAGGTACCAGAATTAAGTAAAGGATGGCAAGAGATTTTATCCAAACTGTGGTACAGAGCAGCCAGTGGTTTTTAGTCTCTGGGGCCTAAATCTTTCTGACTGGGACCAGATAAAGTCAGATTTGCAAAAGACCTTACATAAGGAAGGCCTAGAGATAATTCCTATAGCTACCTTTTCTTTCTGGAAGTTAGTGAGAGACGCTTTACTTAGTGAAGATCGGAAAGTGAAAGAAAACCTTGGGAAGGCTGAAGCTGTTTTGAATGAAGTCCAGGAACAAGAATCCATACTATCCATGAAGTCTGCAGAGTCTGCAGACCCTTCAGATCAGTTCCCAAATGCCGCATCCTCCTCCTCTGAGGATGAGGAGGAGATTGTGTTCCGGGAGATAGCAGTGTTGAGGAAAGAATTTAAAAAACTTAAGAACTTAAAGGAAAAGAAATTAACACGTCCTCCCACCTTCAATCCTGATTTTCAAAGTGAAAGCTCCTTGGTTGAGCCCTTAGCGCCTCCTCCGGGAGTTATTTTTTCCAGTTGTAGAAGGTCCTAATCCTGCTCAGCTGGGGCAAAATCAGCGCCAACATGAACCCTACAATTTAGAGATATTAAGCAATTAAAGTAGGCAGTGATGGCTTATGGGTCTCATGCCCCATTTACTACAGCTATATTTGAGTCCTTTTCTAGCCAATATCTCAACCATGGAGATTGACAGCAGCTCTGTGGAGCTGTTTTAAATGGAGGAGATTATTTTCTATGGAAAAAGTGATTATCAGGAACAATCCATTAAAACCATGGCCCGGAATGCTGCTGCTGGGTTTTCTCAGGGAAATTTGGACAAGCTGGCAGGAATGGGACAATATGCCGCTGTTCAAGTGCACATTCAGTATGATCCTGGGGTTTATGCTCAGACAGCAACCTGTGCCAGTCAAGCCTGGAAGTCCCTGCATAATAAAGCTGCTAGGGACCAATTATCTAAAGTCTTGCAAGGTCCTTCGGAACCATTTGCTGACTTTCTAGACAGACTGATGCAGTCGGAAGGATGAATTTTTGGAGGATGTTGATGGAGCCATGCCTATTCTTAAGCAGCTAGCTTATGAAAATGCCAACAAATACTGTAAGGAAGCAATCAGACCTCACAAACAAAAGTTTGACTTATTACTTGAAGGTTTGCAGGGATATTGATTCCACACATATAATGAAACAGGTTCTGGCTGCCACTGTGTGAGGCCAGGACAATTTTGAGGCTAGACTCAAGACTTGCTTTCAATGTGGACAACAGGGGCATTTTAAAAGGGAATGCACCAGGAAACCCAGGTCTATTGAAATTAGGAGAGACTGGGGCTTTGCCCCAAATACCATAGAGGGCATCACTGGAGCAGTGAATGTAGATCCAAGACAGATGTCCAGGGAAATCCCCTGCAGGTAAACGGGTACCAGGGCCCACTCTGGGCCCTGCAGAGGCAGGTGTACAGAGCCTTGCAGATGCCTGCCCAAGAGAATGTTCAGTCACCCCTTCTATCCAATATGTCCTGCAAAGAAATCCCTTTCTGTCCAAGACCTCGTCTCAGGCACCCCAGGAAGAGCAGGATTTGACCTCTGTGCCTCCTCCTGAGTCATACTAACTCCTCAAATGGGATCCCTGGCTATAAGTACGGGAGTCTTGGGGTACCTACCTTCAGGAACCTTCGACTGTTACTTGGAAGAAGCAGTGCTGTCATGAGAGGGGTACAGGTGATTCCTGGGTTAATTGATGAAAATAGCATGGAAGAGATTAAAATTATACTTGAAGCAACTAAAGGTTTGTTTGTTTGTTTGTTTTTTTTTGGCAAACTGGGCCTATTTTATGAGTCCACATTCAAGCCTCACTGGCTAAAGTGGTACTCTCTTACCCTCAGGATATTATTTCCACTCTTGTTTAAAGCCATAAAGATTAGCCTCCAAACTTTTGGCAAGGAACCAGATTTGATTATCTCACCCCTGACTGCTTCACAATTGACATGGCTGCAGAATTCTAATGATGATTGGGCCATAATTTTATCCTCTATGACATGCAATTTTGATACTCATTATCCTCCTACTAAGTTGGTTGGTTTTTTAAAACTTCATCCTATTATTTTTCCTTGGGTTGTGTGCCATTCCCCCATTCCTGGAGCTCAAATGGGTTTTTCTGATGGCACCTCTAAAGGTCTTGCTGTGATTGTGTCCAAGTCTATAGTTAAGTGGGTACAGATCCCCTCTCACTCTGCCCAAGTTTCAGAATTTAAATATTTATTCAGATAGTAAATATGTTACCCAAATTGTTCCTCCTTTGGAAACTGCAGCCTATATAGCCCCTCTATCCACAGTACACGATAGTTTGTTACACCTTCAGCAGCTCATTTAGTCACGCACTGAGCCTTTGTTTCTTGGCTACTTCAGGGCCCATACTAATCTCCCTGGACCCCTGAGTGATAGAGATAATCTGACTGATGCATATATGTGAATGACCATAAGCCTTGCTGCAGAGGATTCTTTAGAAAATAATTTTCGTAAGGCATGTATCTTACATTCTCGCTTCCATTTAAATGCTGGTTTCTTAAAATTTCATACGTCCATTACCAGAGACCAAACCATTCAAATTGTTAAAAACTTCCCCTCCGGTACATATTTTCTACCCTCTCCTCAAACAGGAATTAATCCAAAAGGTCTTATGCCCAGTCACATTTGGCAAATGGATGTTACCCATGTTCCTAGATTCGGGAAGCTTCAATTTGTACATAGTTCTACTGATACCTTTTTCTACTTTATGCTTCTGCCCATTCGGGCAAAAAGTTGAAGGATGTTAAGGCTCATTGTCTACAAGCATTTCCCTACATGGGTGTTCCAAAACAGTATAAAACAGATAATGGACCTGCGTATACTAGTTCAGGATTCCAAGTCTTTTGTAATGATTATGACATAATTTTTAATACTGGAATTCCCTACAATCCCCAAGCCTTACATGGAAAGAGCCCATCGTACTCTTAAGGCCTATCTAATTAAAATAAAGAAAGGGGAGCACCTTTATTCCCCACATTCTTATTTAGCCCATATTCTATATATTTTGAATTTTTTGACTGTCGATCCCTCAGGTCATTCTGCTGCTGATAGGCGTTGGAAGGCCCCTGTACAACACAAAGGCATGGCCCAATGGAAGGATCTAGCCACTGGGAAATGGAATGGCCACAGACTCTGTGTTGATCTGGGCCTGAGGGGCTACTTGCATATTTCCACAGGAATTGCCTATTTGGGTGCCTGAGCATTTTGTGCCTCCTGTGGGTGCTTCCTATTTTCAGCCTACAGGAGACTGTATGGGCACTGGTGAAAAAAAAAGTCCCTACTCATGCCAGTGGGAATTCACAGCACAGTATGGCCACAAAAGATGAGTACCAACTTGAGCATGGGGAAGGCAGTGCTACTAGAGGATTGGCAGAGAAGTAATTGCTCCCAGAAGACATGCCATCTCCACAGCTCTTGGACTAATGAAGAAACAGATGTTGTTGTTTGAGTCCCTGGGATTGTGCCTTTACCTTGAAATGAGACTTTGGTAACACCACAGCTATTGTCCTTGTCATTTCATTGGCTGCAACTGCTGGAACAGTGGCAGGGATTGCCATTTCTCAATCAGTAACCATTGTCATCACTGTGGATAAGTTGTCAAGGGAAGCTTCCAATGCTTTGGCTACTCAGAATCATTTGAATTATATGATACAGTATGGTATTTTGAATTTGAATCAGCAAACTGCATTGTTGCAGGGGCAGTTCGACATGCTGTGGGACACGCACATGGTTACTTGTTCCCCTATGTATTCCCATACTCGTGTCACCCCTGTTCCAGCTACTCATGCTTCCCATCACCTTCCATACTCAAGCAATATTTGGCCAGACCTTGGAATGTAAATTTTACAAATTATACAGGGCAATTGGCTACCCAAATTATCAAAATTAACAAGACTCAGATCCCTCCTATTATGAAAGACACATTTTTGCAAGGATTGCAGACTTTTGGCAACGTGGTGAAGGAGTGGGGTGGAACCTTGGCCATTGGTATTATGGCTTGTGGCATAGGAGGTTTCTCCCTTATGCTTCTATGTCAACTCCACACACAACATTCTGCTCACCAATTTAGGCTAAAGCCAGCAGTCTTGTCCCTAGCTATGGACAATCCCACTCCCCAAATCTGGATAAATGAGTCTTCAGTGACAGCTAAGATCTGGGGGGGGGGGATGTCTGATCAACCTAAGACAGGAAATTCATGATATGCATGGGCTCTTCCATGATGAGTAAGAAATACATTGACATCCCGGACAACCTAAGACAGGAGTTCGTTATATATACAAAAGGGGACTTTTGAGAAGCTGCAGCTTTGCTGGTACTGACCTTTACTTGTTTTTGTCATTTCTTGCTTTTGTATGTGGTTGAAATATTGTGCTCCACTGGTTGCCTTCATTTCATTGTTTTGAGTCCCATGACTTGACCCTTCGTTGGCTTCCTCTTGGGGACTTTCCACAGTGCTGTTTGGTGTTTTTCCATGGCTGGTTCCTCCCCTATATAAGAAGCTCTGTTACTTCCAATAAATGACGTTCTCTTAGCATGAATGACCCACTGTTGTGTTGTCTTTTTAATCCGCAGACCCTCGCCATAGCCTAGACTAGTAGTGCAGGTGCTACAAAAAGCAATAATTTTCATCTGACCAGTTTTTTCTGAAAGCCATTTCTATAATGAAAATAATGATGGTACTCAATTAAATCTTTTATTTCAGTCACTCCTGAAAATAAAAATTGAAGGAATAAAAAATCTTTTAAAAAAGTTGTCATGGAAAAGAAGTTTCATGGTCATGGTGACATTTCAGAGGAATAGATCCCTAACTAAGACATAGCATATAAACATTGACTCTGTAATAATAACAGTAGAAATTTGTTTTGAAACATAACATGAAAGTGGGATTTTTTTTGCTTACATGTTTTGCAATTATGAGGCTCCCTATTAATCACCATCTATGGTAAAGACATGTTTCTCTGGAAAGGAGAATCATTGATCTATGAGCATGATGAGGAGAATTATGGATCCATTTATTACTGTGTAAATTTAGTAAAATAATAGTATGAGCTTATTCCCACTACCTAGAAGCCACTATGTTGTCAATGTTGCTGTTTTTCAGGGTTGAAGCACAAGTCCCATGTTGTGGAGTTGCATTTAAATCTAATAAAAAAAGTAGTTTGGTACTCCCATAACTCATTATATTACAAAGAAGAGAATATTAAATATAAAGAAAAGGTAGGAACAAGGATAATAAATTGGTGGTGTGGGAAAGGATTTGTTTGATCAATATACATACTATCATATATAGAATTCTCAAATAATAAACATAAGATTCTTTTCATACAGGTTTCTGTGTGATCCACAGAAACAGGAATTACCAGTTTTGAAAATGTATTTATCAATATTAATACCCACTGTCAGTGCATGAACATTGTGGATGTTCATGGAAATCTACATAAGTCTCTCAGGCAAATATGGATGGTTTATTGAACACACAGCACAATACTGACTGGGATGAAGGATATAGTCCAGATGTGCAAGCTAAACTGCAATCTCCAGTGCTACTCAGAGTTAAATTTCAAAGTCAAAAACTTCAATTAGTTAAGAGGGCATAGGGAGTGAACAATGGAAAAGGGTGGTCAACTCTGACTCATTTTATTTCTGTTAACTAGACAAGCAGTTCTAGTTATCTTTGAAAGTATGCCTGGAAGCTGAGGCCATCTTGTGCTTATGTGGGAGAATTTCCTGAAACAACAAAATCACAGAGTATCTCATTGAACATAAACATACTTTATGGTCAACCTCACACTGCACAGCTCTTTATTTTGCCAGCAACAAGCTGAGATGATGTGACTGGTAGGCCTGAAAGAAAATGTCTATAGCTATACCAAAAGAGCAGGTCTCAGCATTCCATCTTTGAGTCATTTCTATAATCAAATTATTGACTCAAAATCTTAACAGAACTGATACAAGATGTTAGTCCAGAGACCCAAGAAAGTCAATGCCTTTTGAGGGCACCAGGTAGTAAGGGCAGGTCACTGTAGCTAACATGTGTAAATGGATTGTTTTATTGTAGCATATACAATCAACAGTATTGTTTTATATTGTAGTCTGCATATAGACTACATATGCATATAGCCCTATCCTTTGACCCCCTCCTAGAATCAGGGTAGATTTGAATTCTCAGGGACATAGTTGACACATTTCTGTGCCCATTTTTTTGTATGTCAATTGTCATTACAGCTAACCAATTGTCTTTAATGTCTGGGAGCTCCTTTTAACATAACATTTCGGGCTATTAGGTGGGACAATGGACAATGTATTTTCTTCTGTATCTAAATGCAGCTGACATTAGGAGAATTTTATTGGGGCCCAGGAAGGCTGAAATGCTGGTCAAAGGCTGGGCAATGTGGCATTTATCAAAACCATGTGATTAACTCTTCCCACTGGAAAGACAGAGAGAAATCATATCAGCTGGACTGGTTTACATTAGGAAGCTTTCAGGAAGCTATTGTGCAGTCTAAAGGTGATCTCTGGATGGAGTCTGTCAGTCAAGTGAAAATCTGCTGAGACAAATACATACTAGGGACAGTGTCACAACCCTTCCTGTGGAGTCTGTGTGACAAACATTACTACAGAGCCTGAGGCAATGACCCCTACCGAAGGGAGTGCCTCTTGGAAATGGGTATGATGTCTCTGGCAGGAATAACTAATTGCAGTCCCCCTTGCTCCTTCTCATTTTGGAGCATTCGGCCTTTGTTTTTATTTTTCTTATCAAAGAACTTTTTAGACATAACTGTGTTGGTAGGTGACCCTTGAGTTGAAACTGCAGCCAAGGGTCATTCAGTCAAGTTTACGACTGAATTCCGTTCCACTTGTCAGTAAAAAACATGGCTAAGAATTAGTCACCAGTGAATAGTTTACATTATGACTTACAAGTAAGACACTTAAGAAAACTCCAGATAGTGGCAGAAGAGCTAATAAGAAAATCTGTTCTGACTCACAGATGTTTGGCATGAGAGAACATTGCCCTTTGATAAAGAGGGCATATGCACTGATACCAGTCTAATGACTTATGAATGATTGTTCAAGACTGATGACAACATAATTACACTGCATTCTATATTTTTGAATTGTATGGAAAAATAATGTAACCATGAGAGAACACCCCCATTTCAGGAGAACATCTGGCTTGCTTGTCTCCAATATACACTGAGACTCACACTTCTCCGGAGTTTGTCTAGTCACTCGCCTATTTCTTGTCCACCGAAACTTGGAGAACTGCTGTTCCCAAGGACCTATACACAACTGAGATGGTCCGCAGCAAGTGGTACCTGATTTGTGGGGCTAGAAGTAAGGAAATCTTTCTCTCCTCTTAAATATTTTTTTCAGGCAAAGATAAGGACCTCACCAAAGAGTGCTGTAGACTCCTCAGCAAAGGAAAGGCTGAGCTAAGGAGGTGAGTATGTAAGAATTATGGGGTATTCACAGTCCAACAGGGTAATGTTCATGGCAGTATTGAGTCATATGCTAGAAGACTGACTCATTAAAACTCATATTATGATTTTTTGTTGCTGTTGTTGCTAGAAGACATACTAGATAGGATGCTTCCTCACTCTGAGGGATCTGACAAGTTTTTTATTATTAATTTATTCAGATTATAACTCAATTGTTATCCCATCACTCATATCCTCCCATTCCTTCTACTATTCCACTCCTACCCTATTACCCTCTCTTAGGTCCATGTCCAAGGGGACTCTCCTCCCACACTTTATGGTCACAGGCTAACAAGTCTCTCTTGGTAGTCTGCCTATTCTTTCTTTGAGTGCCAGGGCTCCCCCCAAGGGGAGGTTGTCAAATATGGGCCACCAGAGCGCATGTCAAGTAAGTCTTTGCTGTCCACATAACTGTGGAGGATGTCCTGTCCATTGGCTAGACCAGAGTAGGGGTTCGGTGTTTATTACTTGTGTTGTCCTTTATTAAAACAACTTGCATGGGAAAAGGCCAAGAACTAAGAACAACAACAACAAAAAAAAAAAAAAACAGGGACTGTGCAAGATTATGTGTCAGCCAGCGTTGGTTCCAGGGTATAGCCTACACTGTAGCTTTATAAGGGAAACATTTTCACGACTTCAGAACTTAAAAGGACGTAACATAACAAATTTCATGCTTCTCTTGTGGTCACAGGGACACATCAGTCATGATTACAACAAGAGAAAGCAGACATCCTATAAGAAAAACAAGTCTCTGGGGTTATGTCCTCCCTGTAAGAAAGGAAAGCATTGGAAACCTGAGTGTAAATCCGTTTTGCAAAGATGGAACCCTCCTTACAGTTAGGGAAACAAAAAATGGGAGGAGGGGCAAGCTCTCAGCCCTGAAGTAAAAAGAGGGCATAAAGAGGAGAAACAAAGTAACTTGAATCCTCTCGCTCCTGAATTGAAAATCTTAGATCTGCCAAGAGCAACACCAGGAAGCACAGGGTAAAATCTTACAGTAAACAAAAATTATCTGCTCTCGTTTTATGAGGGAGTACAGTTGGTAAGGAAAAATTATGATTAGGCCTTTAAAGGAAACTACAAATAAACAAAGACCTTTAATAACTATAAAGGTAGACAGAAAATATACAAGGAATATTGAATTATATGCAGATAAAATTTCACAGATAAATGAGTCTGTTTGGATTAATCAGTGGCCCCAAACACAAGAAAAGATAGAAGCATTAAAGCAACTTGTTATTGTGTTCTTTATTCTCCTTTTCCTTTTGTTTAGGTTAGGTTATAATTGAGGTATTCTTGGTTAATAAGTCTGTAATAAAATATAATTGTTAGAAAATTGAGCATACACCCAACAATCATTCATGAGGCAATGACAATCAACCTCCATGTCCCGAATCATTTTTAACAGCCCAAAATAAAATGACGACTAATGAACTGAAGCTTTTTCCACATCAAGATACCTAAGTATAGAGAATGGGACCTTTCTTGACCACAAGATGACACACCATCACAGAACATAATAGTCCCTTGTATGACACAGCTTACAAAAACAAAAGCAAAAAAACAAAAACTCCCCTAATAATGCTTGTAAACACAAGGAGACCAAACATATCCATCTTTAAATCTGTCTCCATCAGCCTAAATAGCATGAACTAGTGATTCTCACTTTTCTTTAAAGGTTATAACCTTTTAAGATACATATTGATATGGTAACATCAATTATAAAATAAATATCTGATATACAGGTAATTATAGGATATTCCTGTGAAAAGATCTTTCAAATCCCTGCATAAAGGATCAAGAAACTGTTCTACGTTCTTTTTTAGACTTTCCAAGGTCATTGTCCTACTGCATAAGATTGGAATTCTTCAGTTTCTCATGTATATTTAAAAAAATATTTTATTAATTTATTCATATTACATCTCAATTGTTATTCCCTCCTTTGTATCCTCCCATTCCTCCCTCCTTCTCACTTTCCCCCTACTCCCCTCCCCTATGCTGTGACTGAGGGGAAAATCCGCCCCCTGTATATGCTTGTACTGTATCAAGTCTTCTCTTGGTAGCCTGCTATCCTTCTTCTGAGTGCTACCAGGTCTCCCCATCCAGAGAATGTGGTCAAATATGAGGCTCCAGAGTACGTGTGAAAGTCAGACCCCACTCTCCACTTAGCTGTGGAGAATGTCTTGTCCATTGGGTAGAAATGGGTAGGGGGTCGAAGTTTACTGTACATATAGTCCTTGGTTGGTGCCATAGTTTGAACGGGACCCCTGGGCCCAGATCTGCCTTTCATAGTGTTCTTCTTCTAGGTTTCTGGGACCCTCTGGATCCTTCTATTTCCCCATCCTCCCATGGTTCTCTCACCTAAATTCCCAATAGGAAGTCTTCCCCTCTGTCCCACATTCCTGGAAAGTGAAGACTTTCGTGTGACATGCTCCTTGTTTTTAATAGCTGAGTAGTAGTCCATAGTGTAAATGTAACACAGTTTCTTTATCCATTCTACTGAGGGACACTTAGGCTGTTTCCAGTTTCTGGCTATTATGAATAAGGCTGCTATGAACATCACTGAGTGTATGTCCCTGTTATGTGGTGGAGCATTTTCTGGGTATATTCCAAAGAGTGGTATAGCTGAGTCTTGAGGAAGCCCTACTCCTATTTTTCTGAGAAAGTGCCAGATAGATTTTCAAAGAGGTTGTACAAGTTTGCATATCCACCAGCAGTGAAGGAGTGTTCTCTTCACATCCTTGGCAGCATGATGTGTCATTTGAATTTTTTATCTTAGCCATTCTGATGGATATAAGATGGAATCTCAGAGTCATTTTGATTTGCATTTCTCTGATGACTAAAGACATTGAACATCTCTTATTTTGGGGGCTATTTTTATTTTATTTATTTATTTATTTATTTATTTATTTATTTATTTATTATTTTTATGAATTTATTCTTGTTACATCTCAATGGTTATCCCATCCCTTGTATCTTCCCATTCTTCCCTCCCTCCCATTTCCCCTTATTCCCCTCCCCTATGACTGTTCCTGAGGAGGATTACCTCCCCCTGTATATGCTCATAGGGTATCAAGTCTCTTCTCAGTAACCTGCTGTCCTTCTTTTAAGTGTTTCTCAGCCATTTGATATTTCTCTGTTGAGAATTCTCTGTTTAGTTCTGAGCTTCATTTCTCAATTGGGTTATTTGGTTTGGTGGTGTTTAATTTCTTGAGTTCTTTATATATTTTGGATATTAGACCTTTGTCAGATGTAGGGTTGGTGAAGATCTTTTCCCAGTCTGTAGGCTGTCGTTTTGTTCTGTTGACAGTGTTTCCTGCCTTACAGAAGCTTCTCAGCCTCATGAGGTGCCATTTATTGATTGTTGACCTTAAAGCCTGGACTGTTGGTGTTCTGTTCAGGAAGTTGTCTCCTGTGCCAATGTGTTTCAGGCTCTTCCCCACTTTTTCTCCTAACTGACTTAGTGTCTCTGGTTTAATCCACGTGGACTTGAGTTTTGTACATGGTGACTAATATGGGTCTAACTGCATTTTTCTACATGTAGACATCCAGTAAGACCAGCACCATTTGTTGAAGATGCTATCATTTTTCCATTGAATGGATTCGGCTTCTTTATCAAAAATCAAGTGACCATATTTGTGTGGATTCATTTCTGGGTCTTCAATTCAATTCCATGATCAACCAGCATATTTCTGTGCCAGTACCATGCTGTTTTAATTACTATTGCTCTATACTACATCTTGAGATTGGGTATGGAGATTCCTCTTGAGGATCTTTCATTGTTGTCTTATCTATCCAGGTGAAGTTGAGAATTGATCTTCCAATGTCTTTAAGAAATTGTGTAGGTATTCTTATAGGGATTGCATTGAATCTGTAAATTGCTTTTGGTAAACTGGTCATTTTTACTACGTTAAGTCACCTGATCAATGAACAAGGGAGATTCCTCCAACTTCTGGTGTCATGTTCAATCTCTTTCGTCAGAGATTTAAAGTTTTTCAAACAAGTCCGTCACTTGCTTGGACAGAGTTACTCCTAGATATTTTATATTGCTTGTGGCTATGGTGAAGGGTGTGGTTCTCCTAGTTTCTTCCTCTGCACAATTGTCATTTGTATATAGGAAGGCTTCTGACTTTCTTGAGTTAATTTCGTATCCAGCCAACTTGTCAAAGGTGATTATCAGTTGTAGGAGTTAGCTGGTGGAATTTTGGGGGGTCACTTATGTACACTATCATATCATCTGCAAATAGGGATAATTTGACTCCCTCCTTTCCTATTTGGATCCCCTTAATCTCCTTTTGTTGTCTTATTGCTCTGGCTAGAATTTCAAGAACTATATTGAAGAGAAATGGAGAAAGTGGGCAGCCTTGTCTGGTCCCTGATTGTAGACAAATTTCCTTGCATATTTTTCCATTTAATTTGATGTTGGCTATTGGTTTGCTGTATATAGCCCTTATTACATTTAATATGTGCCTTGTCTTCCCAATCTCTCCAAAACTTTAAACATGAATGGGTATTGGATTTTGTCAAATGCTTTTCTACATCTAAGGACATGATCATGTGTTTTTTATTTCAGTTTGTTTATATGGTGGATTACATTGATGGATTTCCATATATTAAAACATCCCTGCATGCCTGGAATGTAGCCTACCTGGTCATAGTGAATGATATCTTTGATATGTTCTTGTATTTGTTTTGCAAATATTCTAGTGAGTATTTTTGCTCATAAGAGAAAATGGTCTGAAGTTCTCTTTTTTGTTGGGTCTTTGTGGCATTTAGGCATCAAAGTGACTGTGGCTTCATAGAATGAATTTGGTAGTGTTCCATCTGTTTCTGTCTTTTGGGGTAGCTTGAAGAATATCGGTATTAGCTCTTCTTTGAAGTCTGCTAGAATTCTGCACTGAAACCATCTGGCCCTATCCTTTTTCTGGTTGGGAGACTATCAATGATTGCTTCTATTTCTATAGGATTAATAGGAATATTTAACTTGTTTATCTGATCTTGTTTCAATTTTGGCACGTGGAATCGATCAAGAAAATTGTCCATTTCCCTTATATTTTCAAATTTTGTGTCATATATGCCTTTAAAGTAGGATCTTATGATTCTTTGTATTTCTTCAGTGTCTGTTGTTATATCTACCTTTTATTTTCTAATTTTGTTGATTGGATAGTGTCTCTCTGCCTTTTGGTTAGTTTGACTAATGGTTTGTCTATCTTGCTGATTTTCTTTTTTTTGGAGGGGGGGAGTAAATCTTTTATTTATAAATGAGTTGTCAAGGTCCAATACCTTATGCAATAGTTGAAGCACACATACATATGTGTATCAGAAATAACTTTAGAATTATATGAATATACAATAATTTATACCAATGTATAAAAAATACTTGAAGATAACAATAGTTCTATAGTTGAGGAACAGATTCAATAATCTACATTTTTATCCTATTATTACTATATTCCCCCTTTTTCTTCAACTCTTCTCCTTATTTAAGAAAGGATAGAGAAAAGAAAAGAGAGAAATCCCCTAATCTATGCTTCTATACGATACTTTTTCCAGATCAAGACTATTAACAATTTTTAACCAACCTCTTTTTTTAATTTTTTAAAATTTATTTTATTAATTTATTCTTGTTACATCTCTATGGTTATCCCATCCCTTGTATCCTCCCATTCTCCCCTCCCTCCCATTTTCCCCTTATTCCCCTCCCCTATGACTGTACCTGAGAGGGATTACCTCCCCCTGTATATGCTCATAGGGTATCAAGTCTCTTCTCGGTGACCTGCTGTCCTTCCTCTGAGTGCCACTAGGTCTCCCCCTCCAGGCTGATTTTCTCAAAGAAACAGCTCCTGGATTTCTTGATTCTTTGAGTTGTTCTCTTTGTTTCTAATTTACTGATTTCAGCCTTGAGATTGATTATTTCCAGACGTCTACTCCTCTTGGGTATTTCTGCTTCTTTTTTTTCCCCCTAGGGCTTCTAGATGTGTCATTAAGTTGCTTATGTGCGATGTTTCCAATTTCTTTATAAAGACACTTAATGCTATGAATTTTCCTCTTAGCACTGCTTTCAACGTGTTCCACAAATTTGGGTATATTGGTCCTTCATTTTCATTGAATTTCAGAAACTCATTGGTTTCTTTCTTTATTTCTTCCCTGACCCAGGTGTCATTAAGTGTCCAGACCCACCGGACAGTTCACTGAGACTCACGGACCCCCAGGGAGAGAATGGGGGGACAAAAGACACAAGGAACAGACAGCAAGTCAGAGTCTGATCAAGCTGACAAAATTTTATTTTTCTCAGGCTGCTTATAAGCACAAGGCAGGATGTTGGGTAGGGGCAGAGGGGGAACTAGGTTGAGAGTGAGGTCAGCCCCCTACTGCTGCACACTGCAATGTTCCCTTCATGGTCAGGTAGCCCTGCGCAAACGGACTGGAGTTAACCTAGATGAAACAGATCTGTATCTGGTTATTGAGGAAGCTGAAGATAGGACAGTAGGACCGGAGCTAACCTAGGTGAAACAGATCTATATCTGGTTTTTGAGGAAGCTAAAGACAGGAGGTCTTCTGGAGAGTTCTCCGAGAGGTCACCGAAAGGGAGGGAGCAGGAGAGGTTTTTGTCAAGTAGAACACAAGGGGTCCAAATGGCCATATTTGCTGAAAGCGCCTCCATCAATTAAGTAGAGTTGTTTAGTTTCCATGTGCATATAATCTTTCTGTTATTTCTGTTGTTTTTGAAGTCTAGCCTTAGACTACGGTGATCTGATAGGATACAAGGTATTATTTCAATCTTCTTGTATCTGTTGAGGCTTGTTTTGTGACCTACTATGTAATCAGTTTTTGAGAACGTTCCATGGGGTGCTGAGAAGAAGGTTTAATCCTTTGTGTTTAGGTGA
Source organism: Acomys percivali (assembly GCA_907169655.1). NCBI lineage: Eukaryota > Metazoa > Chordata > Mammalia > Rodentia > Muridae > Acomys > Acomys percivali. The sequence continues at coordinate 67,818,838 of OU015752.1, forward strand.
AAAGTTCTTTAAGTATCTTTTAGACCCATTTGATTCATGGTATTGGTTAATGATGTAATTTCTTAGCTAAGTTTCTGTTTCAATGGCCTATCCTTCAGTGAGAGAGCCATGTTGAAGTCTCCCACTATTAATGTGTGGGGATCGATTTGTGGTTTAATCTTTTAAATAGTTCTTTTACAAATGTGGACGCCCTTGTACTGGGAGCATGGATGTTCAGATTGTGATATCATCTTGGTTGGTTTTACCTTTGATGAGTATAAAGTGCCTTTCCTCATCATTTTTGAATAATTTTGGTTGAAAGTCTATTTTATTTGATATTAAAATGGACACACCAGCCTGAGTCTTGTGATTATTTGCTTGGAATATTTTTTTCAGCCTTTTACCTTGAGGTAATGTCTGTCCTTGTGAGTGAGATGTGTTTCTTGAATGCAGAAGAATGTTAGATCTTTTTATGCATCCATTCAATTAGTCTGTGTCATTTTTGGAGAGTTGAGACCATTGATGTTGAGAGATATTAATGACAAGTGACTGTTAAGTCCCCTAATCTTTAATGTTGGTTACAGTAGAGAGTTTGTGTGGTTGTGTTTTTGTGTTGGTATAGATGTCTATCTCCTGTATAGTTTTGTTTGTGACTTGTCCGTTTGTGGTGGATGTTTCCATCTGGTAACTTCTGTAAAGCCGGACTTGTAGATTGGTACTATTTGAATTTATTTTTGTCATGGAATATTTTGTTTTCTCCTTCAATGGTTATTGATAGTTTCCTGGGTATAGTAGTCTGGCATGGCATCTGTGGTCTCTTAGGGTTTGCTGGACCTCTTTCTATGCCCTTCTGGCTTTTATGGTCTCTGCTGAGAAGTTGGGGGGTGTAATTCTGATGGGTTTGCCATTATATATTACTTTGCCTTTTTCTCTTGCTGCTTTTAATATTTTTTCTTTGTTCTGTATATTGTTGTGTTTTTATTATTATGTGTCAGGAAGATTTTTTTCTGTTCTATTCTGTTTGGTGTTCTGTAGGCCTCTTGTATGTTTATATGTATTTCCTTCTTTAAATTGGGGAAATTTTCTTCTATGATTTTGATGAAGCTATTTTCTGTGCCTTGGAGTTGGGTCTCTTTCCTTGATGCCTATTATTCTCAGGTTTCGTCTTTTTATGGTGTCCTTGATTTCTTGGCTATTTTGTGTCACAAGTTTTGCCAGATTTAGCATTGTCTTTGATGGTTGCTTTGAGTCTACAATTATATCTTATAGAGAAGCTCGCTTTTATGTTGCTTAGTTTCTTCTCTAAGGTCTCTCATTTTTCTTCTGTCTATACTTTTATCACTGTTTCCATTTTCATCTTCAGATCTTGAATGGTTTTATTGATTTCCTTCATATGGTTGTTTGCATTTTCTGAACATTTTCCAGTGCCTCTCTACAGGCTTCTTTTATGTCTTCCACCTGTTTGGCTGTGTCTTCCTGCATTTGATTATGGATTTTATTCATTTTCTCCATTATCATCTTCATTAGTAAGGATTTGAGGTCATTTTCTTGTATTTTGACTGTATTTGAGTTCTCAGGGTTGCTGTCTTTGGCATAGCCAAGTTGCTTCAGTTTTTGTTCTTTGAATTCTCATACTGTCCTTTAGTTGTCTTGCTATCTCTGATGTTGGATGGTATTAACACAAGAGAAAAAATAGGCTTTATATTGGTCATACTGTGAGGGTGTAAAGGTAATAAATTTATTATCATTTTATATTTCCTATTTATTGATAAAAACAAAATAATGCAAAAGCAAAAATTTTTAAAAAATGTTTTATAGAAAGGGTCTTCTATTTGAAACGATATAATTTTGATTGCTTTCTAAATACACCTTTTCAAATATACAGACCAGTCTTTGTTTCTAACAAATACTGTGGTAGAACTTAAGGATACATAGTCTACAAGGATGAGAGATACAGTGGTCCAAAGTGAACATGGGCATATTATGATATGATTCTCACATACAAAACAATCTACTGGTGTTTGCTATATGCAAAATATGCTTTAAATTTTCCATGTTCTCAATATTGATATAGGAAAAGCAGGATATTTTTAAAAGAGGAAGGCCAGATTTATTAAGTCATCTGGAAGAGGAGATCAAGGCAGAACATCTTAGTTGAACCAGCCATCCAGAGCTCAAAAATAAGTAGAAAGAGTGAGTTTATTCTGTAGTAAATCTCAGAGGCTGAAAAAAATTCTAGGCCTAGATTAGGTTGTATTCTGCCTAGAAGCTTCCAGGAATAGGTCTAGGTTATCAGACAGAGACAATAAGCCTCAGAGATGATAACTGCATCAGGTGAATAAAAGTTGATGTTATACCTTATCATTATGAATACGCTCTTCATTCCCTTCTAGAAATTTCCCAATAGATAGATGCTGGTTTCATTTCTTTTTCAGGTAAATTTATTCATAGTCAGCCCCATGGTTTTGTGCATTTCATGTTTCAAACCTTCCTTCCTAATTTTTGCTTAACTTTCCTGATTTAAAATTGAGTTGTAGTTTGAACTGAGGACGTTCTGCTTATAAAGCAGAGGTTATAACCACTACACTATGCTTGTGCTGGGTGGCTGGTGGTGCATGCCTTTAATCCTAGCACTCAGGATGCAGAGGCAGGGGGATGGCTGTGAGTTCAAGGCCAGCCTGGTCTACAAAGCCAAGTCCAGGACAACAAGGTTAATATATAGAAACCCTGTCTTGAAAAGCCAAAAATAAAATAAAATAAAATTGAGATTGTGCATATCATCCTTTCATCTCGATTCTTCTTACATTATCCAAGAACTAGTTCCACTATAGTTCAGTCCATTTTTATTTTTATAGTTACTTTTAATGTAATGAACATCAAAAGAGAGTTCCAGCCTATGGTTACTATGAAGTGATCTTGTGGCTTCTGGAATTTCCCATAGGTTAGGGAAAACCTTACCAAATGAGGCAAAGAATAAGAAGGAACATGAAGATTAAAACAGATTTCTGGAGTTAGTTTGAGGCAATAAAGCTTGTCTACTTTGTGGTATGGGCCACTTGACAATTGCTAAGAAAAGTAGTAGGAGTACTACAGATATGCTGTGCAGTTTCAGTCTGAATTTTTGGAGAGAGTGAAGTCATGTCAAATGTATATGATTAACCCTTAACTAAAATTCAAAACATAAAATGCCTTCATGAGCTTCTCTGGTTGGCTAAACCATGTACTGCCACACACGTCTAAGTTAATATAGTGTTTACCCACAGAAAGCACTATGAGAAGAACTGCATTTGACATTTATTCAATTAAGTATAATCCAAAATTTCTGCCACTAAGTAAACACCCAGGAAAAATCAAATCATCATAATAAAAAGTTGAACAAACATGTTCATAATGATACAATTTATGAAAGAGAAAAGTGAAAATAGCAGACATGTTCCTCATTAGTTGAACAGATAAATAAAGTTTTATGTGGCCATTAAATGGAATGTTATTTGGCAATAAGAAGTAATACTAGGAGGATCAAGATAATTCAGAGAGTAAACCACCTTCTGCCATGGCTGACCCTTGAGTTTGATCCCTGGGACCAGCATGGCAGAAGGAGAGAAATGAAATATTACCCATTGTCTTGTGACCTCCGTACATGCACCATCCCACCTGACATCCTTTAATCCCACCTAAATGAACAGATAATTAAATTATCTTTAAAAGAATGAAATACTCATCAACATTAAAACATGAGAAAGTGCTTCAGTGTGGGGCAAAATCTATATTTATCAAGATTAAGAATAGTCTGAGCAGAGTTAAATTATGAATGTAAATATGATCAAAACATGCATAATATTATAGAATAAAATTGTAAAAAAGAGGGAAGATAAAGTAAAAAACTGAAATATTAGTCATAGCTTTTATAAATATGTATCAAATAAACTGGTACATGCACATATATTTATGAATAAAGCCTTCGCAGTATAAATTTGTAGAAATACCAAAGAAAGAGTATACTAGTACATACACCTAAAAGTAAGACATGAAGCAGCTATACAAGGAAACAGAAAATATAGATTTTAATAAATAAGGGCTAAATTAGTATATAGTATTCCAAAAATGGAACAATGTGAAGACCATTACTATTAAAACAAATGTAAGATTTATCACTAGAGAATATACTAGAAATTAGTCTGTGAACTGGATTCACACCTTCCTCTCTCAACAGGCTTGCAGGAAAATCAAAGTTTGCATGATCTAAGGTAATCAGTTGGGATTATCTATTCCCACACAATCATAGAGATAACTATATAAATTATGCATAAGATTTAAAATAGATACCACATTTTTTCATTTAAAAATATTTCTAAAATTTTTGATTTTGCTTTTTCATGCTAGAAATCCAATCCAGAGCTTCATAATCGTTTCATAAGTGCTGTAATATTTAGGTGTTCCACAGGCCAAGGATCTTTATGAATGTTGTTGATCCTATTGAATTCAATGATTTCACCTCATATATATTTGGAAAATACACATGTCACAAGTTGTATATGTGAACAAGATAAAAACATGAGAGGAAATATTAAACAGTTTTTCATTGGAAAAGATGCAATAAATACAGGGAAAGCAATAAGATAAAAATGGTTTAATAAACAAAACAACCAAAATATGGTAAATATAAACAAACTACAAAAATATGTAAGAAAAATAAGCTTGTTTTTAATGTTTAAAAAGATATTTCACAAAAAATTTATAAATGTTCAATAAATACATAAACAGTATTCTACCTTTAAAGGCAATATGGAAAATAAAAGAGTGCCAAAAGAATACAAGACCACTAAGAATATTAAAACTTAAGCAATATGAAATTACTAAGTATTGGAAAGGGTTACCCCTTTCTATACATCATTATGTGATAGACATTTGAATGGTTTATATTAAGAGTAACAATAGATTGTTGGAATTTTAACATTTATTTATTTACTTTACAACCTGATCATAGCCCACTCCCTCCTCACCTCCCAGTCTCTCCCCCTCTTCCTCTCCCACAATCTCCTACTCCATTCTACAGAAAAGGGCAGCCATACTTCCTGCCTACCTCAGTTCCTCAAGTTGTATCAAGTTGTTCTCTTCCATTGTGACCTGGCAAGGCAGTCCTGCTGAAGGGAAGTAATTGAAAAGCTGACAAGAGAGTCCATGTCAGAGAAAGACTTTCTCCCCTTAACAGGGGACCCACATAAAGTCTGAGCTGCCCATTGGCTACATTTTTGTGAGTGGCCTAGGTCTCATCCACGCAAGGTCCTTGGTTTGTGTTTTAGTCTCAGCAGTAGCCTCTGGACCCTTGTTAGTCGGATCTGTTGGTTTTCCTGTAAAGCTCCTGTCACCTTCTGATCCTTTTCTCCTCCTTCTCTCCCCACTTTCACACAAGTCTTCCTATGTACTGCTCAGTGTTTCGCTATAAATCTCATCATCAGCTGCTGGGAGCAGCCTCTCAAAGGACAGCTTGAATGGGCTTCTGTCCACAGGCACAGCAGAGTATCGTTAATTATGTCAGGAGTTGGGCTTCTCCCATGGAGTGGGTCTTGGGTTGGGAGAGGCATTCATTGGAAATTCTCTCCATCCCTATTCTATTTTTATCCTTAAACATCTTGTAGGGAGGGTGAATTTTGGGTCAAAGCTTTTTTGGGTGGGTTGGTGTTACTCTCCTACTACTTGTGAAGTTAGAGGGTATCGTCTTTAGTCTCTATGGCTGCTGCGCTTAGCAATCTCTGCTAGATAGCCTCTCATATCCTCCTGGGAAACTGCTGTAATGTAAGCCTCCAGGTTGTCATATGATGCCCTCACCCAAAGTTTCTTTTTTCTCTACTGGCCTTCTGTTCTCTCTTTCCTGCAGTCTCCTCTCTCATATCTCTCTTTGCCTCTTCTCCTACATTATTACCTCTCTTCAAGCACTACAGCTGTCTATTCAGTTTCCCTTTGTCAGGAGATTGAAGCATCCTCCCTTGGAACTACCATGTTATTTATCTTCCTTGGGTTTCTTCATTGTAGTATGTTTATCCTGTGCTATATGACTAAAATCCACTTATAAATGTGTACATACCATATGTGTCTTTTCTGGGTCTGAGTTACCTCAGGATGATCTTTTCTAGTTCCATCCACTTGCCTTCAAATTTCATAGTTTCATTGTTTTTGATTGCTTGTTTGTTTGTTTTTCTTTTTTTTTTAGTTTTTTTATTTTTGACATTTTTATTTTACATACACACACACACACACACACACACACACACACACACACAAACACATACGCACATCACTATAGCAAGAAGAACCATGACACAATAGGGAATTACATACATGTTACATTCTTAGGGTTTTGGCTACTTGTATTTGACAGCCTTGAAGAAAGCACCTTTCCTACCTTCATGCATCTAAAATTCTGAATGTAAATCAATCTCCATCACATCATGTCATTATCAATTTAAAACATCTATATCAACCTAAAAAGGGGGAGATTTACTTGTTTTAAATGGTTGAGTAGTATTCCATTGTGGAAATGTACCAAAGTTTCTTTGTTCATCCTTTAGTTGAAGGATATCTAGATTATTTCCAGATTCTCTCTATTATGAATAAAGATGCTATTATCATTAGTTGAGCAAATCTCCTTGTATGATGGAACATCTTTTGGGTATATGGCCAGGAGTGAGTCTTGAGATAAAGCTATTTTCAATTTTTTGAGAAAACCCCAGATTGATTTCTAAAGTGGTAGTAAACATTTGTACTCCTACTCTCATATCATATGGAGCAGTGTTCTCCGTTCTCCACATCCTCACCTGCATGTGATGTCACTTGAGATTTTGATCTCATCCATTCTGAGGGGTATAGGATGAAATCTCAAAGTCATTTTGAATTGCATTTCTCTGATGGCTAAGAGTATTTCATAAAGTGCATCTTGGACACTTGAGATTCCTCTGTTGAGAATTCTATGTTTAGCTCTGTGCCCACATTTTCTTATCTGGGTTATTTTGTTAGTGTGTAGTTTTTGTAATTGTTTATATATTTTGAATATTACCCATTTTGTTGCACTTAGGATTGGTGATGAACTTTTCCCAGTCTATAGACTGTTGTTTCATTGCATTATAGAAGCTTTTCAGGTTCAAGATTTCCCACTTTTTAATTAGTGATCACAGAGCCTGGGCTGTCAATATTCTATCAAGGAAGTTGTCTCGTGACTTCCTGAACAGAACAACCAAAACCCCAGGCCTTCAGGTCAACAATTAATAAATGGGACCTCATGAGGCTGAGAAGCTTCTGTAAGGCAGGAGACACTGTCAACAGAACAAAACGACAGCCTACAGACTGGGAAAAGATTTTTACCAATCCTGCATCTGAAAAAGGTCTAATATCGAAAATATATAAAGAACTCAAGAAATTAAACACCACCAAACCAAATAATCCAGTTGAGAAATGGGGCTCAAGAGAGGAATTTCAAATGGCTGAGACACACTTAAAGAAATGCTCAACATGTTTAGTCATCAGAGAAATGCAAATCAAAACAACTCTGAGATTCCATCTTACACTCATCAGAATGGCTAAGATCAAAAATTCAAGTGAGACCACATGTTGTGGAAGATGTGGAGAAAGAGGAACACTCCTTCATTGCTGATGGGAATGCAGAATAGTGTAGCCACTTTGGAAATCTGTCTGGCGCTATCTCAGAAAACTGGGAATAGGGCTTCATCAAGACCCAGCTATTCCATTACTTGGAATATACCCAGAAGATGCTCCACTATACAACAGGGATATATGCTCAACCATATTCATAGCAGTCTTATTCACAATAGCCAGAACATGGAAACAGCCTAAGTGTCCCTCAGTAGAAGAATGGATAACGAAACTGTGGTATATTTACACTATGGAATACTACTCAGCTATTAAAAACAGGGAATTTCCAAAATTATGGGACAAATGGATTGAACTAGAAATGATTATAATGAGTGAGCTAACCCATAAGTAGAGAGAGTGAAATGGTATATACTCACTTATAACTGGACACTAGCCCAAGGGGCAGGTCCCGTGAAAATCTTCACTTACCAGATAAGTGGGACAAGAGGGGAGGACATCCTATTGAGACTCGAGGTGAGAAAAATATAGGAGATAGGGAAATAGATGGATCAAGAGGGTCCTAGAAACCTACAAGAAGAACACTATGATGGGTGGCTCTGGGCCCAGGGGTTTGGCTCGATCTAAGGCATCAACCAAGGACAATACGTGCAGTCATCATCAAACACCTACCCAGATCTAGCCAAGGGACACAACATTCTCCACAGTTAAGTGGAGACTGGGGAATGACTTTCACACAATCTCTGGTGCCCCATATTTGGCCATGTCCTCTTGTTGGGGAGGCCCAATGGCACTCGGAGGAAGGATAGCAGACTACCAAGAAGATACCTGATACACTAGCATCATATTTAGGAGGAGGAAGTCCCCCTCAGTCACAGTCATAGCGAAGGGGAATAGGGTGAAAGCGGGAGGGAGCGAGTAATGGGAGAATGCATGGGATGGGATAGCAAATGAGATGTAATATGAATTATTTTATTTTCAATAAAAATGTGTTTTAAAAAAGGAAGTTGTCTCCTGTATGCCAATGAGTTTAAGGCTCATCTTCATATTTTCTTCTGATATACTAATCTACCAATTTAGCATATTTGGTTTTATGATGAGGTTTCTGAAGGAATTGGATGTGAGTTTTGAGCAGGGTGATAACTATGCATTTTTCTTGCAGTAAGATAAGCACCACTTGTTGAAGATGCTGTTTTTCAACATTGTAAGATTTTGATCCTTTGTCAAAAATCAAATGTCTATAGGTGTGTGGGTTTATTTCTAGGTCCTCGATTTGATTCCATTGACCAAATAGTTTATTTCTATGTGAGTACCATGCAGTTTTTGTTACTATTCTTCTGTAGTATAGGTGGAAGTCAGGATGGAGATAACTCCAGAGGTTTTATTATCATCTAGTATTGTTTTAGCTATAGAGTGGGTGTTTAGTTTAAGTAGAGTCAGTGTTTTGAAGTAGGAGTTATGCCTGATTTTAAGTGTGATGCTGAAGACTAAACCCTGGTCCTCTAGCAGAGTAACCAGTTTTTGAAACCACTGAGAAATCTCTCCTGCATATGCACTTTCCCTTTTCATCTTTCTTATTTTGTTTATATTTATTATGTAAAGGGTGGAAATGATTAATTTCAAGGTAGAGATCACTATATTCCTCTGTTTCATATTGGTGGATGCATCCTCTATCCAGGTCTCCTCTACTTTCCAGGTTTTCTCTAATACCATGTGGACTAAATTTGTGACAAGAGTACCATGGAAATTTCTAGTGGTCCTGGGCCTCACAGCTAGACTACATGTGATGACTACAGTCTCTGGTAGAAAGAGGGCCTTTGTTCAGTTGAATCTCAGAGACTGGTTAAGAGAAGATTTAAAAATTAGAAGTTTATTTTTGTAACTGCAGTATTTAAAGATGTGAAAGTAAGAATATAAATAGCCTGTTTTGATACACTTGCATAAGAAATAAGAAAATGGGGACTGGAAAGATGGCTCATCAGTTAAGAGCACTGTCTGCCCTTTCAGAGGTCCTGAGTTCAATTTCCCGCAACCACATGGTGTCTCAAAACCATCTATAATGTGATTTGTTGCCCTCTCTGGTCTGCAAGTGTACATGCAGGTGAAACACTGTATATGTAATAAATAAATAAATCATTTTTAAAAAGAGGAAATAAAGAATTGAAAAATGTTTTAGAGTGGTGCCACACACCTTTAATCCCAGTATTCAGGAGTCAGAGGCAGGCAGGTCTTTATGAGTTCAAAGGAAGCCTGATCTAAATAGTGAGTTCCAGGCTTTCCAAAACTATACAGTGAGAAGTCTCAAAAATACACTTGTGTGTGTACATACACACACACACACACACACACACACACAATTTGACCTCAGTGTAGTAGTAGTAGTAAATAACAACAACAACAACAACAACAATAAATGAAAAACCCCTCAACTTGAGAGTGAGATCTATGGGTAAAATTTGAGAGATAAATGGGAGAATCTAGAGAATATAAAGGAAGCAAAGAAAAGCTATGTAATTTTATTTCAATTAAAAGTGTTAAAAATATAAGATAAATATTTGAAGTCAAGTGTGGTAGTACAGGAATTTAATCTCAGTACTTAGGAGACAGATGCAAGCAGATCTCTGGGAGTTTGAGACTGGTCTGGTTTACATAATGAATTCCATAACAGTCAGAGCTGCAAAAAAGAAGGACCTCCTCTCAATATTTTCAATACATACACACACACATACATACATACATACATACATACATACATACGTAGAGAAATTGTAAACGATAGATAGATAGATAGATAGATAGATAGATAGATAGATAGATGATAAGGGTTTTTGGCTGCCTACTACTGTTATTTTCATATTGCTTACTTACTAATTTCCCTCTTTCTATTTTAATAAAATAAAATGAGTCACGTGTTTGTACTGTATACTTTCCTCATATACTTGTTTTCTTCCAACATTTGTCCATAAATGATTTTTTTGCAGTCAGTGTTACAATGCTACAATCAATGTAACTACATTATTTCATATAATGAAACATTAACATATATCATAAAGTCAAGATAAATAAGTTTATGTAACGCATTACTAGTTCTATGTGTGTATTAATAAATACGCACATGTTTAAGTTTTATAGTCATCCATCATTAGAGATTCTTGTTTGATTCCTCTTGTTTTTAGAATAAATTCTTATTCTGAAGACTCACCAAAGTGTCTCTGAAGGGTGAGAGACATTTTAATTAAGTCACAGGTTTGGTACATGACCTAGGATGGCCCAGAACTGCTGATTTATTGAATTAAATTTCTGGGTAGCTGGTTTCTTTTCATCATTTCACACCACAGGATTTATTGAGGCTATAGTAACTGTATGTAGATGCATTAAGTTTTATTAATCTAAATCAAATATGAACAAGTTTCAGTTTGATCAATTTACTTTTTATTGTAATATTTGTTACTATTGTTTTAGTTGGATTTTATTTTTCATTTCACATTTCTGTTCATTCTTGGGGTGTTTATTTATTGCTTACGGCATTCATGATTGCTACAGTTTAATGCAAAGTATTTTCACACTCCTAACTTTCTTCTGTGGAATAAAAAATAGTACCTTGCTCATGATAGTATCATTCAGCATATTGAATGATAGGATGTACTGTGATGTTTCTTATCTATTATCCTTTTTATAAGATGATGACTAATTTTTATTAAATATTTTTACTTACACATTTATATTGTTACACATATATACAATAAACTATGTACAGCAAGAAGAACTGCAAAACAATCAAGAATAACACAAACACACACATATATACACGTGTGTGTGTGTGTGTTACATTCATAGTGTTTTGGCTATTTGTATTTGGCAGCCTTGAGGAAAACATATTTCTTATCTTGCTGAGTCTAAACTTCTGAAAGTAAATCAATATCTATCATATCTCATCATTTTCAACTTAAAACATCTATCTAGTCCTAAAATTATCTTAACCCCTAAACAACTAAGCTTAATTGCAAAACTAAATTATCTGGTCTTCATCCCCATCAGAGACTTGAGAAGGAATAAAATTAATTATTCGAGTATATAGGGAGTACAGGTTAGCAGCTTCCCAAATGAAAAGATGACAAAGACAGTTTGCTGCCTTAAAAGTCACCCAAAATTCTCTGTACGTTGGAGTATCATCTTCAGCCTTCTGACCCAATATATCTGACAGACATATTTGCTTATCCTGTTTTGGCAGAATTTGATTTTCAACTGTGCCTGCATCCAAGTTTGCCTATTTTTAGGCAGAATTCTGTCTGTGGTATAAAAAAGAACACTTTTCCCAGTGGCTTGTTTGCCACATTTGAAGCCACCTCCGACTGGACAAAAATGTAGATTAATGAATCTACTCAACTTATTGCTTCAATTGTTCCTTACAAGGTTATTTTTAATTATTGCTATAGAATTTTGTATATAGATGCAAAATAAGTTTAATGTTAGTTACATTGGTATAGAATTCAAATTTAAGATTATCCTTTACTATATATACTATATATATATAGTATATATATATATATATAGTATATATATATATATAGTATATATATAATTTGTACTCTAATATGTCATATTGTAAAAATACAAATCAATTATAATACAAGGTTTGCTTCCAATACTTTGAAAGTGTTATTGCGTGATTTTTAGGATAAGTTAGTTATACAAGTTAATTTTTGGTTGAGCAAATCATCGTCATATCAATTACTACTGTACTTTTATCACAAGGATATGCATCCTAGGTATAACAGATAGATATGACTCTATAGAAAGATAATATAAAATAGATAAGGTCTTCAAACTCTTCAGAGACATATAGAGTATAGCAGTTAAAGATGTTTTTATTATTTCAAAGATACACTTACAATGAGACAGGTTAACTACTGACAACATCTAGCCTGCCTCAAAGAAGATGATGAGCATCATCTATTATGCTTTATGGAGAAAGAAGAAGGGTATTTTACATTTAAATCTCTCATAAAAAGATTAATAATACATGAACCCTTTGCTTTAGATGAAGGGATGGATTATGATAGCACAGGATGAAAGAGGAAAACAGTGGTGCAGAAGTTTAAAATTCAAACTGTCAACAGAAAACTTGATTTCTTCCCTAAAATTAAATTTCTCACTTTAATTACTGAATTTAGAATAACTAGTTTTTTTAAAATAGTGAGAAGTGAAGATAAAGAATTGGACTATATATAGTAATTGCATCTAGACATGTGTCTGTGTTTGTGTGTGTGTGTGTGTGTGTCTGTGTGTGTGTGCAATAGGAAATGTGTTTTGAGACTCCTCCAGACTAGAAAAGGAAGAAACTAGTTGGTACTCTTTGGTTTATTGAGCACGATGCCACACTTATTTCTATGAGTCCTAGCATAACTTTTTTTTTTTGAAGTAAAGCTCCAACAATTTTTTTAATCTCCCACAGCTTATATATCCCAGCAAAATCTTTCAAGCAATAGAAAAATTACAATGTGGTTTATATTCTATTTTTCTAAGTCAATGATTACAATGAGTATATGTAGAAAAAAAATCCCAGCATGTTCCTCAATACCATTACATGATTAAACGTTTTACATATTACAGGTGAAAAACAAATTGTTCCTAAGAACCCACATATACTGGTATCTAAGCAACTTATTATAGTTTGACAAAGTATAAGCAAGCAAGCTATTTTTCTCAGTCAGTTCTCTTACTGGCAAGCTGTGATTTGCAGTTACAAAGAAAGAATCAATCATTTTATTACTTATCTTTAAAAATCTTTTAAAAATCACAAGTCTAAACTCAAAAAATTTTTTAAAGATTCATTTATTATATATACAGTGCTCTGCCTGCATGTATGCCAGAAGAGGACACCAGATCTCATTATAGAGGGTTTTAAGCCACCATAAGGTTGCTGGGAGTTGAACTCAGGACCTCTGGAAGAGCAGAGTAAGTGCTCTTAACCACTGAGCCATCCGTCTAGCCCCTAAACTTTTATATATGCAAAACTATCAGTCATTTCTACTTCAAATCCTTAGAGCGCACACCTATTCACCAAATTTTTTTTATTAAATAATATCAGGAAGATGAGGGTAAAAATGGGTACAAGAAATTAATCATCACCTTGATCACCAGCCCAGCTTCCGGAGGAAAAGCACATCAGCTAGTGCTGGCTGGGCTGCCATTGTTCCTGTCCCCTGACTTCAAAAAATCTCTCAATAACCAGAAGTGTGCCTTTCTGAACTTCAAATTGTTCCCCAAAATTTTCTATGTCAAAGCCACAAACGAAAGCATCTTAACCTAATTTTTTTTCCTTTTTGGTTTTTTGAGACCAGGTCTCTCTGTGTTAGCCTTGGCTGTCCTGGACTCGCTTTGTAGACCAGGCTGGCCTCGAACTCACAGCGATCTGCCTGCCTCTGCCTCTCAAATTCTGGGATTAAAGGCGTGCGCCACCATGCCCAGCTTAACCTAACTTTACTAACAATCTGCATCTCCAGATTCTTTCTGAGGGTGGTGGTTGAATCATTAATCTGCTTTAGCAGCAATGTTTGGAAAAGATAAATAACTAATAATGCCCAGTAAAGGGCTTAGAGTTTTCACAAGTCCATAGATTATGAGGGTGTGATGACTGCGAGGGCAGCAAGCAGAGTGAAACTCCATAGCAGCTTAAAGTCCTCAGGACACGTTGTCCTCGGGGCTCTGCCTCTCCAAGGCACGCCCACCCCGGGTGTGCTAACCGGTGGGCCGCACTACAAGCGTTCTAAGCTGTTTGCTGTTTTTCTTGCATTGCATCCAATAATTAAAAAAAGAAAAAGAAAAGAAATAGACTATACACATCTAAAAAGTAGGGAAGCCATTTGTTTGCTCATAGCACAGGCACTCAGTGACATGTATAGTTATTTTTGTTTGTTTGTGTTTTGAGACAAGGTATCTCTGTGTAGTTCTGGCTGTCCTGGACTCATTTTGTAGATCATGTTGGCTTCGAACTCACAGCAATCCGCCTGCCTCTGCCTTCTGAGTGCTGGGATTTAAGGTGTGCGCCACCACACCCGGCACATGTATAGTTATTAAGAACTTTATCATAGAGATAATAATGATAATAATAATAATAGTTAATAATAATAATAATAATAATAATAATAATAATAATAATGTGTCTACAAGGGCAGATTTGGACTCACGCTTACATAATGCGTGATGGCCACCAGGTAAACTGAGACAGGTAATGTCGAGGCAAAACAACTTGGCAATGGACTCTGCCGTGCTTGGCTGGGCTGGGCTGGGGTGAGATTCTGTTTCTATTGGTTTTTTTTTTATTAATTTATTCTTGTTACATCTCTATGGTTATCCCATCCCTTGTATCCTCCCATTCTCCCCTCCCTCCCATTTTCCCCTTATTCCCCTCCCCTATGACTGTTCCTCAGAGGGATTACCTCCCTCTGTATATGCTCATAGGGTATCAAGTCTCTTCTCAGTGACCTGCTGTCCTTCCTCTGAGTGCCACTAGGTCTCCCCCGCCAGGGGACATAGTCAGATGTGAGGCACCAGAGTACTTGAGAAAGTCAAATCCCTCTCTCCACTCAAGTGTGGAGACTGTCTTGTCCATGGGCTAGATCAGGGTAGGGGGTTAAATTTTTCCGCCTGTATTGTCCTTGGCTAGGGCCTTAGTTTGAGCGGGACCCCATGACCCAAATCTGCCTATCATAATGTTCTACTTGTAGGTTTCTAGAACCCACTGGATCCTTCTACGTTGCTATTCACCCATTGTTCTCTCATCTAGAGACCCAATAGGATGTCCTTCCCTCGGTCCCAGTTTCCTGGTTAAGGGAAGGCTTTCATGGGACATGTCCATTGGGCTAGTATGCAGATATAACTGAGTATATACCATTTGAGTCTTTCTGCTTCTGGGTTAACTCACTCATTATGATCATCTCTAGCTCAATCCATTTGTCCACAAATTTCGGGAATTCCTTGTTTTTAATAGCTGAGTAGTATTCCATAGTGTATATGTACCACAGTTTCTTTATCCATTCTTCTACTGAGGTACATTTAGGCTGTTTCCATGATCTGGCTATTAAGAATAAGGTTGCTATGAACATGGTTGAGCAAATTTTCTTGCTGTATGCTGGTGCATCTTCTGGGTATATTCCAAGGAGTGGAATAGCTGGGTCTTGAGGAAGCCCTATTCCCAGTTTTCTGAGATAGCACCAGATAGATTTCCAAAGTGGTTGTACTAGTTTGCATTCCCACCAGCAATGAAGGAGTGTTCCTCTCTCCCCACATCCTCTCCAGCATGTGGTGTCGCTTGAGTTTTTGATCTTAGCCATTCTGATGGGTGTAAGATGGAATCTCAGAGTTGTTTTGATTTGCATTTCCCTGATGACTAAGGAGGTTGAGCATTTCTTTAAGTGTTTCTCAGCCATTTGATATTCTTCGGTTGAGAATTCTCTGTTTAGTTCCAAGCCCCATTTCTCAATAGGGTTATTTGGTTTGGCGGTGTTTAATTTCTTGAGTTCTTTATATATTTTGGATATTAGACCTTTGTCAGATGTAGGGTTGGTGAAGATCTTTTCCCAGTCTGTAGGCTGTCACTTTGTTCTCTTGACAGTGTCTCTAGCCTTACAGAAGCTTCTCAGTCTCATGAGGTCCCATTTATTAATTGTTGATATTAAGGCCTGGGCTGTTGGTGTTCTCTTCAGGAAGTTGTCTCCTGTGCCAATATGTTCCAGGCTCTTCCCCACATTTTCTTCTAAGTGACTTAGTGTCTCTGGTTTTATGTTGAGGTCTTTAATCCACTTGGATTTGAGTTTTGTGCAAGGTGACAAATATGGGTCCCGTTGCATTTTTTTACACATAGACATCCAGTTAGACCAGCACCATTTGTTGAAGATGCTATCCTTTTTCCATTGAATGGATTTGGCTTCTTTGTCAAAAATCAAGTGACCATACGTGTGTGGATTCATATCTGGGTCTTCAATTCGATTCCACTGATCAACCAGCCTGTTGCTGTGCCAGTACCATGCTGTTTTAATTACAATTGCTTTATAGTACAATTTGAAATCAGGTATGGAGATTCCTCCACAGCACCTTTTATTGTACAAGATCGTTTTTGCTATTCTGGGTTTTTTGTTTTTCCATATGAAGTTCAGAATTGAACTTTCAATGTCTTTAAAAAATTGTGTGGGTATTTTGATAGGGATTGCATTGATTCTGTAGATTGCTTTTGGTAGGATGGCCATTTTTACTATGTTAATTCTCCCTATCCATGAGCAAGGAAGATCCTTCCATCTTCTCATGTCATCTTCAATTTCCTTCTACAGAGTTTTGAAATTTTTTTCAAACAAGTCCTTCACTTGCTTAGTTAAAGTAACTCCTAGATATTTTATATTGCTTGTGGCTAATGTGAAGGGAGTGGATTTCCTAATTTCTTCCTCGGCAAGCTTGTCATTTGTGTATAGGAAGGCTACAGACTTTTTGGAGTTAATTTTGTATCCAGCCAAATTGCTGAAAGTATTTATCAGCTGTAGGAGTTCTCTGGTGGAATTTTGAGGGTCACTTATGTACACAATCATATCATCTGCAAATAGGGATAGTTTGACTTCCTCCTTTCCCATTTGGATACCCTTGATCTCCTTTTGTTGTCTTATTGCTCTGGCTATAACTTCGAGTACTATATTGAAGAGATATGGAGAGAGTGGGCAGCCTTGCCTTGTTCCCGATTTTAGAGGAATTTCCTTGAGTATCTCCCCATTTACTTTAATTTTGGCTATTGGCTTGCTGTAGATAGCCTTTATTATGTTGAGGAAAGTGCCTTGTATCCCCGATCTCTCTAAAACTTTAAACATGAATGGGTGTTGGATTTTATCAAATGCTTTCTCTGCATCTAAAGAGATGATCATGTGGTTTTTTATTTTCAGTTTGTTTATATGGTGGATTACATTGATGGATTTCTGTATATTAAACCATCCCTGCATGCCTGGAATGAAGCCTACTTGGTCATGATGAATGATATCCTTTATGTGTTCTTGTATTCGTTTTGCAAGAATTTTATTTAGTATTTTTGCATCGATGTTCATAAGAGAAATTGGTCTGAAATTCTCTTTCTTTGTTGAGTCTTTGAGAGGCTTAGGTATCAACGTGACTATGGCCTCATAGAATGAATTTGGTAATGTTCCATCCAATTCTATGTTTTGGAGTAGCTTGAAGAGTATCGGTATTAGCTCGTCTTTGAAGGTCTGGTAGAATTCTGCACTGAAACCATCTGGCCCTGGGCTTTTTTTGCTTGGGAGACTATCAATGATTGCTTCTATTTCTGTAGGGGAAATGGGACTATTTAGCTTGTTTATCTGTTCTTCACTCAATTTAGGCAAGTGAAATTGATCAAGAAAGTCATCCATTTCCCTTAGGTTTTCAAATTTTGTGGCATATATGCCTTCAAAGTAGGATCTTATGATTCTTTGTATTTCTTCAGTGTCTGTTATGTCTCCCTTTTCATTTCTGATTCTGTTGATTTCAATACTGTCTCTCTGCCTTTTAGTTAGTTTGGCTAACGGTCTGTCTATCTTGTTGATTTTCTCAAAGAACCAGCTCTTGGTTTTGTTGATTCTTTGGACTGTTTTCTTAGTTTCTAATTTGTTAATTTCAGCCCTGAGTTTGATTATTTCCAGACGTCTACTCCTCTTGGGTGTTTCTGCTTCCTTTTTTTCTAGGGCTTCCAGCTGTTTTGTTAAGTTGCTTATGTGCAATGTTTCCAATTTCTTTTTAAAGGCACTTAGTGCTATGAGTTTTCCTCTTAACACTGCTTTCAATGTATCCCACAAATTTGGGTATGTTGTTCCTTCATTATCATTGAATTTCAGAAACTCCTTGATTTCTTTCTTTATTTCTTCCCTGACCCATGTGTCATTTAGCAGAGAGTTGTTTAGTTTCCACGTACGTGTAGGCTTTTTGTTGTTTCTGTTGTTGTTGAATTGCAGCCTAAGAGCATGGTGATCTGATAGGATACAAGGTATTATTTCAATCCTCTTGTATCTGTTGAGGCCTGCTTTGTGACCTACGATGTGATCAATTTTGGAGAAGGTTCCATGGGGTGCAGAGAAGAAGGTATATTCTTTTTTGTTTGGGTGAAAGGTTCTATAGATATCTGTTAGATCCATTTGACCCATGGCATTGGTTAATGATGTTATTTCACAGCTTAGTTTCTGTTTCAATGACTTATCCTTCAGTGAGAGTGGAGTGTTGAAGTCTCCCACTATTATTGTGTGGTGATCGATGTGTGGTTTAAGTTTTTTTAGCAGATCTTTTACAAATGTGGGTGCCCTTGTATTGGGAGCATAGATGTTCAGAACTGTGATGTCATCTTGGTTGACTTTACCTTTGATGAGTATGAAGTGTCCTTCTGCATCCCTTTTGATTAATTTTGGTTGAAAGTCTATCTTGTTTTTATTAAAATGGCTACGCCTGCTTGCTTCTTGTGATCATTTGCTTGGAATATTTTTTTCCAACCTTTTACCCTGAGGTAATGCCTATCGTTATAGGTGAGATGTGTTTCTTGAATGCAGAAGAATGTTGGATCTTGTTTATGCACCCATTCAGATAGTCTATGTCTTTTTATTGGAGAATTAAGACCATTGATGTTGAGAGATATTAACGACCAGTGACTGTTAAGAGTCATAATTTTGATGTTGTTTCCAATCGAGTGTTTGTGTAGTTGTGTTTTTGCCATGGTATAATTACCTATTTCCTGAGTAGTTTTGGTTGTAGCTTGACCCTTTGGGATGGAGTTTTCCTTCTTGTACCTTCTGTAAAGCTGGATTTGTGGACAGGTACTGTTTGAATTTGTTTTTGTCATGGAATATTTTGTTTTCTCCATCAATGTTTATTGATAGTTTTGCTGGGTAAAGTAGTCTGGCCTGCCATCTGTGGTCTCTCAGGGTTTGCAGGATCTCTGTCCAGGGTCTTCTGGCTTTTATGGTCTCTGCTGAGAAGTCTGGTGTAATTCTGATAGGTTTGCCATTGAATGTTATTTGGCCCTTTTCCCTTGCAGCTTTTAATATTTTTTTTTGTTCTGTATGTTTTGTGTTTTGATTATTATGTGACCGGCAGTTTTCCTTTTCTGGTCAATTCTATTTGGTGTTCTGTAGGCCTCTTGTATGTTTATAGGTATCTCTTTCTTTAGGTTGGGGAAATTTTCTTCTATAATTTTGTTGAGAATAGTTTCTGTGCCTTGGAGTCTGATATCTTCTCTATCTTCAATGCCTATTATCCTCAGATTTTTTCTTTTCATGGTGTCCCGAATTTCTTGGATGTTTTGTGTCAGGAGTTTTCCAGATTTGGCATTATCTTTAATGGTTGCTTCAAGATCTGTGATTGTATCTTCTAGACCTGAAATTCGTTCTTCCGTCTCTTGGATTCTGTTAGAAAGGCTCACCTCTGTGTTGCTCACCTTCTTCTCTGAGGTCTCACATTCTCGTTTTTCTTCTGTCTGTGTGTTTATCATTGAATCCATTTTTGTCTTCAGATCTTGAACTGATTTTTTTATTTCTTTCACCTCATTATTTGTATATTCCTGAGTTTCTTCCGTTGCCTCTTTATAGGTCTTCAGAGCTTGAACCGTTTTAATTATTTCTTCCATCTGGTTATTTGCATTTTCCTTAAATTTTTCCAGTTCCACTCTATGTGCTTCTTTTATGTCTCTCACCTGTTTTGCTGCGTCTTCCTGTATTTGATTACGAATTTTATTTGTTTCCTCCATTAATATGCTCCTTATTAAGGATTTGAGGTCATTTTCTTGTATTTCCATTGTATTTGAGCTCTCTGGGTTGTTTTCTTTGGGATAGCTGGAAACTGGAGACGCCATGTTGTTTTGAGGTTTTTTGCGTATGCTTTTACGCTGTCCTTTAGACATCTTGCCGGCTTTGTTTTCGTTGGGTAGATTCCCGAGTAGGATGGAGGGAGTCTGATGATAGATTCACTTGTTTTCTCACGGTTTCCGTAGGTTGGAAGCTCTTATGTTTCACTGTTGTGGATGGCAGGAGGTTAGCCCTGTCGTTTTGGGCTCTCACAGCCAGTGATCCTCAGCTCTCCTGTGCTGTGGGTCCTGTAATCGTTCTGGGTCTCTGGATGAGCGTTGGGTCAGGCCAAGGTATCCACAGCCTTCTGGGTTCCCTGCCAGGTCCAGCCAGGGACACTAGTCCCAAACCACCGTCTGAGCTCAGCTAGTATCTCAGGGCCTGAACCGTCTGCCGAGCTTAGCTAGGAATTCTGGGCTCAAAATGCACACAGGGTCCAGCCAGAATTTTCGGGCTAGGACTGCGCACCAAGCTCAGCTAGGGGTGTTTGGCCAAACTGCTTGCTGTAGTCAGTTATTGACTCATGCCCGAACCATCCGCGCAGCTCAGCCAGGAATTCTGGATTCAAACTGCACACTGTGTCCAACCAGAGTCTTAGAGCCGGGACTGTGCCAAAGGCTCTAGTAGAGACTCTGGGCCCAATCTGTCTGCCAAGCACGGTTAGGGACTGTGGCCCTAAGCTGCACGCCGAGCTCCACCTGAGTCTCTGGGGCAGAATTGTGCTCCGAGCACAGCCAGGGACTATGGACCCACACTGCACGCTGAATTCAGCCCGGGCCTCCAGGCCTATACTGTGTGCATAGTCCAGCCAGAGTCTTGGGGCCGCCGAGCCTGTGTGCACAGCTCAGGAAGAATCCCTGGGCCTAATCCGCCCGGCAAGTCCAGCTAGGGCCTCTGGGCTGAATCTGTGTGCTGACCTCAGCCTGTGTCAGCGCCCTAAAACTGCCCTCTGAGGAGAGCTAATGTCTTGAGCAGAACTGCTCGTTGATGTGTGCTAGCGACTCCGGTGGGACTGAGCGCTCCGCCCAGCCTGCGTCACAGCAGGTGAACTGGCTGCACTGAGGTGGTCCTTCGGTGGACCTGAGCGCTCCGCCCAGCCTGCATCACAGCAGGTGAACTGTGGCTGTGCAGAGACGGGCCAGGGGTGGAACTGAGTGCTCCGCCCAGCCTGCGTCACAGCAGGTGAACTGCTGCTGTGCAGAGACGGGCCTGGGGTGGAACTGAGTGCTCCGCCCAGCCTGTGTCACAGCAGGGGAGCCGTGGCTCCGCTAAGCTGTTGTCTTGGGCAGAATTGCCCGCTGCGCTGAATCAGCGTCTCCACAGCACTGCGCCCTGAGCTGTACCCGGGACTCTGGGGCTGAACTGTCCGCCTTGTCCAGCTTGGGTCACAAAGCACCACGCGACCCAAATCCTGTCCAGTGTCCCCTCTCCCGCAGCAACTCCCACCGGCCACCACACTAACCGCCTCCACTGGATGGCTCTGAGCTGCAAACCTCAGTCGCTGCTGCTGGTGTTGCTGACGCCGCCTGTGCCGCCGCTGCTCTGATCCGAGAAAATCCGCACTCCTCCCGTGTGTAGGGGCACGCAGGTCCTCCGCACCCTGGTCCTTCCGAACCGTGGAGCACTCCTGCTGCCGTGGTGTCGGGATCCTGGTGTTCCTGGCTCAGAAATCTGTGCAATTCCCTGAACTGTTCACTGGAGCTTCCAAACATGGTCCACACTGCTCGCCGCCATCTTGGATCTCCTCTCCTAGCATAACTTTTTACTGGACATTTTTAATTTCAACTAACAAAGAACTCTCTGGTATAGTATATTTACATCATTTTCAGTAGATTTCATATGAAAATTTTCTTGCTTTATTTCTTATTCTGAAATATATGCTTGAATTCTATTTTCCTTTTGAATATTCTTCTTAGAAAGGTAAAGCAAGGATTTTTAAACTAATTTTAATTCCCACATTTTATAGATGAAATCTCTTCACTTTAACCAGTCTGTAGCACTCCATGGCTTCTATATTTTCATGTTTGGTATTCAGAAGAAGGAAGATTTGGTCAAAGGGACCCCATTATTAAGCTGTGTTCTAGAAGTTGATTCATCCTGTGTAAAAGAAGCGATGCCAATAAAACCCACTGACTCCTGAATATTTGGTATAATATTTATGTCTGTGTGTGTGTGTTAGATTTCCCTGTGTCAGATGCTGAAGATTTGAAAGAGCCAGATTGCCAGAAATTGGGAACATTCTCTTTAGTAAAAATACTTTCATCTGCCTCAGATCATTGATCTCAATGGTTCGTCTGATTATCATCCTCATTCTCAGACATCTTCCTAATGTCTCATTTCCAATATGTTTCCTTTATTTTATGAATGCACAATAAACATAAATTTATTGAGAACGTAGTAACCCAGAGATGTTTCTTTTGGAATGTCTGAAATCCTCAAGATTATGAGATACTGTCAGGAAGACCTGCTTGAACTTTATTCATTCCGTCAACAAAAATAATCACAATTCATTTTAAAGGAAATATGTTGTACTTCACTCCAGGCAAACAATCAAACAGCACTACATATCCACACAATTGGAGTCTCAAGGAGAGGAACTTTGATGGCACTTTCCTGTGAACGCATGGGGAAATAGAAAAAAATGATCACAGCCATGCTGTGAGTCTCTGGCTAAAAAATGTACAATGGAAAACATACATTTTAAGGTGTACAATGTGTGGTCATCATGAAATTATTGTGTATTTGGTGAGGCTTTGTGGGGTGATAAATCATCTAATCATACAATATAAAGAAAGGATTCAGATGTGAAAACTTGTTGGATATTGAAATATCTTAACATATGTTATTTGAAATTAACATAGTAAACATTGTCATAAAATTACAAAATTTCATGCCTAGATGAAATAATTTTTATTGGGGTTATTTCTCAGGAACCATATTTTATCTAGAATAAGTTTACAAAATTGTTTTTCACTGTCCATCATAGTCTAAGACTACTGGAGATATATTTGGATGCTAATAGACAATCTACAACTGCATAGTTGCTAAAATTCCCTGTACTATCTCTTTTTCTCTGCTCTTCCATCTTATCATCTCAGACTCTACTGTGCCTCTGAATTTTGCAACATTAAGTCTATGTCTACAAATGGCATACATACCATTACAGCACCTTTTTAAATGGTTGGTGGTCAACTATGGACAACAGGATAGTGAACACTCAGAATGACTTAATTGGTTATGAAATTAGAAAAATACTATATTAATATATCAAAATGTTATTTCTACTATAAAAAGTTAACATGGATTTTTTCTTTTCTTTTTTTTATTAACTTAATCATATTACATTTCAATGATTATCCCATCCCTTGTATCCTCCCATTCCTCCTCCTTCCATTTTCCCCTCACTCCCCTCCCCTATGACTGTGACTGAGGGGGACTTCCTCCCCCTGTATATGCTCATAGGGTATCAAGTCTCTTCTTGGTAGCCTACTATCCTTCCTCTAAGTGCCACCAAGTCTCCCCATACAGGGACCTGGTCAAATAAGTGGCACCAGAGTTCAGGATTCTTATGCAACACAATTTTCCATATATTATTTTTATATGATGTTGCACATAAAAGGAGTATATACCTCTTTGCCAGAAACATGCCTATAATCCCAGCACTCAGGAAGCAGATATAGGCCTATGTCAGTGAGTTTGAGTCCAGCCTGGTCTACATAGTGATCCCAGGACAGCCAGGCCTACATAGACAAAGAGTGTCTCAATAACAGCAGTAACACCAACATCAACAAAATGTCTGACATGCTTTGGATTAAATATTTTATTTAGGTGTGTGACTCTGTGAATACATTTTGAAAAAGAATATCCTGTTTAATGATCTGTCTGTACATGTGTTTTGTTTTTTGTTTTCCTATATGCATAAGTACATTCAATATAATTATTAGGATTACATAAGATTGCATGGGCTCGAATCATGTTTAATTGCATCAGAGTTTGTGTAGTTCAATGTTTTAGTTGGAATTTTCTCACAGACTGTCATAATTGGTTAAAGAGTAAATGAGCACTAGTTATATTTTGAACAAAATAAATACACATATACTCGTTGATTAATGTAATATAATAAAGCTTTCTTTTTTCCACGTTCTTTTACATGGTTTTGCCTAGATTTTGGGTAAATTTTCTCATGTCCAATGATTCAATCAAGAAGACCACTAACAAAGTTTCCCATCTAGTTGGGTTTTCGTTGATTCTGGGTTCAAGGAAGTTGACAAACAAGATTCAGCTTCCAGCCTTCATGCATTATTTTTGTTGGATACTAGATAAAGGAATTGAAAATAGGAACATTTTATGCATGAACAGCATGAACAGCAAGCACTTAGCTAGTTGGGCCAAATCTTCAGTTGTGTTTTCACATTTTCATAAATAAAGATTAGATAAAAGCTTTTACAGAAAATTTTGATTGGTTCTTTCTTTAATTCTTATTTTATTTTTGTAGTCCATCACACATATTCATATTTTCATGTTTATACCCTGATTAACATCATGAAGGTGTTAGTTTTTTGGTTTCCAAAATGTTAGGTGTAAAGTCATCTTATTATTATTGCTGTTGTTAAGTTTAAGAGTAATTTCTTTAGGGTTTAAAAAATACACTTCATGCAAGAAAGCTATAAATCTCATCAGCTGTCCAAAGGACAAATGTGGGAAAAAAATCCAATGTCCTTTCAGCTGGCACAGGAGTCAGTCACATGGCAGACAAGCATCCTTAATGCAAGTAAGGTGAATTTAGAGGGAAGAAATTGGACTCTGATAGATACCAGAAGGAAAAAAAAACTGTTGTTGAAATGAAAGAAACCTACTTGAATAAATGACCGTATTTCTGCTGCAAACTACTTTCTAAGACATAACTTGCTTCTTTTTTTCACATATGTTTTAAAAAAGAATTATTCTTCTTCCATGTGGATCCCTCCTACATACAGAAAGTTACACTGTTTTTCTGTGAATGCCTAAAGTTTGTCTTAATATGAAATATTTAGCTAATAAAGAACAATTTACAACCTTAATAAAACATGTCTTTTGATAAAAGACACCTTGATAAAAATTTAAGTAGAACTTCTATGTACATAGAATTTGGGGCCTTTCAATTATTAGGTTATTTTCTACATTTCTGGTTATAAAGATGAGGAGATGGCTCAAAAGGAACCAGAGTACAGATCTCCAAAAATATAAATGAATATTTATAAAGCAGTGATCCTATAGAAAATGGGAGACAGTCAAGACAATCCCTAGAAATTTGCCTGCCAGACAACCACACATATTCAGGGAAAACAAGTATAATTTTACGATGGAATATTGTTTTCCTATTAATAAAATTGAAAATATGATATTTGCAGGTAAATAATAGAGGTGAAAACAATCACTCTAAATGAGTTAACTGGATTCAGAAAGAAGAATTATAGGTTTTCCTCATTTTTGCATGTCATTTTGTTTTATTTGAAATATCCAAATGAAGAAGTTTCAGGAAATTTATATGGGCCATGGACATTGGTCAAGGAGGTTTCATTCAAGGGAGAGATAGAAAATAATGGTATAAAAGACTAAGTAAAATAAATAGCAAAGGGGAAGGTTTAATTGAGGTGGAGAATGGGAAGGCAAAGTAGAGAAGGAAAATATGGGAAGGGATAGTTAAAAAGAAAGCCTTTTTGGAAAAGTCATGGAATTCCGGCTACTATTTTAGAGTTTACACACACACACACACACACACACACACACACACAC
>OU015752.1:67845066-67857250 GCA_907169655.1 Acomys percivali
CTCAGTCAAAAAATACAGGCTTTCCATAGTTGCAGAGACTAAAACATAGTTATCAGGAAGTCTGATATTTGGGAGGATTTCTTTCTTAGCTTGTAGCTATAATTTTTAATGTAGCCATACATGCAATACAGATAGATAAAAGTCTGATGAACATATAATAACAAGTATATCTATAGGACATTAAATAATCCTAATGTCAAAAAAATATTTTATTTTATTTTAACTATTCATGGAATTTTTAAAATATCAATTTACCAATAAATGGTGTTTGAACTATAAAATGCATTACACTGTATCTCTAGATGTTTACTGCTTATGACATTTTCCGTTGTATTTTTATGTCATCTACTCAGGTATAAGTTTAAGAACTATGAGTTTGTTCTGGCCTTGGTGTTTGCCATTGAGGAGATCAACAGGAATCCACATCTTTTATCCAACATGTCCCTTGAATATGATGTCTATAATGCCCCATACACTGAAAAGAACACTCTTATGAGTCCCTTTATTTGCCTCACAGGGCAGAAAAAAATCATTTCTAATTATAATTATGGAAAGAATAGGAAGTCAGCTGCTGCACTCACTGGGATATCATGGGCAACATCTGTCCAGACTGGAACATTGTTGCAACTGTTCAAAATCCCACAGGTGAGGGAGGGTGTTGTATGGGAACAGGACTCTAGATACGCCCTGTGGGCATTTTGGTATTTTCAGTGGTAAAAGAGGGACACTTAAATTATGCCTCAAACATGAAAGGTAATTTCCCAGTCAATAGTTGATCAATCCAAACTTTTCTAAGAATCGACAGAATGATGAATGTAGACAAGATAGGGGGCTTATGGAATGTAGAAGAATTTTCACTAATTTTCCAGAAATATCAGTCAGAGAGATTTGTATTTTAAATAAAAATGACTCATTTTTGCCACTACCATTTTCATCTCTTGTTTCAGAGCTGAGATTATGTTTCATATGACTATTCTGCCTCTTATATCTAACCTCTACTTTCCGTTTCCATTTGGGCCTTCAGATCCTATTTTAAGTGACAGAGGTCAATTTTCTTCTCTGTACCAGATGGCTCCCAATGACACATCTCTGTCACTTGCCATGGTCTCTGTGATGCTTCATTTCAAGTGGTCTTGGGTTGGTCTGCTTCACCTAGATGACCACAAAGGAATTCAGATTCTTTCAGACTTGAGAGAAGAAATGAATAGGAATAGAATATGCTTAGCTCTTCTGGAAATGATCCCAGTCATCCAGAATTCATTTTCCTACAAATTCTGGAAAAATATAATTAGGTTCAGGACTCATTGGCCAATGTTTTTATCGTTGATGGGGACATTGATTCTATTCAATGTTTAATGCACAATCTAGGATGACAGTTAATAACATGAAAAGTCTGGGGCATGAGTTCACAATTGGATAGTGCTAAGAAAACTGATAATTTTCTGTTAGATTCTTTCCACGGGAGTCTCATTTTTTTCACACCACCATGAGATTTTTGAGTTTTCCAATTTTATTCAAACAGTTAATCCTTACAAATACCCAAAAGACACTTATCTTCCCAAATTATGGCATGTGCTCTTCAAGTACATATTTTTTTTAAGTTTGATCGTCAACTTTTGGAGAACTGTCAGCCAAATGCTTCCTTGGAATTTTCCCCTACACACTTTTTTGACACAATTATGAGTGAAGAGAGTTATAATATATACAATGCTGTGCATGCGGTGGCCAACAATCTTCAAGAAATAAGTCTTCAGAAAGCTCAAATACAACCATATATAAAAGGGAAAGAAATGGTGTTTTCCCCCTGGCAGGTAATGTCCCTTCCACCACATTGTAACATTAGCACTGCAACAATTTGAGGGATTGAAAAGTCATTCAACTAGAGATTATAAAATGTAGTCTATTTTGTAAAATGAAAAAATATGACACATTTTATTTATTTTGCCATCTAGTGACCAATACATATCCCATTGTGGGTGACTGGATGTATGTGGTGAGAGGAAGAAAGGAAAAATAATAATAACTTCCTGTTTTAGGATTACCAAAGCTGTGACAAAACCATACAATCAAAAGCAAGTTGGGGAAGAGAGTGTTTTTTTTGGTTTAGTCTTTTAGATCAGTGTTCATCAATGAGGAAGTCAGTGCATAAACTCAAACAGATCAGCAACCTAGAGTCAGAAGGTGATGTAATCGCCATGGAGGGTTGACGCAAGCAGTTTTACTCATTTGTACATTCTCAGACTGTGTCCTTGAAGAATCCAGTACTACCAGTCCAATGATGACCCTACCCACCATAAGCCCTGCCCTTCACCATCAACACATACAGACAGATTGGATGAAGACATTTTCTAAATTGACGTTCTTTCTTTTCAGATGACTCTAGCTTGAGTCAAATTGACATAAAACTATTCAGTACACTCGTTATCAAGAATGATATTCTCAACTTTTGAAATGTCCCAAAGGGTCCTGGACTAAAGGTGAAAGTAGGAACCTTTCCTCCAAATGCTCCCCATGGTCAACAATTGTCTTTATTTGAGCATATAAAACAATGACCTACAAGGTTTACAAAAGTGTGCTTCAGCTTGTCCTAATTCTTTGAGCTTACTTTTATAACAAAAATTGTTTATATTTTTTAGATATAAGCATTATTCTATTATTCAGCAAAGCCTATCCCTATAAAACTAGCAATACAGAATAGTGCAGAACAATTACAATGTAAACAATTTTCTGAATCCATGATTCAGAGCAATGGATACCTTTTTATTCCAAGTCTGTTATTTTCAGTGGTGATAGCAGAAATTACTCAAGTAATAAAGCAAATACCTGGACACTTGTTGATAGATCCACAATACTATTATTTTCAATAGACACAAAGAAAACCATGGACCACACAAGTTAGGTTACTGACCCTGGGTGAATTTTCAGTCATTTTTTAGTACCCTTAATCAAAATGGCTTGCTTTTAAAAGCATAATGAATCTATTTTCATGGTCATTATTTTCATGTGTTCCTTTAGGTCTGAGATTGTGGTTGATGCCACTTTTCTTTCTCTTTTTTATAATTATGTTTATTTTTCTTCAGCTTAATTGGGGGCACTTTGGTCCCATCTTGAGTTATTAAGGCCAGTATTCTCTCTACCAGATGGCTATCAAAGACACATCTCTGCCTACTGTCGCAATCTCTTTGATGCTTCATTTCAGCTGGACCTGGGTTGATCTACTCTTCAAAGATAACAATATGGGGACACAAATCATGTGACATTTAAGAAGAAAGATTAAGAATAATAAAAGCTTCAAAGTTTTGTGGAAAAAATCACAGACACAGGGAATTTATTTCACAAAACATACTGGAAAATATGGGAATATACAACAATCATCAGCAAATGTTATTACATAAGGTGACACCAATTCTCTAAGAAGATTAAAGCATTATCAAGGACATAAGTTAGCAACATTGAAAGTGTATGCATTATAAACTTTCAATGATATGTTATTATCAATGCACATAGTTTCATGGCAGATACACTCCAGGGAGCCTTATTTTTTCACAAATCCAGAAGGAAATTATTGAATTTACATGTTTTTTCCTAAAAATTAATCCTTACCTTCCTAAAATATACCTTTTCTCCTTCAAATGCTCATTCTCTGAGTTCAGTTGTGATATTTTATAGGTTCTAAACCAATGCTTCCTTGGATTTATTACAGAGGTAAATTTTTATTATATTATTCAGTGAAGGGGGCTTTAATATATACAATGCTTATGATCTGGTCCAGTCTCTATGAAATGAACCTTGAGCAAGAACACATGTAACCAATCATATGTAATGTGGAAAGAAAGGTGTTTTTCCTTTATTGGTAAAATCCTTTTCAATGTAATTGAGCCTTAGCACTGTGGAAGTTTGAGAGTATGGAGAGGCACTCAAATAGGTATTGTTAATTTCAACATATTTTGTAAAAAGTCACAGGAGAATGGGTACTTGTTTGCTTATCCAGAAACCAATGTAGACCTTTGTGTGATTGTTCCTGAGAAAAGGGTTGCTAACATCAAATTTATTTCACATTTTGTCTTCATATTCTCTATATAATAGCTTCCATAAAATATGAATCAGAATTCTCTCATAATTTTTATAAAAGACTAGTAGTGGAAGTACTCATTATATGTTAATAATACCTAGATTATCACTTTGACTATGACTTAGACATCAGTACACACGTTTTATTTAAGTAGTTTTGAATAAACTCTGAAAGTATTTGAGTGTGGTTAGCTTTTGAAGTACTTCAACTCAAGGGTTACTGATTCATTTCCTACCCTTGGTATTAATGGCTTTTTTAAATTTATTTTTTATTTATTTATTTTTTAAATTACATTTTCTTTATTAATTTATTCTTGTTACATCTCAATGGTTATCCCATCCCTTGTATCCTCCCATTCTTCACCCTCTCCCATTTTCCCCTTATTCCCCTCCCCTATGACTGTTCCTGAGGGGGATTACCTCCCCCTGTATATGCTCATAGGGTATCAAGTCTCTTCTCGGTGACCTGCTGTCCTTCCTCTGAGTGCCACCAGGTCTCCCCCTCCAGGGGACATAGTCAAATGTGAGGCACCAGAGTACATGAGAAAGTCATATCCCTCTCTCCACTCAAGTGTGGAGACTGTCCTGTCCATGGGCTAGATCTGGGTAGGGGTTTATTTCATCATCCAATTGTATTATAGTGTTTTATAGTATAAAAGCTATTTTTTCATGTTTGAAAACATCTACTCTCTGGTGCCTCAACTCCTCTAAGTGTAAAAATTGATGGCACCACACCTGGATTATGCTGCATTTCTGTACCCTTCGTTGATAGAGACTGTTCATTTTTGTGTTATTGATTTATTTTTTATGAATTCAATGCATATTCTTTCTGCTGACTGACTTGGTAACATATATGTAAATGTTGTAGTTTGAAAAGATCATCTGAATAATATTTCCTAATTTCCAATAATATTCCATACTAACATGTAATTGTTATATAATTATATTATAATTTTTTATATAATCAATTGTCAATTCATTTGCCTTGAAAATGAATAACATGGTGACTCTATATATCTCCACACATTTAATTAACTTATTATTCTTTGTTTGGGATTATTTGCTTATATTGAAAACACTACCAGGTATCATAATTTATATGTATTTAATGTGATAGCACTTTAATGTGCTTATGTGTTACATAAAACTTAGAATTATTTAGAAATTTATTTTATTACCTAAAGTTCGATATGAGTCAACCAGAACAATCGACTTTGAGCTGACTACACACACTCCATATTCAAAGCATAACGAAGTGCATCACATATCCAGCTATGTTAAATCTAGCTGGTTAACTCGCTTCCATTTAAATCTACACATTTATATATCATTTATCTAGTCATCTGCTCCCCCTTTAGTCAACTGCTCTCAGTTTAAGAAAATGTTGGTACCACATCAGGAACAGGTTTAATTTTTATATCCTTTTTTATTTAAACTGCTCGTTTTCATGTTATTGATTTTATTTTCTTTCACAAATTTTCAATGAATTTGTATACATTCCTCAATTAAAATCATAGTGTCTACGTCCTTCTTTTTTATTACTATCCATTTCTCCATGCTTTATAATTATTTTGTAAATTATACAAAATATATTTTTAAAAGAATCTTTCAATTTCCCATTGTTATGTATAAGAAAACAGCCACAAAATTATTAGAATACTGTGTGATTTTTATGTTAGTTGCTGACATTCTTTGCTATTATTCGTATATCCCAAACTATAGCCTTTCAAAAATATTGTTGATAACTTGACACATGACCAGCTCAACAAGAGTAAAATTTTATCTTCATTGAAAATCTCTTCAAGTCACCCAAGTTCTATGAAAGCCTTTGGTCTTGGAGGGAAACATACACCTACTCACTACATTAGGAAGACAACATTGGCACAGCCATATCTAATGGGAACAGTGAAATGTATATAACCAATAGAGCTGTTGAAGAAAATTCCAGCAAACTTGAGGCACATGTTAATATCTCCATTGTGCTGTCTTTCAATTTTGTTCTTGATCTTCATGGGCTGCATGCTAGGCTGTGGTAGGCTTTAGTTATGTGTACCGTTTGGAAATACTAAATTGATGGAAATTTTCTTAGACACAATTTAAGCATTTTTCCAGTATTATTGATTTTAAGCTTCTTCAAGAAAGTACTGAGCATACTTCTCCTCTTGCTTTTAAGGAGACATCTTTCTTTCCACGGACTTGCTTGAATGTACTCCTTATGCTATGGAGGATATGATGCACATGAAGATGCCAGAATCTCTATATGAGGCTCCTAAAAGGTGGACAATGGGGCTCAGAGACAATGAGAAATAGATGTGAGATATCAGTGAGACTCAAAAGTGGATTCTAAGTAGTGTGAAAGATATTGAAACACTGTGTTCTAAATGGGATGATTTCTTCTAAACTCAAAAAACTATGAGATAGAAGTGGAAAGATAATAAGAGAAAGCAGTGATGCATGAATCCAAGGAAACTGTGTCTTCCAGACACAACAGTACATGCTTACATGAACCCACAGAGACTGTTGCAGAAAAAATACAGCATTAATATGCACAACCCCAATGAAGCCCCTAAATCAAAGATGAGAAATGGATGGGGGCTCCATATTTCTTTTTGGTTTTTCGAGACAGGATTTCTCTGTGTAGCCTTGGCTGGGCTGGATTCACTTTGTAGACCAGGCTGGCCTCTAACTCACAGAGATCTACCTGCTTCTGCCTCCCGAGTATGTGGATT
The DNA here is from genome assembly GCA_907169655.1 of Acomys percivali. Lineage (NCBI taxonomy): Eukaryota > Metazoa > Chordata > Mammalia > Rodentia > Muridae > Acomys > Acomys percivali. The sequence continues at coordinate 67,851,867 of OU015752.1, forward strand.
AAAGGTGTGTGCCACCACTGCCCAGCCAGGGGCTCCATTCTTAATCAAGGAGCTATCATCAATTAATTTCCAGTGACCAAAAAATAATAGATGTTTTATCAATGGACTCCAACTTGGCATTAGAACAACAATAAATGGAAGCCTCCACTACAGTAGTAGTCGGACAACACAATACAAACTCACTGGCGTGTTTGCAGACATTTTGTCTCATATTAATTTGGCATTTTAAATGTTATTAGTCTATTTCTTATATAGTTTGGCTACTCTTTTGTGGGATTTTTTCTGTGTGTTTCTGGGGTTCTGTCACTTGTATTTGGTTTGTTTGTTTTTTAAAGAAGAAATATGTGAGACATACAGTATTGTTGGTTGCAAAACAAAACCATGAGGAATAGTGGGAGAAAATGAATATATGATCAGGATATGTTGTATAAACAATTAAATAAAGTAAAGATGAATACAAAATAATTCTTAACGTAGAAGAAAAATAGTTCACAAGTACAGCTGCAATAATCTTTATATCTAACTTTTATTCTGCACAGTTTTTGATTATATAGTATTCAGTGCTTTTCAAGACCCTAATTTCCTTTCAGTCTTAGATTTAAGCAGTTTCCCAGATCCTATTTCTTCTTACTGTGAGACGTTTTGTCCTTTTTTGAGTTCAATGTAGAAGAAAAATTTAACATTTGATACTACCTTCTGGTAATGTGCTCAATCTGGTGATTCTGGAAAGTAGATAGTTGGAGCTTGGCCTCCTCTCTTTTTTCAATCAGTGCCTGCCATTGTCTCTAATAATATCGTTTCTCACTTCTTGGCATAAAAAGAATGTGCATAACCACATAATTATGTATTCTCCAGGGTATAGTATATGACTTCATGAGTTTTACTGGTATCTGTTGGCCTGTCATTAAAGACTATGCATCATGTAATTACTGTATATAAAGTTGATATCAACTGTGTACTACTTGTAATGGGTTGATTGTTTCTAGTATCATAAAAATAAATTGATTTTTAGAGCAATTATAAAATTCTCCGGAAGCCACTTAAGTAAAGATAAATGAAATCCTTTATATAGGCTTTGTCTGGGCTCCCAGTCATTTCTCAAGCACATTAAATGGGACAGATAATTCTAGTTGTTAATTAACAGGGAATATTATAACTTCTACCTTGTTTAGAAAGCTCTAGTTTTGGTATTGGAAGGTGTACTTTCTTCCACTTTTGAGTATAATGTCCAAACAATTTAGATTATCTGAAATGCCCTATGATGCATGAGATATTGCTAAAATCATGCACACATGATTCAATTCTGGATGATAGCCCACCAAGGTGGGCAAAATATTGAGAAAATATCACAGTATTTCTAAATCAGGATTTGCCTCTAACACTAACACTTTAGAAAGTAGTAAAACCAGGATATCAATTCATACATCTGAATATAGGAATCTCAATGCCAGTTTGTACTACATGAGACAGTCTAAAGAAATGATCAAGCAAGCAAGTTTTTCTTTAATTTTATGTTTCTTCTAAGTTCTATCCAATGATTATCACTCCGAGGATGACCTCTGTTCATTTCTCAGACCTCATATCTTCTCTTGGATTTCTACACAAGACACAGTTCATACTGTGCCTTTCAGTTGGTTGGTGAAATAAAGCTCCTGGCCACCTTAAAGGCTTTGGTTTTGTTTTGTTTTTGTTTTTTGTAGTCTTTTCTGTTTATGTATATATCCTTTAAAATTTTGTATTCTTGGTTCTTTTTGCATTCACATAATAATTTAAATATAGTATCTTCAGAAGCTGTGACTGACACACAATATAAAGTCATATTCGTATGCACAGCTTGTCTCACCAGATAGGTACCCTGAAGGTACAATCATTTATCTTAATTGTTAAAGTTTTTTTCAAAAGCATGTAAAATCCATAATATGTAGATACATCTGCAACATCAGACTGTCTATTAGAATCAATTAGAGACAAAAATCAAAAGATACATAAGTGACTAACAGTTTTCTAGTAGCCATGCTTGGGAAAAGTTTTGAATTTTTAGGGCAGTAATTTTATACCAGGTTTTGCCAAAACTTAAACAATTCCAAATATCAGTATTTGTAAACTAAACCAAAGCAATTATTATCATACTTTAGTTTTGATATTTTATATATATATATTTGTTTTGCTTTATTCCAAGACTAGAGTATTAAATTTTTTCAGATAATTGAAAAAAGTAACAAAACACAACAAAAAACAAAATCTGAACTACAAAGAAAATACTACATTTATTATCACATTCAACAAGGTTCAAAAGCTATCCTCTGAGTTTTTTATAGTGTGTAAGAGGAAGGTGCTTGTCAAGCCTCTTATAAGTATTTGGATTTTGGTTTGAGGAAGTGGATGCAGCTACTGACACTCTTAAAAAATTTATACCACCTGTTTTCTGGAACTGCTTGCTCAAAAAAAGAAACTATCTTCAGAAATTGATGTTATCTTCTTCTATTATGGCTCTTCCTCTTAAAGGTGCTACAACTAGGAAGAGAGCAATGATTACAGAGTGAGGAAGAAGCTCTGTTGAATATACCAAAACACCAGCATCTATGTTGATTGTATGAGAAGAAAGCCCATGGTACCAGGAATAGGCATTTCCAGCCTCTGGGAACCTGACTCCCAGGATCCAGAGAAACTGTCCCTGCTTTCTGTCCACAGGTCTACCTGTTTCCTTAAGGAAACCGGCCAGCCCTAAGGAGCATATAGGATCTTTCCAAGATGGCAGAATCCAATGTGCAAAGTGTTAAGGAATAATAAACTCAGATACCAAAGAGCACGTGAACAGAGGTGCAGATGCTGTCTGTATTAGTTCCCCCCCTAAGAAAAAGACTCTTGTAAATATGCTCAGGATCATACAAGCTAGACACCCTCACTCCAGTTCCCTGCCTTTGGATCTAATTGGGATAAAGTCACATGAAGAGAATGGCCAACTGTTACCTGAGATCCGGGAGTAAGTCCCTTGTTGGGAGCTGTCCTTAGTGGCTCTTGGCTTAAAACGTTAGGCAATTCCACCTTGTCTGTAGACCCCATTTTCTATACCTCTGCCTGGCATGTAGCAGGATGGGGTCAGCCCAGGCCACTCCATCTAGACCCTGGGAACTGCTGCCTGATACGTAACTGGTTCCTCCCAGTCTTGGGAGGCCACTTGCTTATCTTGCTTCCATAGCTGCGTTCACTCAGAGCTCACTCCCTTATCTTGGAGTTCTTCCTGCCAAGAAGAGATAGCAGGATATCTGCCACCATGTTCCCATAGAAACCCTGCCCTTGCCCTTGAGATTGCTTATATAACCCCTGTAAGAATTTTCAATAAACGGGGCTTGAACAGAATCCAGACTTGCCCTCATTTCTTCATGCTTCCTGTCCTCTTTTCACTCCCACACCCCTTCCAAGGTTCTGCTTGAAGACCCTGGGCCTGGGCAGTCCACAACCATACACACCAAACCAAGGAATGCTGCTCCAGAAACATCCCATCTCTTGCCAGCGTTCTTCTGCACTCGCACCTGGAATGATCAGACAATTCCAGAGACCACCAGTTACTTGAAGGCCACTATAAGAACAAAAGCAGCAAAATCCAAGGCAATATGGTAGCAGCAGAAGCCAGTTATACTACTGCAAGCACCACTGGATATCCTAGCACAGGTGAAAACACAAGAAAGTGTCATAAACTTATGTTTATGAAAAAGACAATGACCAGCATAGTGGTTATAGCTTGAAAATGAACCATTATCTCTCCATGTCTGTTATTGTCAAAAAACTGGTTAAAGAAAGGCCCTGTCTTAATAATTTATTCGATTGATTAATATCTAAAGAATAACTCCTCATTCAACAAATGGTGCCCAATGTACTTCAAGTTATCCAAACCCATAAGAGTTACATTTTATCATAATTTGGTGAGGGGAAGAAACACCCATGGTCTAAAGGACTACTCTTTTCCCCCCATCCACAAGAGCTCCCAGACTAAAATGTAGCCTCCAAGACCCCCAGCTATCCAACAAAACACCCTGCAAGAAAACACAATTCTCTTCAAATATTGCATACTAAAAGGTATGGAGAGTGGAAGGAATGGGTCCTTAGTAATGGTGGGGTGTCCCCCAAATATTGGGGTTCAAAAGAAATGGTGCTTGATTGGTACACATGCCTCCGCTGGCCACGGCATTTCACAGGTGCTAATCCCAGTTGAGCTCTTTAATAAAAAATATTCTATTTTGTTTGATGTATTTAGGACTCAACCTCCTTTATACCATCCTAACCATATGTAGGAGAGATAGGAGGTTAGTAGTAAATGGATCCCCTTTACTTCCCCCAGATGTTTAAGGTGTAAGGGTCTTTTGATATATACCAATCTCCATAAAAGGCAGACACAATCAGCAGTCTCCTCCAATCCAATGCACTCTGAAGCATTCCTCTCCTTCTGTCTGTTCCAAACTGCCATACTATATGTCTCTGTCTCTGATCTACTCAAACTGCCACATGCCAGACACCAACACCAGACACAATGCTCTCTCTTGGTTCTGATTTATATCCTCAGATCCCTAGACTGTACCCATCTCTGTGCCACAGGAAAAAATGCCTTAGCTCTGAAAAATGCTACACCCTACCTGAGACTATTAACAGCTGTGGACAAACAAAAGCTCAAACTGAAATCCCATATTTGGCATTAAAACAAAAGCAAATTAACATAACACAACAGGTTTATAAAAACTGCAAATCTTTCATTGCAGCTCCCAGCTGCTCACAAGGCTCAGCTCTCACAGAACTGCATTGACAACAAAGCCTGCAAAGGGTAAGCTTTCTGTTTTTCTGTTATAAAGGGAGAGAATTGGATTTAAATTTTCATCGACAGATACAACTCCTTTTAACGTTGATAGGTTTGAAATACAGTAAGCATATAGAGATGAAAGATATAATAACAGATTCTGAAGTTTTAAGTTTGTTAAATCGTTTTCTAAAATGCTCTAAAATCCTTCCAAGATACAAGATACAAGAAAGAGATCATGTTACTGATTGTGACTACTATTTTTACTTTAATAATCATTTCTGCTTTTTATGCTTCTTCAAAGAAAAGGGCTTAAGAGATAACATTGCAAAAATTTAATGATAAGACTGAGAAAATGTTATGGTATCAGAATAAAAGTGAAATGAAAAATATGAAATTATGAAATAAATTTTACAAGAGAAATTAGAAAGGCTTATAATTAAGAACAATGGTAGTAAGATAGAAACAGAAGAAAAAAGGCAAAAACATGCAACAGCACTTTGTAAGAACACTACCTGGTGAACTATATCTGTTTTTTAAAAGCATAATAATAATAATAATAATAATAATAATAATAATAATAATAATAATAATA
>OU015752.1:67857260-67892954 GCA_907169655.1 Acomys percivali
TAATAATAATAATAATAATAATAATAATAATAATAATAATAATAATAGTAGTAGTAGTAGTAGTAGTAGTAGTAGTAGTAGTAGTAGTAATTCTTCCAGCCTTGAGAATAGAACTGCCAGGAGATGAGAAAATCCACAAGTATTTGATTGGCTACCTATAGATGCACAAGATTTTAAAATGTTTAAGAAGACAATAAGCAGTTATGGCTTACACTCATCATATGTCAAACATTGAATAACTGAGCTACACAGAATCACATAGTTCCAAAAGGTTCAGGAAGTATGATGACAGCCTTTTGAGAACCAGGTCCCCAGTTACAATGGCTGACATGGTAGAAAGATGAGGGCCGCATTATGGAGGCACTCAAAGAAAACAGGACTAGAGGTATTGTTATTGTCAATGATCAGTTATTGGTGAAGGCCCATATTCTGAGTTAAGGGTAAGTATTACACTTGATGATGCTGTCCTAGAACGATCCCAAACAATAGCTATAAATGCTTAGGAAAAGGTTGAACAACAGGAACAAACTGAATCATTTACAAAACTAACCCAACTTTCAAATGAATCTTTTGCTGAGTTTTTAAAGAGAATAAATAAATGTCTGAATAAAATGATAGCAGATCCAAATATCAGAGAAATTCTACTTTCATCTCTAGCCTTTAAGAATGCTAATGTTGAATGAAAAAAAAAAGCTAATAGACCCTTGAAGGTAAGATTGGCTCATTTTCATGAATGGTTTAAAGCTACTACTGATGTAGTGAAAAATGCTCACGATTCAGTTAAAGTTGGACAAAAAACTACAAGAGACATCAAACCACAAAATGCCCACGGCTTTGGCTGTAAAAAATTTAATCATTCCATAAAGGATGGTGAACAAACTATTTCAACAGATAAAGTCTCCTATAATGGAAACTATTCAGGAAAAAGATTTCCTATAGAACATAAAAGGTGTGAAAGAAATGATCATGTGGTCAATGAATGTAGATCATTGAAAGATATTCAAGACAATGTCTTAATTTTGGATAACTGACTAAATGGTTATGATCAAGTCCTGACAAAAAGCAAACATGAGCCATTCATTTCCTGTCCATCAAAAAAAATTATTCTGAAAGACAAGTAAATTCAAAGTCTGATAAGACAAACAGAGCTACTGAAGACTTAGAAGAACTGATGGAGATAAAGATGCTCCTAAGGATAAAATGCCATATTTTTTGGACCGTGATACACATATGACCATAAGGCATGCCCAGTTTTTAGAGCAGCAAAATAAAAAAAATGTATTATGAACCAAATTAGTACTAATATGATAAAATATTTATTAAAATATAAGCAAATATGGCAATATTAAATAGTGTTAACTCAACTGGAGGTCTTAGAGATTCAAGCACTTTTCTAGTTTTCTGTAAACCCCAAAAACTCATCATCACTAGAGTAAGAATTTAGGAAAGGCAGTTGCTGATAATCACTTGTATCACTTTCTTCACTATCTTCACGTATGATAATATCTTTAGTTCCATCTACAATATTGCTAATGCCACATTTTTGAATGATCATACAATGATTTCCTCCTTCACTGATGGCCATGATGTTTTAACCTATTTACAAGTTTGAGTGATAGTGGGCCTCCTCATTCATCCTGTTGGAATCAGATTATGATTCCCAGCACCCATCCAACCATTCCACTTTTATCTAAAAAGTGGATTTGTTATCTAAAAAGTGTTTGTTGATTGAAACATCGGGAGATTACAACTGGCTGGTAAGACCCACAAGGAATTACAACTAGATGAGTCTTTACCTCTTTAATTCTGTTTCTGTTGTTGTTGTTGTTGTTGTTGTTGTTGTTGTTGTTGTTGTTGTTATTTCTCTAATATAAGCAGTGAACTGGTCAAACACTAATAAAGCAGATTTTTTTTCAGAAGCACTCCAGGATGTTTTCGACCATACTTTTTTAATCCATCTGTCCACTCACATATGCAGAATGTAAAACTCTCTCTTCTCTCATATGGCAAATAATGATTTTCCAAAGCAATGTGAGTTCACTGTAGTCAAGGACAGACAAATGTTAGCTAGAGCTTCCTTTTTACTACACATTTAACTGCACTCTGCTAATGGAAGCTAACAAGGACCTGCTTACCTGGAAGGCTAAGATTGGCATATAATTCAGATCAGCAAGATGGGGGTGGAGGCAAAGACCAAGTTCTGTGTGAGAAGAGATTTTGGCAAACCTCCCACATCTCTTCCTGTTGAACTCTGCGCATGTTCCTAGGATGGAACACAGAAGACATTGACAAGGGATCTCTTTGTTGATGCCTGATGGACAGCAATCAGACCATAATTCACATCCTAATTTTCCCCACTTCTGGGAGGGAAAAGTGCATCTTGTGGTCTGACAAATACAGTCAGGAGTGCTAAAGATACCAAAAAATACTCTAAATAATAAGAAACCAAATAAAATTACAGTTAGATGGCACTGTGATTGAGGACAGATACTAGATACTGAGGCAGATGTAACAATCATTTTCCAAGATTCCTAGAATCCAGTTTGGCCACTTCAAAAGAAATCTACACAGGTCCTGGGGATCTGAACATTGTATCCAAGTAAACAAAGTGTCTGAGGGCTTAAATTTACAGAGCTAGAAGGTCAAATAAAAAAATTAAGGCCATGTCTGTGCCTTGCCACTACAAGGCAAGGCTGCCCACTTTCTCCGTATTTCTTCAGTATAGTACTGGAAGTTCTAGCAAGAGCAATAAGACAACAAAAGGAGATCAAGGGGATCCAAATGGGAAAGGAGGCAGTCAAATTATCCCTATTTGCAGATGATATGATAGTATATATAAGTGACCACCAAAATTCCACCAAAGAACTCCAGCAGATGATAAACACCTTCAGAAAATTGGCTGGATACAAAATTAACTCAAAAAAGTTAGTAGCTTTCCTATATACAAATGACAAACAGACAGAGGAAGAAATTAGGAAAACTACACCCTTCACAATAGCCACAAACAATATAAAATATCTGGGAGTAACTATAACCAAGCAAGTGAAGGATTTATTTGAAAAATCTTTAAATCTCTGAAGAAAGAGATTGAAGATGACATCAGAAGATGGAGAGATAAACCTTGCTCATGGATAGGGAGAATTAACATAGTAAAAATGGCCATCCTACCAAAAGCAATTTACAGAATCAATGCAATCCCTATCAAAATACCCACACAATTTTTTAAAGACATTGAACGTTCAATTCTGAACTTCATACGGAAAAACAAAAAACCCAGAATAGCAAAAACGATCTTGTACAATAAAAGGTGCTCTGGAGAAATCTCCATACCTGATCTCAAATTGTACTATAAAGCAATTGTAATTAAAACAGCATGGTACTGGCACAGCAACAGGCTGGTTGATCAGTGGAATCGAATTGAAGACCCAGATATGAATCCACACACATATGGTCACTTGATTTTTGACAAAGAAGCCAAATCCATTCAATGGAAAAAGGATAGCATCTTCAACAAATGGTGCTGGTCTAACTGGATTTCTATGTGTAAAAAATGCTACTGGACCTATATTTGTCACCTTGCACAAAACTCAAATCCAAGTGGATTAAAGACCTCAACATAAAACCAGAGACACTAAGTCACTTAGAAGAAAAAGTGGGGAAGAGCCTGGAACATATTGGCACAGGAGACAACTTCCTGAACAGAACACCAACAGCCCAGGCCTTATTGTCAACAATTAATAAATGGACCCTCATGAAGCTGAGAAGCTTCTGTAAGGCTGGAGACATGGTCAAGAGAACAAAACGACAGCCTACAGACTGAGAAAAGATCTTCACCAACCCTACATCTGACAAAGGTCTAATATCCAAAATATATAAAGAAATGAAGAATTAAACACCACCTACCAAATAACCCAATTGAGAAATGGAGCTTGAGACTAATATAGGATCTTATGATTCTTTGTACTTCTTCAGTGTCTGTTGTTATGTCGCCCTTTTCGTTTCTGATTTTGTTGCTTTGTATAGTGTCTCTCTTCCTTTGAGTTAGTTTGGCTAATGGTTTGTCTTTCTTGTTTTTGTTCTAAAAAAAATACAAACTCATGGTTTTATTGACTCTTTGAATTGTTCTCTTTGTTTCTAATTTATTGATTTAGCCTTGAGTTTGATTATTTCCAGACGTCTACTCCTCTGGGTGATTCTGCTTCCTTTTTTCTAGGGTATCTAGCTGTGTCGATAAGTTGCTTATGTGGGATGTTTCCACTTTCTTATTTTATTTTATTATTTTATTTACAGAAGAATGAATGGACATTCCCAAAGTCTTTTAATAGCAAGGTTCAGAATAATACATGATAGAACTTTAAAATCCAATCATAAATGTATAATATTCAATGTAAAAGATATCAAGAATTGTACATAGATTTTATAAGATAACATACTCCTATTTTATAGATCATTTTTAAAAATTATTAATTTATTCTTGTTACATCTCAATGGTTATCCCATCCCTTCTATCCTCCCACTCCTCCCTCCATCCCATTTTCCCCTTATTCCCCTCCCCTATGACTGTTCCTGCAGGGGATTTCCTCCCCCTGTATATACTCATAGGCTATCAAGCCTCTTCTTGGTATCCTGCTGTCCTTCCTCTGAGTGCCACCAGGTCTCCCCCTCCAGTGGACATGGTCAAATATGAGGCACCAGAGTTCGTGTGAAAGTCATACCCCACTCTCCACTCAACTGTGGAGAATGTTCTGTCCATTGGCTAGATCTGGGTTTTAATTCCCCATATATCCTCTGTCAGTCATCTTTTGTTTACTCACACCCACCCCTAAGACCATGTCATCCATGTTTTAATGGATTCATGCCAGATGTTCCTGCCAGTATCATGTTGTATAGCTAGCTGTAAACCTCCCTTTGTGGTCTTTGTTTCCAATACTTTCTCTTCATTTGTAATTCTTCCCTTTTCTGATCTATCCAATGGACAGGATATTTTCCACAGTTATGTGGAGAGTGGGGACTGACTTTGACATGAGCTCTGGTGCTCCATATTTGACCACCTCCCCTTGGTGGAGAGGCCTGGTAGTACTGAAAGAAAGAATAAGCAGGCTACCAAGATGAGACCTGATAGCCCATGACTATATATCCACTTTCTTCTTAAAGGCACTTAGTCCTAAGAATTTTCCTCTTAGCACTGCCTTCAAAGTGTCCCACAAATTTGGGTATGTTCTTCCTTCATTTTCAATGAATTGCAAAAAATCTTCTATTTCTTTCATTATTTCTTTCTTGACTCAGGTATCATCAAGTACAGAGTTGCTTAGTTTCCATATGTATATAGGTTTTTTATTGTTTCTGTTATTGTTGAAGTCCAGTCTCAGACCATGGTAACCTAATAGGATACATGATGTTATTTCAATCTTTTTTAATGTGTTGAGGTTTTCTTTGTGATCAATATGTGATCAATTTTGGAGAAGGTTCCATGGGGTGCTGAGAAGAAGGTATAATTCTTTGTGGTTGGATGTAAAGTTCTGTAGATATCTGCTAGATCCATTTGATTCATGACTTTGGTTAATGTTACTTCTCAGTTTAGTTTTTGTTTCAATGACCTATCCTTCAGTTAAAGTGGGGTATTGAAGTGTCCCACTATTAATGCGTGTGGATCAATGTGTGGGTTAAGCTTTGTTATTAGGACATTTACAAATGTGGGTGCCCTTGTATTGGGAGCATAGATGTTCATAATTGTGATGTCATCTTCATTGACTTTACCTTTGATGAGTATAAAGTGTCCTTCCTCAGCTCTTTTTATTAATTTTGGTGTAAAGTCTAATTTATTAGATATTAAAATGGCCACACCAGCTTGCTTCTCGTGTCCATTTGCTTGGAATACTTTTCCCAGCATTTACCCAGTGGTAATATCTGTTCTTGTGGCTGAGATCTGTTTCTTGGATGCAGAAGAATGTTGGGTCTTGCTTACACATCCATTCGATTAGTCTGTGTCTTTTTATTGGAGAATTGAGACCATTAATGTTGAGAGATATTAGTGACCAATGACTGTTACATCCCTTAATTTTGATGTTTGCTGCAGTAGAGTACTTATGTGGTTGTTTTTGCGACAGTATAGTTATCTAAATCCCATATAGTTTCAGTTGTAGTTTGTCACTTTGGTTTGTAGTTTTCCTTCTATTAACTTCTGTGTGGCCTGATTACTGGTTAGGAACTGTTTGAATTTGTTTTTATCATGGAAAATTTTATTTTCTCTATTCAGAGTTTTGATCAATGCAGTACTCTTGCCTGGAACCTATGGTGTCTTAGGCTTTACAGGACCACTGTCCAGGCCCTTCTGGCTTTCATGGTCTCTGTTGAGAAGTCGGATATAATTCGGATCGGTTTGCCATTAAATGTTAATTGGCCCTTTTCCCTTGCTGCTTTTAGTATTCTTTCTTTATTCTGTATATTTTATGCTTGATTATTATGTGGCAGGAGGGTTTTCTTTTCTGGTCTATTCTATTTGGTATTCTATAAGCTTCTTATACGTTCATTTGCATCTTCTTCCTTAGATTGGGGACATTTTCTTCTATGATTTTGTTGAAGATATTTTTAGGTCCTTGGAGCTGGGCATCTTCTCTTTCCTCAACCCCTATTATCCTCAGATTTTGTCTTTTCATGGTGTTCTCTATTTCTTGGGTGTTTTGTGTCAGGAATTTTTCAGATTTAGCATTTCCTTTAATGTTTGTTTCAAATTCTACCATAGAATCTTCTACTGCCAAGATTCGTTCGTCCATCTCTTGAATTCTGTCAAAGAAGCTTAGGTCTGTATTACTTGCATGCTTCTCTGAGATCATTTGTTCCCATCTTTCTTCTGTGTTTTTATAATTGTTTCCATTTTTGTCTTCAGATCTTGAATCATTTTATTGATTTCTTTCATCTGGCTGATTGTTTTTTCCTGGATTTTTTTCCAGTTCCTCTCTATAGGCCTCTTTAATGTCTTCAATTTGTTCAGCTGCATCTTCCTGCATTTGTTTTTTTAATATTATTCATTTGCTCCATTATCATATTCATTACTATGGATTGGAGGTCATTTTCTTGTATTTCAATTCTGTTTGAGTTCTTAGGGTTGATTTTTTTGGGATAGTTGGGATCTGGAGATGATATATATAAAGATATTGGTTTTGTTGTTTAAGGTTTTGCATTGACCTCTAGTCATCTTGCTGTCTCTGAAGTTGAGGCCCTGATCCACCCTCTCTTTTCCACCTGGGCCAACAAGCCCCCCAAGCATCCAGAGAGGGAGACAGAGGGTGGGCAGGTGTGACATGCCCACAGGCATGCCTGCTGGCCAGTGGGAAGACTTAAAGCTGTGGCTGGAGGTGTGACTATAGATGCCTGAGACCTTGTATGGGCCCTGGGTCTCTCCGAGGGCTGATGTGCTTGATCTACACTCTCTGTTCCTCCTGGACCAGCATGCCCACAGATAGTCAGAGAGAAAGACACGGGGAGCAGTTGATGCAAACACCCTTTTCTCAGGGTTCTAGTTTTTTGCTCATGTTATAGTGGTTTCCAGACCCTGAGGCTTTCTCAGGACTTGCAGGTTTTTCTGAAATCAAAACCACCTGTTTTCCTGGGCTAGTAGCCCCAGTCTCGAGTTACACCATCCACAGTTCAGTCTCAGATACCAAGTTCCTGGTTATCACTGGCAGGAACCTGTCCAGCTGTTGGGCAGTGTGCACCCTTCCTCCAGGTTCTTAGATTAGACCACATAGGTGTACCACTTTAGTGCTGTGTCTGGGGGAGATATCCATAGCTGCTTGGTCCACTGTGAGGGCCCTGGGTTTCTCTGTGGACTGGTAGGTTCACATCCACATTCCCTGTTCCCCATGGGTCAATGGGCCCATGAAGGTCCTGAAAGGAAGACAGGGGGCGCAGGTGAGGCCAATACCCTCTGCTTTGGTTTTAGGTTTTACACTCCAGCTCACCTGGACACTGGTCCCTGGGGCTTTCTTGAGACTAGCAGATTGGTCTGGCATCAGAGCCACCCATTGTCCTGTGTTTTTCCTGGGTCAGTAGTTCCAGCTTGGAGATAAACCACCCACAGTTTAGTCTCAGACACAAAGCTCCCTGTTAACAATGGCAGGCACCTGTCCCACTGCTGGGAAGAGTGCACCCTTCCTCTAAATTCTTAGCACAGACCAGACAAGCTGTAAGTGCAGCTTTAGCACTGCAGCTGGCAGGTGTATCGCCAATTGCCTGGTCTCCTGTCAGGTTCTGGGACTCTTTACAGACTGGTGAGCCCAGAAAAACACTCTCTGATATCCTGGACTTAGTATGGTACAGATGTTCCAGACACTGCCAATCACATGTGCAGGCTGATCACCACGCCTCAGTAGGCAGGGTCTTATCTTTGTTCCTGTTTACCCGCTTGGGTGGTTGCAGCCCTGGTGGCTGTTCTTCAAGATGGTCCATGCTATCTGCATGGGCTCTGAGACTCTCTGTAGGTTCTCTCTGGACCTAGTATTGTCCAGTTTTTCTGGTCAGATGCCAATCACCTCAGCGGGCGGGACTTTTCCTGTTCCAGGCTATCCACTTGAGGGTCTGCAGCCAGGGTAGCTGCTCTCTAGAGGGTACCTGGTTCTCTGTGCAGGCTCTGGGTCTCTCTGCAGACCCCTAGAAACATGCTCTCTGTTCTTCCTGGACCAGGTATTGTCCAGGTATTCCAGTACCGTGCCAATCACCTCAGTAGGCAGGGATTTGCCTGCTTCCAGCTACCCATTTGAGTGTCTGCAGCCGCAGCAGCTGCTCACCAGTTTAGGTCTCACTGTGGACCCCTAGAAGCACAGTCTCTGTTCCCTCAGGACCTATTTCTGATCAGATCTTCCAGATATTGTGCCAAGCCCCTCTGCAGATGGGATCTTGACTGTATCCCCAGCTACCTGCTTGAGTAGCAGCTGCTGGCCAGTTGGTCTGTGCTCTCCATGCGTTTGGGGATATGCAGGATTTCTGTAGTTTATTTATGTTGAACAGTGGAATTCTTCTTTGGTGGAGTCGGAAGCTTGGTGTTCCTCATTAAGAAAATTGTCCAAATCTCTGACTCGATTACTCTGGTTTCCAAACAAGGTCTGCCCCACTCGATGCCATCTTGGATCCACCCTCTATCTCTTTTATTTGCAAATTTTATACATTCATTATATATTCTGGACAATTTGTGTGTGGATTTATCTTATATTTAAAATTTGCTTTGAATGAAGTTGTCACCGCGTTTATCTTGTTTTCAACACTTGAGATTACATCTTCAATGTATTGTAATGTATTGATAAGGCTTAACTTTGAGATTTTTACTTGACACCCTAGATTTATCAATTTCATTTTGATTTTTCTTTAGTGAATGTATTCCTATTTTCATGTCTTTAACTCTTTCCACTATTTAATTGAGCTGATTTTTGTGTTTTAAGATTAATTTAGGAATTTATTCTTATCTTCTTTGAGTACTTGGTTTATATTCAAAATTGACCTATTGAATTTCTTTGATAGTGTTTAAGTAGACTACATTTTATTATAATGCTTAAAATAACAGGATCACTGGATTCTCATAGAAGCATGTTGTCATGGCTCATCGAGGTATTATTGTTCTACTTTTATGCTACTGGATGACTCTAATAACTGCCTATAGTTATGATGTTTGAGGAGTTGCTTAGTGGCATTATATGATCTTTGTTGTTTGGATGTCTGGACAGCTGACACTACACAGAGAAACCCTGTTTTGAAAATCAAAAAAAATTTTAAATGACCCAAAATAGCAGGCCAATATGTGCCCAGTATGGCTACTATATGTTTGGTATAAAGTATCTTTGGTTTAGAACGTTTTCAGCACATCTGTCTCAGTTTGATTTGGCCAGTGGTTGTCCATCATATAAAATGTTTCTGTGTACAGATGTGTACAAAGGATTAGACTGTCTTTGAGAATGAATTAACCTGGATGTGTATAAATTTACAACTGCCATTCAGGGGTATAAAGATATGAAAGTAAGCACGGTTTAATCTGGTCTGATTCAGTAGCTAAGAGATGAGGCAAAGTGGCTTATTATTACACAGTTGTATCTTAAAATTAAAACTTTTAGGATGTCTACTACAGTTAATGTTATTTTGTTCATCCTTTCATTGAATGCAGACATAATAATCTGTTTTTCTCCATAGATTCATTATATATAATCAAATAAAAAGTTTGTATTTACCTTATTTACATATATAATATACTTTTGTTCTTGTTGAAGCATTTGTATTTTTTTTCACTCTTTTCTTCAGTTCTTTATAGTTATCTTATTGGAATATCCACTCATTGTTAAACTTCAATGCAGTGTTTTCACTACAAAAACATCCTGCTATGAGCTAGTAAATAGAGACCAGCACAAAATAGATTCATTACATATACTGTGTAATAGGACAGTCAAGTAGTTCTCAATGGTTTAGTTATATAAAGAAAAAGTATGAAATTTTAACACTTGCTGATATAATCAGGAACTTTTAAATAGAGGGTTTTCTAATTTTTTGAGATATAGGAATAAGTCCTGATTTTTCAAATGTGATTCAGTGACTTGTAAATAATAAAAGTGGGTGTAAGTAGTTCAAGAATCAAAGTTGTAAATATAAGGAGAATTAATGTGTCAAGAAGGGCTATTCATTTCCCTGAAAAGAAAAGAAAAATGTTTTTACTATGTACCTATTATTAATATGCTGATAAATTTATAACAAACAAGTGGATGTCTGAGACACCAATAGGGTATGTCATAAGGACATACATACACTTATATAGTTAGATTTTAGAGAGAATTATGGGCAATTAATTTTGAGTCATTTTACTCAAAATTGTTTCTTATTGAGCTATTCTTCTTTCACATAGTTGTGCTCTTCTGATTTAATCTGTGAGGATCAAACTAAGTTATTTTCTTCATATTTTTACTAAGTTCAGCTCAAGAAGGGTTCAACCTTGACCTCTGGCTATCTCTAGCTGGCTGAAATCATAGAGCTTTTTCCTAGGAAAGAAAGTGACAAACATGTTTCCAGCATGTTTTTTTTTTACTGGAATAAGGGGCCACAGATGCAGAGCCCAATGGAATAAATACCTTCAGAATTCCCAATGGCTGTTCTGGAAGAGAAAGAAAAGTGTTGGTGTGATTAATGGGACAGCCTTACTCATCAACAGTGCTCAAAACACACATGTTCACAAAAACAAGAACTGAGAATATATACACTAGACACTGTGTGATCGCCATCAATGACGTATTCATATGATGTACTCCTGGATTTTTATCCCCTTGCTCCTGCAGATTCCCAATGTTATCTGCAGGTTTACTTTCAGTAAATGCTATTTCAAAATCAGTGAACATTTTCACCTTAAAGGTGATGTGGTGATTGGTGCATTTTTCCCTGTTCATACTTATTACACCATCAACAAAATTCCACATTCATATTTACTATACTATTATGAGGACTATTACCTACAGTAAGTACAATTATTCATTTTAGAGTTCAGAGCTCTTTTAACTTGTATGCTGTAGCTATGAAATTTTACATATTGCTTCTTGTTTTTATTAGGACAATTTCTCTTTAACAGGTTCTAAATTATCTTCTTCAATTTTATTTTCATTCTTGCTTTTTTCAAAGGGAAAATTAAATAATAACTCTTATTTATTCATTTTATTGATAATTGCAACTTCTTAATTGCTATGCCTATAGTACCACAAGGACTTTAGAGTTCTCAATGTATTATGATTTCAGAAGTAGTATGCTTTAATTTAAGGCTGACTTTGCTTTCAGTGCATTCCAAAACTCCTGAATTCCTGAACTTCTGAACTTTTCTTGTGATATTAGATGTGTTCACCAAGTCATAATGACTATGAGAGAGTAAACTTTGGGTTGTTTCTTAGTTTCTGTGAAATATGCAGGATGAATGAATAGTGTTAGACAAGTTTTAATGAATTACAGTGAAATATTCAAGTGTCTCATAATAAATGAGACAATATGTGCCTATGCCAATAAGATTTTCCTATCCCATGCAAAGCTTTTATCTGTATGGATCCAGGCAGTAAGACCTTTAATTTGCAGCAACAGCATTTATAAAAACCATATGAACACATGCAGAAACGTGTTGTGAGTCAACAAGTGAAAAATGACCAATGGAAATGTATATGTGAAGGTAAATTATGCTCAGTGTAACAATACTATGTGTTTGTTAAAAACTTTGTGGACTACTATGTCATTAAATCAAAAACAGTGGAAGAAAAAAAATGTTTAAATGTTAAAGGCCAGGGATCAGTTTGTTATCTTGACAGATGTTATTTAGTTTTTGAAACATAGCCAAGATGGTTATGCAAAATTTATTTAGATAAAACATTTGGTTTTAGGTCCAATTCCTTAGAAAATGATATTTCTTCTCAAAACTCACAAATTTATCATAGTATTCGCAGGTGTGGTAATGTTGAATATTGTGTAATGCCTCTTTTACTACCTCATAATTAATGCTCCTTTTAACTCATACTTTTTCTATGTCCTCTACTCTCAAAAATCCAGGCACCAATGTATGTTGGTATTTGCTTCTCTTTATATTTTGCATTAAAGTCCATCCTTACAAATACTGTACTTTCAGTTACATGAGCAATAGTCTGATTTATTATAAATAACAGGATTGTCCATCCTTACAAATATTGTACTTTTAGTTGCATGAGCATTATTTTGGTTTATTATAAATAAGAGGATTGTTTCCTGTCAAACTTTTAAATATGTTATCATTAAAAAGAACCTAAATTCATGACAGAAATATATTACTTTTATGGGAGTCAATTGACAGTACTGTCCTATACAGTGAATTCACTAAATGTATTGTTTTTCCATATAGTATGGACCACAGAAGGACATATATATCACAAAGCTGAGAATAATTCTTCAGTCCTTCTCACTTAATTCTTTATTTACCTATGTGGAAGTTTGTGTGCATCAAAGGGATGATTATTTTTCTCTCTCCATGCATTTTTATTTCTTATGTAATTTGTGTGCTTAAATATGTTCTCTGTAATTCTCATGTTTACAAAGAATGACTGGGTTGTGATTATAATCTTCTACATAAGGTTTTGCATTGTCACATTTACTAAATGGAACTTTCTTTTAGTGGAGCATTATAGGATAGATGCCAAGTGAGTATTTGTTGCATAAATTTTTTAGGAAAAACGTATATGCTTCCTGATGACTATAAAACAATTTTAAGAGAAAAACTGTTTGTTTGCTCCGTTGGCCATTCATGATAAAATCATATCAAATTTGTTATGACATTCATTGTGTGTGTGTGTGTGTGTGTGTGTGTCTGTGTGTGTGTGAGAATGTGCATGCATATACATAAATATTTTTGATGCAGCTCACATTTGCAGTTAAATTAAATTGTGGAAACAAGCTTTCTTGCCACACAATATGTGTGCTGACATTAAACTCAGGCCCTCAAACTCTTCTACAGTATCCTACATTGTCTAAGACATTTTATCGACCAATAAGTTAAATCTTTTATTGATGCTAGTGCATACCTTTCAAAATCTAATGGAGAATATCATTGTGGTGCATAAGAGAGTAAATTCCTTTTCTACACATGAATTAAAATATGGGTTTGAATTTATTTTTTATTTGTTTTTATGAGATACATATTATTTTATTATTCCTTTCCTTTAATGATTTCAGGAACATATTTTTTTCACATTGTACAAATTCAGTTACTAAACACAAAATAAATTACTTTTGAACTTTAATGTTGCTTCTTTTATATGAAGGTAAATTATGTCAGTATTCATTGAGGGACTTTAAAGATCAAATTTTAATGTAGATTAAACATTAATTTAGTAGTTAATATAAAGGACAAGTTCATAAGATATATATAGAATTATTCTTAAAGCTGATTTGAAAATTAATTCTGTTTAGAGTGTAACTTTATTTTTTAATACTTTATTAATTTATTCATATTATATCTCAATTGTTATCCCATCCATTGTATCCTCCTATTCCTCCCTCCCTCCCACTTCCCCCCTACTCCCGTCCCCAATGTCTGTGACTGTGACCTCCTCCCCCTGTATGTTCATAGGATATCAAGTCTCTTCTTGGTAGCCTGTTATCCTTCCTTTGAGTACCACCAGTCCTCCCCATCAATTGGACATGGTCAAAAATGGAGCACTAGGGTTTGCAGGAAAGTCAGACCCCACTCTCCACTCAACGGTGGAGAATGTCCAGTTCATCGGCTAGATCTGGGTAGGGGTTCAAAGTTTACTGCCTATATTGTCCTTGGCTGGTGCCATAATTTGAGCAGGACCCCTGGACCCAGATCCGCAGGTCATAATGTTCTTCTTGTAGGTTTCTAGGACCCTCTGGATCCTTCTATTTCCCCATTCTTCCATGCTTATCTCACCTACAGTCTCAATAGGATGTCCTCCCCTCTGACCCACTTTCCTGATAAGTGAAGAATTTCATAGGACATTCCCCTTGGCTAGTGTCCAAATATAAGAGGGTATATACCATTTGGATCTTTTTCTTCTGGGTTAACTCACTCATTATAATAACTTCCAGTTCAATCCATTTGTCCACAAATTTAGGAATTCCTTTTTTTTAAATAGCTGATTGGTATTCCTTAGTGTAAATGTACCACAGTTTCTTTAACCATTCTTCTACTGAAGGACACTTAGGATGTTTCCATGTTCTGGCTATTACAAATAAGACACCTACGAACATGGTTGAGCATATGTCCCTGTTGTGTGGTGCAGCTTTTTCTAAGTATAGTCCAAGGAGTGGAATAGTCTTATCTTGAGGAATCCCTATTCCCAGTTTTCTGATATAGCGCCAGATAGATTTCCAAAGTGTCTGTAATAGTTTGCATTCCTACCAGCAATGAAGGAATGTTCCTCTTTCTCCACATCCTCGCCAGCATGCGGTGTCATTTTAATTTTTGATCTTAGTCATTCTGATGGGTGTAAGATGGAATCCCACTGTCATTTTGATTTGCATTTCTCTGATGACAAATGAGGTTGAGCATTTCTTTAAGTTTTTCTCAACCATTTGATAGTCCTCTGTTGAGTAGTGTGTTTAGTTCTGAGCCCCATTTCTCAATTGGGTTATTTGGTTTGGTGGTGTTTAATTTCTTGAGTCCTTTATATATTTTGTATATTAGACCTTTGTCAGATGAAGGGTTGGTAAAGATCTTTACACAGTCAGTAGGCTGTCTATTTGTTCTATTGACAGTGTCTCCTGCCTTACAGAAGCTTCTCAGCCTCATGAGGTCCCATTTGTTAATTGTTGACCTTAAGGCCTGGGTTGTTGGTCTTCTCTTCAGGAAGTTGTCTCCTGTGCCAATGTGTTGCAGGCTCTTCCCCACTTTTTCCTGTAACTGATTATGTCTCTGGTTTTATGTTGAAGTCTTTAATCCACTTGGACTTGAGTTTTGTACATGGCGACAAATATAGGTCTAATTGCATTTTTCTACATGTAGACATGCAGTTAGACCAGCACCATTTGTTAAAGATGCTTTTGTTTTTCCATTGAATAAATTTGTTTTATTTGTCAAAAATCAAGTGAACAAATGTGTGCGGTTTCATCTCTGAGTCTTCAATTTCATTCCATTGATCCAATAGCCTATTGTTATGCCAGTACCAGGCTGTTAATTATTGTTGCTCTATAGTACAGCTTGAGATCGGATATGGAGCTTCTTCCAGATGATCTTCTATTGTATAGGATTGTTTTGCTTTATGGGCCTTTTGTTTCTCCATATGAATTTTAGAATTGATCTTTCAATGTCTTCATAATATTGTGTAGATATTTTGATAGGGATTGCATTGAATCTGTAAATTGCATTTGGTAAGATCGCCATTTTTACTATGTTAATTCTCCTGATCCATGAACCAGGTAGATCTTTCCATCTTCTGATGTCATCTTCAATCCCTTTCTTCAGAGATTTAATTTTTTTTCAAATAAATCCTTCACTTGGTTGGTTAGACTTACTCCTAGATATTTTATATTGCTTGTGGCTATCATGAAGAGTAGAGTTTTCCTTATTTCTTCCTCTGTTTGTCATTTGTATATAGGAAAGCTACTGACTTTTTTGAGTTAATTTTGTATCCTGCCAGTTTGCTGAAGGTTTTTTATCATCTGTAGGAGTTCTCTGGTAGAATTTTGGGGGTCACTTATATACACTATCATATCATCTGTAAATAGGGATAATTTGACTTCTTACTTTCCCTTTTGGATCCCCTTGATCTCCTTTTGTTGTCTTATTGCTCTTCCTAGAACATCAAGACTATATTGAAGAGGTATGGAGAAAGTGGGCAGCCTTGTCCAGTCCGCGATTTTAGAGAGGTTTCCTTGAGTATCTCTCCATTTAATTTAATGTTGGCTATTGGCTTGCTGAATATAGCCTTTATTATGTTGAGGTACGTGCCTTGTATTCCAGATCTCTCCAGAACTTTAAACATGAATGGGTGTTGGATTTTGTCAAATGCTTTTTCTGCATCTAAGGAGATGATCATTTTTTTTCTTTCAATTTGCTTATATGGTGGATTACATTGATGGATTTCCATACATTAAATCATACCTGCATGCCAGGATGAAGCCTACCTGGTCATGGTGAATGATGTCTTTGATATTTTCTTCTATTCATTTTGAGTGTATTTTTTGAGTATTTTTGCATCAATGTTCGTAAGAGAAATTGGTCTGAAATTCTCTTTTATTGTTGGGTCTGTATAGGGTTTAGGCATCAATGTGACTATGGCCTCATAGAAAGAATTTGGTAGAGTTCCATCCATTTACATCTTTTGGAGTAGCTTAAAGAGTATCAGTATTAGCTCCTCTTTTAAGGTCTGGTAGAATTCCGCACTGAAGCCATCTGGCCCTGGGGTTTTTTTGGTTGGGAGACTATCAATGGTTGCTTCTATTTCTATAGGTGAAATAGGGCTATTTAATTTGTTTATGTGGTCTTGATTCAATTTTGAAAAATGGAATCAGTTAAGAAAATTGTCCATTTCCCTTAGATTTTCAAATTTTATGGCATAAATGCCTTTAAAGTAGGTTCTTATGATTCTTGTATTTCTTCGGTGTCTGTTGTTATGTCTCCCTTTTCATTTCTGAGTTTGCTGAATTGGATACTGTCTCTCTGCCTTTTAGTTAGTTTGGCTAACAGTTTGTCTAGCTTGTTAATTTTCTCAAAGAACCAGTATCTGGTTTTGTTGATTCTGTGAATTGTTCTCTTTGTTTCTAATTTATTGATTTCAGCCCTGAGTTTTATTATTTCTAGACAGCTCCTCCTCTTGGGTGTTTCTGCTTCTTTTTTCTAGGGATGACAGATGTGTTGTTAAGTTGTTTATGTGGGATGTTTCCATTTTCTTTCTAAAGTCACTAAGTGCTATGAATTTTCCTCTTAGCAATGCCTTCTTTGTGTCACAGAAATTTGGGTATGTTGTTCCTTCATTTTCATTCAATTTCTGATAGTCCTCTATTTCTTCCTTTATTTCTTCTTTGACCCAGGTGTCATTAAGCAGAGAGTTGTTTAGTTTCCATGTATGTGTCGGCTTTTTGATATTTCTTTTTTTTGTTGAAGTTCAGCTTTAGACCATGGTGGTCTGATAGGATAGCAGGTATTATTTCAATCTTCTTGAATCTGTTGAGGCTTGCTTCGTGATCAATTTTAGAGAATGTTCCATGAGTTGCTGAGAGGAAAGTATAATCTTTTCTGTTTGGTTGAAATGTTCTGTAGATAACTGTTAGATCCATTTGACTCATGATGTTGGTTAATGAAGTTATTTCCTGGCTTAGTTTCTGATCCAAAGACCTATCCTTTAGTGAAAGTGAGGTGTTGAAGTCTCCCACTATTAATGTGTGGGGATCGATGAGTAGTTTAAATTTGTTAATAGTTCATTTACAATTGTGGCTGCCCTTGTATTGGGAGCATAGATGTTCAAAATGTGATATCATCTTGGTTGACTTTACCTTTGATGAGTATGCAGTGTCCTTCCTCTTCCCTTTTGATTCATTTTGTTGAAAGACTATTTTATTACATGTTAGAATGGCTACACCAGCTTGCTTCTTGAGACCATTTGCTTGGAATACTTTGTCCCAACCTTTTACTCTGAGGTAATGTCTGTCCTTCTGGGTGAGATGTGTTTCTTAAATGTTGAAGAATTTTGAATCATGTTTATGCATTCACTCAGTTAGTCTGTGTCTTCTTATTGGAGAATTGAGACCATTGATGTAGAGAGGTATTAATGACCAATGACTCCTAAGTCCCTACATTTTTGCTGTTTGTTACATTCAAGAGTTTGTAGTTTTTGCGATGGTGTACGTATCTATTTCCTATGTACTTTTGGTTGTAATTTGACCCTTTGGGTGGAGTTTTCCTCCTAGTAACTTCTGTAAAGCAAGATTTATGGCTAGGTACTGTTTGAATTTTTTTTCATGGAATATCTTGTTTTCTCCTTCAATGGTTATTGATAGTTTTGCTGGATATAGTAGTCTTGCCTGGCATCCGTGTTCTCTTTGGGTTTGCATGACCTCTGTCCAGGCCCTTCTAACTCTCATGGTCTCTAATGAGAAGTCAGGTGTAATTCTGATAGGTTTGCCATCATATGTTACTCGGCCTTTTTCTCTTGTTTTTAATATTTTTCCCTTGTTCTATATATTTTGTGTTTTTATTATCATGTGTCGGGAAGATTTTCTTTTCTGGTCTATTCTATTTGGTGTTCTGTAGGCCTCATATGCTCATATGCATCTCCTTCTTCAAATTGGGGACGTTTTCTTCTATGATTCTGTTAAAGATATTTTTTAGTCTGTGGAGTTAAGTGAACTCTCATTCCTCAATACTTATTATTCTCAAGTTTCATCTTTGCATGGTGTTATTGATTTCTTGGATGTTCTGTGTCACGCACTTTTCAGATTTAGCCTTTTTTGATGGTTGTTTCAAGTCCTATTATTGTATCTTCAAGTCTCGATATTCGTTCCCCTATTTCTTAGATTCTGTTAGATAAGGTCACCTCTGAGATACTTGCTTTCTTCTCTGAGGCTTCTCGATCTCATTTTTCTTCTGTGTGCCCCTTTATCATAGCTTCCATTTTTATTTTCAGATCTTGAACTTTTTTAATTATTTCCTTCATCTGGTTGTTTGTATTTTTCTGAAATTCTTCCAGTGCCTCTTTATGACTTTTTTACGTCTTCAATCCTGTTATTTGCATCCTCCTGCAGTTGTTTACAGATTTTATTCCTTTCTTCCATTATTATCTTCCTTACTAAGGACTTGAGGTCATTTTCTTGTATTTCACTTGTTTTTGGGTTCTCTGGGCTGCTTTCATTGGGATTGCAGGGATCTGGAGATGCCAAGCTATTTTGGTTTTTGTTTGTGTTTTTCTGCTGTCCTCATGTCATTTTGGTGTCTCTAATGTTGGGAGGTAGCTTCTGGTGACCTTCACTGGTTGAGAGTGGATACTTGGTGTATGCTTATTGGTCGGGGCCCTTTTCTGTGGCGATCAAGGAGCATTTCCCTGGAAGTAATCTGGTTCCCACTGCTGGCGATTTTGCTCTACACCTTAGGCTCCAGATTGAGTCAGGAGAAGTAGGATTCTCTCTGGATCCTTTCATCTTATTGCTGTAATTTAGATTAGCTGTTTTAGCACCTAGAACAAGGTCAGCACACAAGCACTCTGGTTGAGTAGGTTGTTACCAGCTTCCTGTCCTTCTTGTTGCTTTGTAGCCAAGACCCTAGCTGGATAAGATATTCTGGGATGTAGCTGTTTTTTAGCTCTGCCTCTAAACACTGCAGAAGCACCCATCCTCTCCCAAGAGCATGGGAGATCCTGCCATGTCTGTAGGAGCTGATCCAGTTAGGATCTGTCTGTTGGGGAGTGCAGGATCAGTAGCAGCAGCCCAGAGATAGGACTGCCTGAACATTCCACAACTCTGTAGCTGGGACCGCTCACAGATCCTTGAAGCTGTATTCTTTTTTAGGTCAGCGATTAGATACCACAGAGATGGCCAACCTCTCCCAATAGCATGGGCGATCTTGCTAGGCCTGTGGGAGCTGATCCAGCTAAGTTCTGTCTGTTGGAGAGGGCAGGGTCAGTAGTGGTGGCCCAGAAACAGGACTGTTTCAGACTACAGACAGCTCCAAGCTGCCTGCACTTTCTGTGACCTGGTAGCAGGGACAACACACAAATCCTCAGAGCTGTAGTTGCCTTTAGGTCAGCAATTAGACACCACAGGGGTAGCTAACCTCCCCTGATAGCATGGGAGATCCTTCTGGGCCTGTGGGAGAAGTCCAAAATGGTTTCTAACTGCCCATTTGTAGGCTCCTTCCATTGTTACCTCCTCTAGATTGAACCCAGGATGCAAGCTGCATGACTACTGTAGCTGTTTTTAGTGGGCCCTGCTACCTGTGTTTCCACTCGGCCTGGGTATCTCCGCAGTTTCGCGTGGGGTGGGTGGTAAGATCCAAGGACAGTTTCACCCTATTCATTGAGACTCCTCAGGCCAGCGGCTCCAGGATACCACCTCCCCCACACAGTGAGTTTGTGATTTATAGGCCAGCTGCAGCCCACATGTGGGTTCCATTTGAGCTTTTGGGGAGTAGGTTCAGACCCTCCAGGCTGTTGCTTGTACCAGGGCCAGGCACATAAGTGGTCTGCGAGTTTGGGACCCCATTCACCTATAGGTCTCAAGATCCAGCAGTCTGTGTCTCCATTCAACTCCCTGGTCTCCCTACAGTAGATCAGATACTGTGCTTAACAGTCAATGCCATCTTGGAGTTCTCCAGGTTTGAATTTATATGCCTAAGTGAATTAAATTAACTATATATTCATTTCTTCTATTCATAGATTGATAAAGTTTATTTATCACAAGAATATATTTTAATAGACTTTCATTTTATTATAGTCATATACTATTATGAGTAACTTTCATGTTAAAAGACAAAAATATTTTCTGAGAGGTTTTTCTAAAATATTTTATATTGTGATCCATTTCTAAGTATGTTATATTCATTGTTCAAAGTATATGAAGTGTCACTTTGACCTAAATGTATCAATATTTTGGTTTTGGAAATTATGAAAATTTTAGTATAATTTTGAAAAGCAGAAATGTATAAGTGTAAACATATATTTTCTAAACCAAATGTGGATTACATTTGTTTTGGGAATGGAAAAACGATGAAATAGTCTATTGCCAATTTTTCATGTAAGTAATGCCATTCTAGATTCTTTATACCATTTATTTCTTTACATTTATTAGCAGTGAATAGGAATCTGTTCTTATCTATATTTTGATACAAAATCATCACATTAATCGATATCAGAATTTCCTTGGATGTCGTAAATATAGTTTTTCAGTGCCTAGAGATAGCACTGGAACTTAGGAGTTCTCTCAAGTTATTTATGGCTTTTTATTTACACTGCCTTGAAAGGTATTTCTTTTGTCAGTCCTCTTATTGCCACTGGCCTTCATTCATCTATAATTCATGCTTTTCAATGGCACTCAGGTCTAGTTTGCTAGCTATCTGTGTATCAGTGTGTTTTGTGAGAAATACGTAATCTGCAGAGGTATATTTCTGCAAAGCCAGAAATACAAACACAAACAGCAGTAACCACTAATGGCGCTTGTTTGTCATCACTACTTGGGCTTCTTTTCACCATTCATCTCAAACTGCCATTATAAAGACAAATGTGCGTATGCAACTGCAGCATTGACATTCAGTAACAATCCAAACCTCTGTGGACTGACTTTCTTTGAAATCAATTCTAAGATCAGAATCCATACAAAATTAGGTTATATAATACTACACCATTACCTCATGCAATTAAAAAAATAAAAACTTAAGGACCTTTACTGAATTTAGTCAAAATTATATGTGGCAAAATGCACACAAACATGTCTCAGTTTTCTGACATTTCCTTTTTTTTTGCATTTTCTGCATTCTTTATAATGCTTTTTACAATGTTATTGATTCTTATTTATTGAAATTAATTTTTCAGAATCATATTTTAATTTGGAATTAAATTTACCAATTAACATTTTCATGTGGCCAAAAATCTTGCTAGTTATACCCATTCAAAAACGTGTAGGGACATTATGTATACTAATAAAATGAAACTTGATCCAGTCTGTTTTGTACACAATCCTCAAAAATGATGATATCTTCATGTTTTTTTTAATAATTCATTTGGTCAATTTTTGTCCATTGGACAAAATTGTTTTATTTATATTTTATCTGACTGCTTTTCCTTAAAAATAATATTTTTAATTTTTGATAATATCTTTAGGTATCAAATTAATTCATTAAACTATAAAATACATGATGAAATTACTTTCAAAACACACATATTGAAATATAGGCTTTCAGGAAAAGCAACACGTTTAATTTCAGAACCAGTTCTCTTGCTTCACTTCATATTGTTTTTATGCAAATATTAATTCTAATAATTTATACTTATAAGCAATTAATTATATTGACTATATTCTCTGAAGATGCTGTAGTCCCATAGTTGACTAATGTTCTATAGCTAACCTTTCTGTCCTTATCTCTACTTACCAAACTTTAAACTTAATACTTTTCTCCCAAGCCAAGTTCACTTTCTGTTGTCCAAGTATCCTTGAAGGCCAGGCCATCCCAAAATATGACTGGCTAACAGGAATCAGATTGTGTAAGAAAACTGACACTTCATCTTTCACCAGTTACCAAATTTTATACTCTGGTGTTTGAGTAGAAGTATCCACAATAGACATTTGAATTCATGGCCTACAGTGAATGACAATATTATGAGATGGTTTTATTTTTGGTGTAGGTGTGGCCTTGCTGGAGGAAGTATATCATTTTAGTAGTGGGCTTTGATGTGTAAGAAGGTCAAGTCTGGCTAGGGTGCATCACATTATTTTTGCTGACTAAGGGTCATTATGTAAAACTCTTAACTCCTTCTTAAAGACTATGTAGGGCCACGTGATGAAAATACTTTCCACCAAGATGATAATACATTAAACCTCTGAAACTATAAGCATGTCCCAATTAAATATTTTCCGGTATAAAGGTTGTCATGGGCATCATGTCTCCTCAGAAACTGAAAACTCAAACTGAGAAGGAGTTTGTACTAGGAACTGGAGTATTGACTATATTATCACATTATTAGTGTTCACTCTTCTGAAGATCTATAATGAAAAACAGGAAGATGAGGAAGTAAAAATTCAAAATGTACAGATTGAGAAGGGAAGAGTATTAGGAATGGAGTGGAGCTAAATTCTGTGTTCAAAAGATATAAAGATAAAAGAAAGTCTGACATTAAATGGAATGAAGGGAGGAGCGACCCCAGTAAAAGATCGCACCAAGATTAGCTTTCTACTTGTGAAAATAAATTATTGAAGAACTCAGAGCCTTTAATTATAGCTGGTGGATCTCTGAGTTTAAGGTCCATGAAAGTTCAAGACAGCCAAGCATAGTGAAAGAAACAAAGTAGAAAGGAAATTGGAGATGAGGTAATTGAACAAGCAGAGAAGCAGGGAGTGGCCATATTCAGGCCCCAACAAACAGAAGATCGTGGCAGCTTCAGCAATATGATTCTGGCTTTTGAGTCAAGGGCAGAAGAAATGGCTTATGGAATCTCTTTCTGTGGGACTAAGGAAAGCTGAAAAGACCAGGAGTATATCAGGGGTTGTCTTTGTGTGAAACCCTAAAGGAGAAGCCCAGATTGCCTTGGAGATCACAAAATGTTGAAGATGCCAGTGTCATGGAATACACGTTGATGATAGCAGCTAACAAGAATGGGGTCAGTCCAAGAGAAAAAACTCTCTTACAGTCGAGAAAGAGGAAAGGAGTTAGATATCTAAAGAGAGTACTGATAACAGACATAGAGTTTCAGAATTGGAATTTGCCCAGCTGGTTTTTAGTCTTATTTGGGTCCAGTATTTCCTCACTATGCTCACTTTCCTCCAATTTGCGATGATAAAGTATATTCTGTGAGTTATATGCTTTTTTATTTTTGTTTTATTGGAGATTTGAGGTAAGGTATTGTATGAATTTCAGAAGGTACTTTGAATTTTGATCTTTTAAATAAGTGTGAGACTATTGTAGACAATGGGGACGTTTGAACATACACTTGAAAGTAAGGAATGGAATCTTCTAGTTGAAATAAAAATGCTTCCTATAGAGTGATGTGGTAAATCCTTAGCCTAAAATCAGTCACACTATTAGGAGGCTTTGTTGAAGTAGGTGCAGCTTTGCTGAAGGAAGTATATTACTGTGCCTGTGGGCTTTGATGTCTAAGAAGCTCAAGTCTGTCCTGTATGTGTAAGTCTTCACTTCTGATGATTGTGGATTAGGATGTAGATCTCTAAAGTTTTTGCCCAAGAACATGCTTGCCTGCATGCTGCCATGCTTCCCAGAACGAAGATAATATATGAATCCTCTGGAACTGTAAGCCAGCACCAAGTCAATGTTTTCTATTATAAGAATTTCTGTGTCCATTGTTTCTATTCAAAACAATAAAGCCCTAACTAATATAAATGCCCTCAGCTTTGCTACCTCTTTTGCTACCTCCATTTGCCATGCTGGAATTTTTTTAATTGAGGATACATAGATCTTGGTATGTTGTTACATTTATTGTGATACCACAAGTATAATGTCCCTGATGTCTCCATAAACAATTGCTTTCCTGGGTTTGTTCATAGCTCCCTGATTTGTAATTTTTTCCACCATATTTTCAGCTATGCTCTTTAGGCTATATGAGGCAACAATAATTCATACAGTGAAATATTAATAAACCTATATCTGTAGTCAACACACATTGTCCCTGAAATAAAATGATACTATTCAATGAGTGGGGATATAGGGGGTTTTTTAAAGAAAGAAGGTATCTTATTTATGTAGTTGTTCATATGTGTGTGTGTGTGTGTAAATATATATATTTCCAGAGAGAATAGAACAGTCAAATTGCAAATGTGAGGATCATTATTCATATCTCACACAAAAGCAAATGATTGCATGTTCATAATCCAATGATCATATGGAGGTTAGGAGATAGTAACAAGAGAATATCTGTAAGTTTGCTATGTTAGAGAATTGAGCTTATGAGGCATAAAATTAGGGAAATCTACCAACAAGATGTGGTTATAAAAGCTTTTTAACCAGTACACATAAGAGAAAGTCAGGTGGGTATTTACGAGTTCAAGGCCAGTCTAAGATACAAAGAAAATTTTGTCAAGCTATAGCTAAATATTCAGACTAAGTTTTACACAATCATCCAAACAGGTTATAAATCACCAAACCAATTAAATGTATGGTAAATAAACAAAATAGAGCTGATGTATAAAGAGGGTGCCTATCCAAGGTTATTCCTGAAGCTGTTCCTGACTTGCAGTCATACTTATTGTCCTTCATATACCTATACACAGTGGCACATATATGCACCAAGTTAAACACACAAACATCACAAATGCATACAAAGTAAAAAATGTAGCAGGCACAGAGCTGCAATCTCTTTAATCACATCACTTTAGGAGCAGACACAGTTTTTTCTCTGGATCTCAGTATCAGTGTGTGATATATTGTCAATTCAAGGCTTGTGTATTTAAAAAAAATGTCAAAAATGGCAACAGTGGCCACATCTGTAATGAACAAACCTTAGAATTACATTTCATTAAGATTTTGTTTCTATGCATGGCAGATACACACAGCTTAACATTGGATAGAGCTTGAAAAATCCAGAAGAATAGCAAGAGGGAGTGCAGGAGTGAGAGGAGTCAAATATACCATGAGAAGATTTAAAAAACCAAATAACCAAGTCCCACGAGGTTGTGTAGCTTTATCTTTACATAGGTCTCCTAACTTCTGGAGCGGTTCTGCCTCTGACTCTGTTGCCTGCCTTTGGAACACTCCCCACCCCCATTATTGTGCTGCCTTTTATAGCCTCAAATGGAGAAGATTCCCCTAGTCTTACTGCAACTTGGTATGCTAATGGTAATTGATATCCATGGGAAACCTCTCCCTTTCTGATAAGAAAAGACAGTGGCATGGATGGGAGAAGTGGGTAGAAGGCCAGCTAGGATATGACAGAGAGAAAACTGTGGTGTGGATGTAAAATACATGAATAAATTACATAATTTTTAAAAAGATAGTATTTGTGAAAAGACTAGGTCATGAAGAAATAATGGCTTTTAACAGCTGAAGAGAATGGAAGGCCAAAATCCAGATACCAAGAGAAGTACTGTTTTAAGACAATTATTTGCTGATATAAGATAGAATTTTTATTGTTTCTATCTATGAAAGAAAAACACAGCATGCTTTCAGGAAGTATACTTAATGAGTGGTAATGTTAAAGGATTTTCCTAATCCTAACCCACTTGGATAATTTAGTTCCAGAAATTCATGGTGATGAATTAAATACATATTCTATAGAAACAAAAATGATACAAAAATAATACAAGTTATTGCACTAAATATACAGGCATATATGGTCTTCCTTTTCTGTGCTTTTATACCATTTATACAGATATAATTTTAAAAACTACCAGTTTCTTCTGGCGCTGGCATTTGCCATTGAAGAGATAAATGGGAACCCAAATCTTTTACCCAACATATCTCTTGGATTTGATTTCAACAATGTCCGATTCACTGAAAAGGACATTCTTATGATTACCTGTGCTTGGCTCACAGCTCACAGGAAAGGCAATGTTATACCTAACTACAACTGTGAAAAGAAAAATTTTACTGCTGTACTCACCGGAACATCGTGGACAACATCTGCCTACATTGTAACACTGCTGCAACTCTTCAAATTTCCACAGGTCAGAAAACGTGGATTGTAAAATCTTGGAGTCAGGCCTCTTTTCTTAACATTATAGATGTCTTAAAAAACTAAAAAAGGGATACCTGAATTATGCACTCATAAAAGCTAGTTCACAGACATGTGGAGATTAATCCATATTGCCCCTGCTTGCAGGAGCAGTGAAGAGGAACTGAATGGAATGAGATAATTCCTTAAAATTAACAGGTTTGATAGGATTTTCTATAAAATCTTGTTCCTGAAATTGGAATGATCTGACCTTTTTTCGTGCTGTCATATTTTGCTCAGGACAGGAGCATGTTAATATTCCTCTTCTTCTTTCCAATTTCCTTCAGCTTTCTTTTGGACCTTATGATCCTATCTTGAGTGACCGAAGTCAGTATTCTTCTCTCTACCAGATGGCTCCCAAGGACACATCTCTCTCACTTGGCATTGTCTCTTTGCTGATTCATTTTAGGTGGTCCTGGGTTGGTCTCATCCTCCCAGATGACCACATAGGGAATAAAATTCTATCAGATTTCAGAGATGAGATGGAAAGAAAAAGAGTCTGCATAGCTTTTGTGAAAATGATCCCTGCCACCTGGACTTTATTTTATAACAAAGACTGGAAAAATATGGATGAAATCCAGGAGTCATCAACAAATGTGATAATTATTTATGGTAACATTGATTCTCTACAAGGTCTAATGAGAAATATTGGGCAAAAGTTATTGACCTGGAAAATCTGGATCATGAACTTTGAACAGGATGTTACTGACCATGCTGACTATTTCCTGTTAGACTCATTCCACGGGAGCCTCATTTTTACCCATCATTATTGGGAGAGTGTTGAATTTACCAATTTTATTCGAACAGTGAATCCTTACAAATACCCCGAAGACATTTATCTTCCTAAATTGTGGCATTTGTTCTTCAAGTGCTCATTTTCTGACACTGATTGTAAACTTTTGGACAACTGTCAAGCCAATGCTTCTTTGGAAGAATTACCTAGACATGTATTTGACATAAACATGAGTGAAGAAAGCTATAATATATACAAAGCTGTGTATGCTGTTGCTCACAGTCTCCACGAGATGAGTCTTGAGCAGATAGAGACTCAACCATATGAAAATGGGGAAGGGATGCTGTTCTTCCCTTGGCAGGTAACATCCTTTTCATTGTATTGTGATATCAGCACTATGACAGAAGAGAATTTGCAAAGGCCCTATATTAGGTACTGTAAAATTCAGTAAACATTATACAAAATCAGAGGACTGCTTGTGCTATTAATCTTAACTGGCGTTCAAGGCAGTTGTGTGTTTGTGTGTGTGTGTGTGTTTGTGTGTGTGTGTGTTGCTGAGAAATGACATGTGTGATAACAGGAGAAAATGGATTTAGTTAATATCAATTTTATGGAATCAATACTTAACTGTTGATTCATCTCCTGGAAATAGTGTCAATGAGGAAAATCATTATTTTTCCTATGCATTTCTTACAGCAGAAATTTAAAAATTGAAATTTAAGTGAAGTAAGCAGTGGTTTTATACATATATGATCCCTTTTAACTACCATGAAGACATAAATATCCTCATTTTAGACACTGGACTTCTGAAGATATTTTGAAGGCAATTAGGTCTGGCTAGCTTTCATAGTTTGAGATTTGCATAAATCATCAGTCATTGATCCATTACAGTAGCTTCATTCAATGGTTTCTGTTAAAGGTGAAAGATATAAGCAGAATAGTATCCCACTCACAGAGGTTTTTGTTCCCTCAACATCACTGGAAACTTCATTAGTGTTGACTTTCCCATCAGAAATTAAAAACAATGAGCTATAGTACAAGTTCTGTTCTGTCACTGGAATATGCTGTAATGTAAATTAACTAATCTCTTTCAGCTTAACTCTTTCCTGAAAGACATTCATGTGAGAGACAACATGGGTGTAGATTGGAGACAGAAATTAGAGGCAAAATATGATATTCTTAACTTTTGGGATTTTCCAAAGGGTCTTGGACTAAAGATGAAAATTGGAACATTTTCTCCAAATGCTCCACATGGTCAACAGTTGTTGTTATCTGAGCAGATGATACAGTGGCCAGAAAGATTTTCAGAGGTGGGTTATGTTTTGTTTCCTGACATAATGATGCTTGTTGTCTGCCTCAAGGCCAAAGCACTCTCCTATAACCAGTATAAAATACCACCAACTAGTAGTATAAAAGATTTTTCACCTTTCTTGATTCAGATCAATAGAAGTATTTAATATTAAATCTGTCTCCCAATATTCATTTGAAAGAGATTTAATTTTCGTCAACTTGTCACAAATTTTGGAAACTTGGAAAGAAGGAATGTCTATCTCCAAAATGATTCATGAATCAAATCTTTGAAGAAAAACTCCCATTTATAATTAGATAAAAAAGCAATGTAAAAGTTACGTTTTTCTTATGAACAAATGTCATGACAAAAATTGACTTTTAAAACAAAATGTATATTTTGCTCGTGATTACAAATTTATGAGTCCACCATGCATGAAATTATAACAACAATGAGTCTTCCTAGAGATAGTCATTTGGACCAGAATGATGATGTTTCTTTCTACACGCATTTACAGTAAGTAAAATGAGAAAATTAGACTTGAGGAAAGGATCATATTGTTTGAATTACTAAAGCCAATATCATAATTCCGTCAGTAAGTACTGGTCTACAAAAGTTTCAATAAGTCCCAAAATAGTGTGATGCATAGGGAACAAGACCTCAATACTTGAGCTTATGTGGGGTATTTTCATTCAAAATACTGTATATTTACATATTAGTATCCCGTAACTTGCTGTATATACCCAATGCATAAATTGTTATTCCATGCTTAGGAATTTCTTTGGTTTATCAGTCATCCTTTGCTTTTTAGACCTCTAGAAAAAGATAACTCTGTGGTATGCCCATGAATAAACAACTGACTTGCCTAGCTTCTACAAATAAATACAACACTGAAGTATCTTAAAAGTGTTTTGAGAGTGCCATGTATCATACTTGAAAATATATGATTTTTAAATTATAAGGCTCCTGATTATATAATTTTCACAGAAAGCAATGAATACAGCACCTCATCTATCTGTGACTTTATATTTGTTTTGAGACAGCAGCCATTAAAGAGCAACTCTCAGAGTTCAAGTGTATCTTTTCACCTTAGCTAGATTTAGTGATGAAATCCTTCAGACAAACAGACACATATTTGTTTCCATGATCATGCTACTCCTGCTGACTGTCTAGATTCACAACCATGGTTGAAGTAAAATTGCTTAAGCTGTTAGTCAGTAACTACAGAGACAAAATCAGTCTAGGGAGACTCCATGCCCTTTAGATCATGTCCCAAATTACCTGCCTCTCTTATACTTGTCCTAACTCATAAAGTTATGACAATCACCTGACAAATATCTAAACATACCTGCTTTCAGAAGGGCATAGTGTTTCCAAACATTTTCTTGTATTTATAATAATGCTCACAAATTCAATGCATACTATTCAAAAACTCCATTTGGTGATTTAAAAAAAACATAAGCATGTCATAATATTCTTTTAATTTTTCCCAGATCCCTGAATCTGTGTGCAGTGAGAGTTGTAGACCTGGGTTCAGGAAAGTCTCTCTCGAGGGCCAGGCTGTCTGCTGCTACAATTGTACTCCTTGTGCAGACAATGAGATTTCCAATGAGACAGGTAAATTCAGCTATATCATAAAATATTCCTATTTCTCTGAAATACTGCAAAATATCCTACCAAATAAGAATGATCTAAGTAGAAGTCAGACATAAATTTTCTTATTTTGTTTAGGAACTTAAGGTCATAATTCATCAACATTCCCTTGAAATAGATTACCATTAAAAATCATCCTTGATTTACATATTTGATTCACTGGCAATATTGATTACTGCAGAAAAATATTCCTTTGCAACTAACAATGTGTTTTAATTCACTGTATTGTTTAACACTCATTAGTAAAGTATCAAACATTTATGTTTTTCAAACTGCATTTGGCTCACTTTAAAGGCTCACAGAGTGCTCATATCTGTTGCATCTTCTTTGCATTATTCATAGCTCAATTCAAAAATATGTTCTAATTTTTAGTCTTTTGATATATTCTTACAATGTGTGTGATCATATTAAAATTCCAACTCCACCTCTTTCCTATCTACCCAAATTTGGCTAATTACACTATATAATCTGTGATTCTCATCTATTCTTGGGGAATGGTTATTACTTGAGTGTTGGAACCTAGTCATGGGCTGAACCCTTAAAAATGAAAAGACTCTCCACCCAATAAATATGAATTGTCAATAGATCTTTTTTGGGTACTTATCTTCATTTTAACCTCCTCCACATTCTAAACTGAACTTGGTCTGTCATAAGCCTGTAAGCATCTACTGCATTTTGTCATGTGAGATGAATTTATATTTGAAACTGACTGGTATCCAGAAACAACGTTTGCATGTAGTGATTTGAAAGCTGCAGGTTTTACTAACTTCCTGTACTCTCTTAGATAAGAAATTTTACAGAACTTTTTATTTTCTTAATGGCATCTTTAGAAAAGATTATGGTATGTGGCCTTTTGGAGAGAAGTATATCACTTGGGTTTGAAAACCCCAAATCACATTCAATCTCTGTCTTTTCTTAGCTTCCAGCCTTCAGTCAGGCTGTAGGTGATTATATATTTTTCCAGTGTCATTCATCTTGACTACTTCCATGCTTTCTGTTATAAAGAAAATATATTAACATTATGATAATATAACTAAACACCTCAATTAATATTTCTATAATCCATGCTTCATGGTGTCTGTTCTCAGCAATAAAATAGTAACTAAACAGAATTAAAAGAAAAATTTTATTGTATCTTAGAAAATTTTACTTAAATTTTTTTGAGCTGATACTAATCAGGAGGCAAATGATAGTTATTAATATTGTTATTAATAGTGTCAGGATTAAAAGTTAGATGTTGTTTTCTATTATCTATTGTTATATATAGGCACTAAAATTATAATTTTCAATAAAAGAGATCCATTTGTCCCCCAAAAATCTGAATTTCAGAATAAATATTTTGCTAACATCTGTGGAGCGAAGTTTTTTCTGTGTCAGATCATAATAAATGTGTATGACAGTAATATAATTGCCAGGAACTTTGCCTATGAGTGTTGTGATTAATGGCTCACTTCCAAGATTATTGCATAAATTGATGAAGTGTATGAAATCCTGAGCCAATTCTCTGTTATTAGGCCAAATTTTCATATTGTTGGTTGACCTAATATCTAGCACATTCATTAAAGTTATAGATGTAACACACGTGTATATATACATATGATATGGCTGTGTGTATGTATACACAGATATGTATATGCACACACATATATATGTATGTATGTATGTATGTATACACACACATATATATGTATGTATGTATACACACACACATATATGTATACATATGTATGTATACACACAGAGAGAGTGAGAGAGAGAGAAAGAGAGAGAGAGAGAGAGAGAGAGAGAGAGAGAGAGAGACTGTGTGTGTGTGTGTATGTGTGTGTGTGTTTTATGGGCATCAAAGAGGAAAACATCTTATTTTCAGAAAGGGTTTCTCTGTGTAGCCTTGGCTGTCCTGGACTCACTTTGTAGACCAGAGTGCCCTCAAACACATAGAGATCTGCCTGGATTTGCCTCCCTCAGTGACTGGATTCCAAGTAAACAAAAGTTATATCAGTTACTTAAAACTACCATAGCTAAATTTCAAATATATACTATTTTAAATAAGCAGGATTTTATGGGTATGGAATTATAACAATCAGAATGAACCTTAATATCTTGCTATCTAGTCCATTAAAAAAAGAAGAGTTA
Source organism: Acomys percivali (assembly GCA_907169655.1). Lineage (NCBI taxonomy): Eukaryota > Metazoa > Chordata > Mammalia > Rodentia > Muridae > Acomys > Acomys percivali. The sequence continues at coordinate 67,889,920 of OU015752.1, forward strand.
ATGAAGTTTTACTATAAATTTCAATGTGGTAAAGAGTTATGTATCATCAGAATGCACACATCTAAACTCTTAAATTGTAGACAGTGGTTTGAGTGATTAATATGGGAGCTATCATCCAGTAATCCTATTTGAAAGAAGTTTCCCATGTGACCATTCTGAGACATTCAATAGCTCTCAACTTAAATAAGTAAAAAGTGATCAACTCGAAGTGATACTTCTTCCATTTGAAAGATTAACATTCACCTGCCTTAGTGTTGTGATTTTTGCTGAATTCTAAAGACTTGGGTGTTTACTAAATGAAAGATTTCTGTTTCATTTTAAGGTTGGCTATAGGAGAGGAGGTATTCTCTTTTTCTAGGAGATAGTCATATAAGTGGCTATTTCTTGCAAGTCATAAGTCACATTGTTAAATCTATTGCTACTTCTCTTTTCCAGTTATTCTTAGGATTTGTATAATTGACCAGGCAGTTTTATAATAATACTTACAGGAGAGAATTCTAGACATAAGATCTCAGAGATCACAAATGTAATCATATAAAAAAAAGCACTGGGAACATCTTTGATATCCAAGAGTGCAATATAAAGACATTTAATAGTTTCTTCATTGATATTTTAAAAAGGACTACCAGATTTTTACTTATAGCTCAAAATCATACAATGTATTTCACAATGTGATACTCTTTGGAGGTGTAAGGAAAAATTTTGTGTGTCATTATACACCTTTAGAGAGATGGTTTCTCCATCAACCAAGGATCATGTATGATGTGGACCTAGACCTACTGCTTGGATGTAGTAGCACAGTCTCCTTGTGGATCCCAAGTGTGAAGAGTAGGGACTACTTCAGACATGCACTCTGACCACTGAACTTAGATCATTTCACCCTGGCAACAAGGACCTTCCTTGCCAGGCTACAGAGAAAGAGGTTACATCTAATGCAGATGAGACTTGATATGCTGAGGTCAGATGTTAGTGGAGGGGGGCTCCCCTCTGAGTGCTAATGGAAGGAAGGAGAGGAGATTAGGGAGGGACTGAATGAGGGAGGGGCTAAAATCAGGATGTGAAGAATTTAAACTGCAGAACAAGAAGGTAACTTATATTGCTAACCCCATAATATGGGATTAGCTCTGGGACTGGCTGAAACATGAATGTCTAAGGATAGACAATTCTTCTTGTTGACGACATAACCCCTATGAATTACGATTAGAAGCCATTGTTCATATGACATTAATGAAAATTTACAGAGGTCTTCATTTCCTGCTCATACAAACAGCAGAAATCCAGCTTTAATTATTCTGTGCATTATGCACTCCTTATAGACTTATAATTTTAAGATTGTATAATGCTTGTGAGAAATTATATGCTTTCAGAACAGAACAACCAAAAACTGACATTGGCTTAGACATGAGACGATGCATTCCTTGCAGCATACTTGACATTGACACCTTGTTTGGAGAAAGGAGCTGAAAAGAAAGAAGAGGGAATATAGAAATATATAGGGAAGATAGGAAAAAAGTAGTGAATCTATGCCTGAACTTAATGCCTCAATTGTCACTCACAAGTATTTTTAATTCACTGGTATATAATTGTGTATATAGATGGAAAATGAGTTTAATTCTAGATACAGTGAAATAGAATTAAAATGTAAGATTATTTTTCACACACACATACACACACACACACACACACACATTTCTACTATTGTACTAACATAACTCAATTATAATTCAAGGTTTACCTCAAATGCTTTGAAAGTACTATAGCAAGCTGTTTAATAGAAAGAAGTTATACAAATTCAATATAAGTAGATTAAATGATGGTCATGTCAATTGCTAATCTACTTTTATCACAAGAATATACATCTTAGGTGCAGCAGACAGCTATGACTCTATAGAAAGATAAAGTCTTCAAAAACCCCAGAGAAATGCAGAATATGGCAATTAAAAATGGTTTTATTACTTTAAAGATTCATTGACAATGAGGCAGGTTAACTCATGGCACCACCCAACCTACCTCGCGGAGGATGATGAGCATCAAAGAAAAGAACATCCTTAGGGAGATGCTTCAAATGTGGGAAACTAGCCACTGGGAAAAGGTCTTCAATTCTACCACAGACGGAACTCTGCCTCGAAAAGGGGAAAGCTGGGATGCAGGCAGAGTTGATGGTCAAATACTACCAAGACAGGGTAAGGCAGTCCTCAATAGTTCCTGCCTCACAAATATGTCTGTCAGATATATTGGGGCAGAAGGCTGAAGAACATGATCCAATGTTACAGAGAGTTTTGGGTGAAAATTGTCTGTGTCATCTTTTCATTTGGAAAGCTACTAACTTGCAGTCCTGGCATACTCAGTTAATCAAATGTATTCCTTCTCAAGCCTCTGAGGGAGTTGAAGACAAGGTAGCTTAGTTTTACAATGAAGCTTAATTGTTTAGGGATTAAGATGTTTTTAGGTCTACATAGCTGTTCTAAGTTGATAATCACAATATCTGATGGAGATTGATTTACATTCAGAAATTTGGTTGCACCAAGATAGGAAAGATGTCTTCTTCAAGGCTGTCAAGTACAAATAGCCAAAACACTAAGAATGTAACATTTATCTAATTCCTGCTTGTGTTATGGTTCTTCTTGCTATAGGTAATCTATTGTATATATATGTACATATCTTTTGTCCCTGAGAAAATCAAGGAAGAAAACTTACTTGGCTGTCAATTGAGTGTGTACTGAGTAATGTCTCAAAATAAAAGGGATAATCTCAGCATGCGCTCATTATAACCTTCATTTCTGACCAGATGTGGATCAGTGTGTGAAGTGTCCAGACAGTCACTATGCAAATAATGAGAAAAACCACTGTCTCAAGAAAGTGGTAAGTTTTCTGTCCTATGAAGACCCCTTGGGAATGGCTCTCACCAGCCTAGCTCTCTGCCTCTCTGCACTCACAGTCATTGTTGTTGCAGTCTTTGTGAAACACAGAAACACTCCCATTGTCAAGGCGAATAATCGGGCTCTCAGTTATATTTTGCTCATCACACTCACCAT
>OU015752.1:67893354-67960536 GCA_907169655.1 Acomys percivali
CTTGGCTTCATATTTGCCCCTAAATGTTACATTATTTTGTTGAGACCAGACAGGAACTCAATTCATCAAATCTTGGATAAGACACCTTCTAGAAGAAATAAATATTACAAAATATAGTTCAAAAGATAAATTTAGCTTCTATCATCACAACTTCATTGAAGGTCTGGATTCTTACCCTATATCATTATAAACATGTGTTATACAATTAAAGCATGATTTTTTTTCTGTCGGATTGTATATCATCATCCAATTGTATTACAGTTTTGTAGCATAAAACCCATTTTTTCATGTTTGAAAACATCTACTCTCTGGTGCCTCAACTCTTCTAAGTGTAAGAATTGAAGGCACCACACCTGGATTATGTTGCATTTTGTACCCTTCGTTGATAGAGACTGTTCATTTTTGTGTTATAGATTTATTTTCTTATGGATTCAATGTATATTCTTTCCTCTCACTGACTTGGTTACATATTTATATATATATATTTATTTTGAAAGGTTCATCGGAATAAAATTTCCTGGTTTCCTATAATAAAACATACTAACATGTAATTGTTATTAAGTATAATTCAATTTTATTATACAATCAATTTCTAATACACCAGACTTGAAAATTAATAACATGGTGTTTATAATTATCTCAATACTTTTAATTAACTTACTGTCTGTGGGAATATGTGTTTATATGGAAAAACACCAGATATCATAATTTATATGTATTTAAAGTGATAGCACACTAATGTGCTGATGTATAGCATAAAACCTAGTAGAATTATTTAGAAATTTCTTTTATTACCCAGAGTCAAATTCTAGTCATCCAGAATAATCAACTTTGAGTTGGCTACACACAGCCCATATTCAAAGCATCACAAAGTGCATCACATACCCAGCTACGTTAAATCTAGCTGGTTAACTTCACTTCCATTTAAATCTACACATTTATATTATCTTTTATCTAATCATCTGCTCTCTTTTGCCTCAACTGCTCTGACTTTTAAAAAATGTTGGCAGCATGTTGGGAACATGCTTAATTTGTATATTCTTTTTATATAAACTGTTCAGTTTCAGGTTATTGATTTTATTTTCTTTCACAAATTTTCCATAAATTGGTATGCATTCCTCAAATAAAATCATGAAGTGGCTACATCCTTCTAATTTATTAATACCCATATCTCCATGCTTTGCAATTATTTTGTAAATTATATACAATAAAATTTGAAAAAGAACCTTTCAACTTCCCATTGTTACATGTTAGAAAATATCCATAAAATTCTTAGAATAATACTGTGTGGTTTTTATGTTAGTTGCTGTCATCCTTTGCCATTAATCATATATCCCAAACTACATCCTACTATAAATGATAAGAGACCAAAGATAAAATTACAGTTAGATGGCACTGAGATTGAGGGCAGACACTGGATAGTGAGGCAGATGTAACAATAGTTTTTCAAGATTCCTGGAATCCAGTTTGGCCATTCAAAAGAAATCAACACAGGTCCTAGGTATTTTATCATTGTCTCCAAATAAACAAAGTGTCTGAGGGCTTAAATTTACAGAGCCAGTGTCAAATAGGAAAATTAAGGCCATATCTGTTACAAGAATGGAAAACTCAGATTAATGTCTCTCCAATTTCAGATACAAGTGAGAAAATAGGTGATATTCTTAGTGTTTAAATAAAGATTATTAAAAAGGGTTATCAAAGCTAGTTATAGACTGTCCAAATTGTCCATAAACAAGGTACAGTAGGGGTTGTATCGTGTACTTTATGTTGGAGAAGAAGAACTGCAGATAAAACACCTACAGCCTTGCCACTACAGAGGTTGGATAACCAATCTCTTTTTATTGAATAAAGGTCTATGACTAAAGAAAAATTATAGGCACTAGAACATCTAGTCCAAGAAGAGCTAAAGGCTCAACATATGGAGGAATCCACCAGCTCTTAGAATTCTGTATCTGTCATCAAAAAGAAATCTGGAAAATGGAGGATGTTAACAGAACACAGAGAAATTAATAAAATTATTCTGCCAATGGGAATGTTACACTCTGGAATCTCCTTGCCTTCCTTGTTACCTCTTCTAGTGATTGAGATAGAAGTTTGTTCACTCCATGCCACCCCAATTCCTTTACATGAGCATGACCGAGAGGGGTTTGCTTTTCAGTACCTACATTTAAAAGGAGCTGCCCTATAAAGAGATACCATTGGAAAGTTTTACCACTAGGAATGTTAACCAGTCATATCTGTGCCAACATTTTATCCAACATGTATTGGAGATAGTTTGTAAGAAAGTTCCTAAACACAATATTTGCCACTATATAGATGATATCTTATTGGCTGATTCAGATATGAGTATATTAGAAAATATTTCTGGTGCAATAAATAGAGTTTTACCTTGTGGGGACTACAGACTGTGCCTGAAAAAAACTTTAAAAGGATATTCTATTAATTATCAAGGATACAAAATAGACCTACAAACGTTAGACTAAAAAGTTATAAATCAGTAGAAAGCAATGAAGAACTCTTAATGATTTTCCAAAATTGCTGGGATATATTCACTCAATGTGGCCTACAATTGGCTTGACTGCTCAAGAGCTAGATAATTTACTTCACATCTTACGAGGCAAAAAAAAGACTTAAATAACCCAAGAAAGTTACCAGGTGAAGCTGGAAATTAATTGGCACTGATAGAAAGGAAATTACATAATTCATATGTAGACTCCATTGATACAAAAAGATGGCCTGTATTTTGCTTATCTTGCCTCCTACTCATTCTCCCACAGAAATTTGTATATAGATGGAAGATTGTATCTTACAATGAATATTTTTACCACAGAAAGTTAAAAAACTTAAAAACCTACACAGAAAAGTTTCTGAACTGATCATAAAGGGTAAATTTAAACTTCACCAATTAACTGGAGTAGATTCTGCTGATATTGTAGTAGATTTTATGAATACTGAGAGTGCCTGCTTTTGGGCAGATAATGAACAATGGCACAGTGTTGCAGTGATTTGGGGGGAGAATTAACAACAGATACCCAAAAGGCAGGTTGCTTTAATTCATAAAAAGAACTAAATGGATTCTTCATCATATAGCAAAGAGGATTTCAATTTCTGGTTCTCCTAAGATGATGTCAATAAATCAAAAAGGCAGGTCACATGTCATAAAATGTAAATAAGAGAAAAATGTAAATAAGGTGGTTGATAGTCATTATGATTTTGCTCAAAAATCAGAATGTTATGCAACTATGATGTTATCAGATTTTCAAAAAATTCTTAATATATTAGCTGATTCTCAGTATGCTGAAACAGTGGTTTTGCATACAGACACTACTTATTTATTTCAGGATGATTCTGAATTAACTTCACTACTTATTCAATTGCAACAAATGATCAGAAACAGAAATTGTCTATTATATACGACACACATGAGATCTCATACGGGTCGACCAGGCCTGCTAGCACAAGGTAATGATAAATTTAATCAACGTTGGTAGGAAGTGTGCTAGAGGATTCAGATTTTCATAAAAACACCATGTTAATTGCACAGGTTTTTAAAGGAATTTTTATATCACTTGACAACAAGCCAAGAAAATTGTGAGAAAATATCCTACTTGTACTTTATATAACCAGACTCCATTATCTGTAGTATGTAACCCTGAAGGTAGTCAAACAAATGAAACTTGGCAAATGAATGTATTTATTTTACCAAGTTTGGTAAACTGGAAACTATACACATGTATTCAGGATATCAATGGTCAACAACCTGAAGTTCTGAAAAAGGCTGAATCTGTTATTATGTATTTCCTAGAAGTTATGCTTAACTAAAAAAATTTAAAAGATTGTATGGCAATTGTAGGTAAACCTATAAAAGTTAAGACTGATGGGAGAGATCCAAGATGGTGGTGATCAGTATAGACCGTGTTTGGAAGATTCAGTAAACAATTCAGGGAATTGCACAGAATTCTGAACCAGGAACACCGAGGTCCCCACACCACTGCAGCAGAAGTGCTCCATGGTTTGAAGGGACCAGGGTGCAGAGGACCTGCATGGCCCTGCATACGGGAGGAGAGAGGATTTTCTTGGATCGGAGCAGCAATGGCAGCAGCGGCAGCTGCGGTGGCCATGACAGTGGCAGCAGCAGCAACTGAGGTTTGTAGCTCGGAGCCCTCCAGCAGAGGCGATTGGTGTGGTGGCTGGTGGGACTTGATGTGGGAGAGGGGACTCTGGGCAGAATTTGGGCTGCGAGGTGCCCTGAGACCCAACTGTACTTGGTGGGCAGTTCAGTCTCTGAGTCCCGAGCTCAGTTCAGTGCGCAGTTCTGCTGTGGAGTTGCTAGCTCAGCTCAGCACGCAGTTCCGCTGCTGTGACACAGGCTGAGCTCTGCATGCAGATTCGAACCAGAGTCCCTAGCTGGACTTGCCGGGCATGATTGGGCCTAGAGACTCTAGCTGAGCTTTGTGCACAGTCCCGGCCCTCAGACTCTGGTTGGACACTGTGTGCAGTTTGGATCCAGAATTTCTGGCTGAGCTTGGCGGAAGGTTTGTGCCCTGAGACTATAACTGACCATGGCAGGGACTTTGGATGCAAATAACTTAGCTGAGTTTGGAGCGCAGTCCCAGCCCGGAAACTCTGGCTGGACTCTTCATGCATTTTGGGTCCAGAGTTTCTAGCTAAGCTTGGCAGATGGTCTGGGCCCTGAGACTCTAGCAGAGCTTGGCACGTGGTTTCGGCCCAGTGTCCCTATATGGTCTTGGCAGGGGACCCAGAAGGCTGTGGACACTTTGACCTGACCCAACGCACATTCAGACACCCAGAACAATTGCAAGACCCACAGTACAGGGGAGCTGAAGATCCCTGGCTTGGAGAGTCCAAATTGACAGGGCTAGCCTCCTGCCATCCACACCAGTGAAGCATCAGAGCTTCCAGCCTAGGGAAATCATGAGAAAACAAGTGAATCGATCATCAGATTCCCTCCACCCAACTCTGGAAGCTAACCAACAAAAACAGAGTAGGCAAGATGTCTAAAGGACAGCATAAAAGCATAAGCAAAAAATAACAAAACAAACAAAACAAAACAATATGGCATCTCCAGATCCCAGCTATTCCAAAAGACACAACTCAGAGAACTCAAACACAAAGAAAATACAAGAAAATGACCTCAAATCCTTAGTAATGAGGATGATAATAGAGGAAACAAATAAAATTCATAATCAAATACAGGAAGATGCAGCCAAACAGGTGAGAGACATAAAAGAAGCCCATAGAGTGGAATTGGAAAATTTTCAGGAAAATACAACCAGAGGAGAGAAATGAATAAAACATCTCAAGCTCTGAAGACCTAAAAGAGGCAATGGAAGAAACTCAGAAATATACAAACAATCAGATGAAAGAAATCAAAAAATCAGTTCATGATCTGAAGATGAAAATGGATGCAATGAAAAACACACAGACAGAAAAAACATGAACATGAGACTTCAGAGAAGAAGGTGAGCAACACAGAGGCAAGCTTTTCTAACAGAATCCGAGAGATGGAGGAAAGAATCTCAGGCCTAGAAAATACAATCACAGATCTTGAAGCAACCATTAAAGAAAATGCTAAATCTGGAAAAATCCAGACACAAAACATCCAAGAAATCAAGGACACCATGAAAAGAAGAAATCTGAGGATAATAGGCATTGAAGAAAAAGAAGATATCAAACTCTAAGGCCAAGAAACTATTCTCCTCAAAATCATAGAAGAAAATTTCCCCAATCTAAAGAAAGAGATGCCTATAAACATACAAGAGACCTACAGAAGACCAAATAGAATAGAACAGAAAAGAAAAAATGCCCATCACATAATAATCAAAACATAAAACATACAGAACAAAGAAAAAATATTAAAAGCTGCAAGGGAAAAGGGCCAAATATCATTTAATGGCAAAATTATCAGAATTACACCTGACTTCTCAGCAGAGTCCATCAAGACAGAAGGGCCTGGACAGAGATGCTGCAAAGCCTAAGAGACCACAGATGCCAGGCCAGTCTACCCAGCAAAACTATCAATAACCATTGATGGAGAAAACAAAATATTCCATGACAAAAACAAATTCAAACGCTACCTATCCACAAATCCAGCTTTACAGAAGGTACTAGAAGGAAAACTCCATCCCAAAGGGACGAGCTATAACCAAAACTACTCTGGAAATAGATAACTATACCATGGCACAAACACAACTACACAAACGCTCGACTGGAACCAACATCAAAATTAAGACTCTTAACAATTACTGGTCATTAATATCTCTCAACATCAATGGTCTCAATTCTCCAATAAGAAGACACAGACTAACTGAATGGATGCATAAACAAGATTCAACATTCTTCTGCATTCAAGAAACACATCTCACCCATAACGATAGGCATTACCTCAGGTTAAAATGTTGGAAAAAAATATTCCAAGCAAAGGGTCACAAGAAGCAAGCAGGTGTAGCCATTTTAATATAAAAAAATAAACTTTCAACCAAAATTAATCAAAAGGGATGAGGAAGGACAGTTCATATATGTGAATGGTAAAGTCAACCAAGATGATATGACAATTCTGAAAATTTATGTTCCAAATACAAGGGCACCCACATTTGTAAAAGATCTGCTAGTGAAGCTTAAACCACACATCAATCCCCACACAATAATAGTGGGAGACTTCAACACTCCACTCTCATGGAAGGATAGGTCATTGAAACAGGAAACAGAAACTAAGCTGAGAATAACATCATTAACCAATGCCATGAATCAAATGGATCTAACAGCTATCTATAGAACCTTTCACCCAAACAAGAAGGAATATACCTTCTTCTCTCCACCCCATGGAACCTTCTCCAAAATTGATCACATTGTAGGTCACAAACTGAGCCTCAACAGATACAAGAGGATTGAAATAATGCCTTGTATCCTATCAGACCACCATGGTCTTAGGCTGCAATTAAACAACAACAGAAATAACAAAAAGCCTACATGTACGTGGAAACTAAACAGCTCTCTGCTAAATGACACCTGGGTCAGGGAAGAAATAAAGAAAGAAATCAAGGACTTCCTGAAATTCAATCAAAATGAAGGAACAACATACCCAAATTTGTGGGATACAATGAAAGCAGTGCTAAAAGGAAAATTCATACCACTAAGTGCCTTTAAAAAGAAATTGGAAACATCATACCTATGCATCTTAATGACACAACTGGAAGCCCTAGGAAAAAAAAGAAGCAGAAACACCCAAGAGGAGTAGATGTCTAGAAATAATAAAACTCAGGGCTAAAATTAATAAATTAGAAACTAGAACAATTCACAGAATCAACAAAACCAGGAACTGGTTCTTCGAGAAAATCACAAGATAGACAAACCGTTAGTCAAACTAACTAAAAGACAGAGAGACACCATCCAAATCAACAAAATCGGAATTGAAAAGGGAGACATAACAACAGACACTGAAGAAATACAAAGAATCATAATATCCTACTTCGAAGACATGTATGCCACAAAATTTGAAAATCTAAGAGAAATGGACAATTTTCTTCATCAATTTCACTTGCCGAAATTGAGTGAAGAACAGATAAACAAGCTAAATAGTCCCATTTCCCTAGAGAAATAGAAACAATCATTGATAGTCTCCCAACCAAAAAAAAAAAAAAAAAGCCCAGGGCCAGATGGTTTCAGTGCAGAATTCTACCAGATCTTCAAAGGGGCACTAATACAGATACTCCTCAAGCTACCCCAAAAGAAGGAAATGGATGGAACATTGCCAAATTCATTCTATGAAGCCATAGTCACATTGAAAGCTAAACCTCACAAAGACCCAACAAAGAAAGAGAATTTCAGACCAATTTCTCTTATGAACATTGATGCAAAAATACTCAGTAAAATACTTACAAAACGAATACAAGAACACATCAAAGATATCATTCATCATGACCAGGTAGACATCATTCCAGGAATGCAGGGATGGTTTAATATACGGAAATCCATCAATGTAATCCACCATATAAACAAGCTGAAAATAAAAAACCACATGATCATCTCTTTAGATTCAGAGAGAGCATTTGATAAAATCTAACACACATTCATGTTTAAAGTTTAAGAGAGATCGGGGATACAAGGCACTTTCCTCAACATAATAAAGGTTATATACAGTAAGCCAATAGCCAAAATCAAATTAAATGGTGAGAAACACAAGGAAATTCCTCTAAAATCAAGAACAAGGTAAGGCTGCCCACTCTCTCCATATCTCTTCAACACAGTACTGGTAGTTCTAGCCAAGAAATAAGACAACAAAAGGATATCAAGAATATCCAAATGGGAAAGGAGGAAGTCAAATTATCACTATTTGTTCATGATATGATAGTCTACATAAGTAATTCTGAAAATTCCACCAGAGACCTACTACAGCTGATAAACACCTTCAGCAAATTGGCTGGATACAAAATTAACTCAAAAATGTCTGTAGCCTTCCTATACACAAATGACAAGCTTGCAGAGGAAGAAATTAGGAAAACCACACCCTTCACATTAACAACAAGCAATATAAAATATTTAGGAGATACTCTAACCAAGCAAGTGAAGGACTTGTTTGGAAAACATTTCAAAACTCTGAAGAAAGAGATTGAAGATGACATGAGAAGATGGAATGATCTTCCTTGCTCATTGATTGGGAGAATTAACATAGAAAAATGGCTATATTACCAAAAGCAATCTATAGATTCAATGCAATCCCTACCAAAATACCTACACAATTTTTTAAAGTACATTGAAAGTTCAATTCTGAACTTCATATGGAAAAACAAAAACCCAGAAAAGCTAAAACAATCTTGTACAATAAAGGATCCTCTGGAGGAATCTCCATAGTTGACTTCAAGCTGTACTATAAAGCAACAGTAATTAAAACAGCATGGTACTGGCACAGCAACAGGCTGGTTGATCAGTGGAATCGAATCAAAGACCCAGAGATGAATCCACACACATATGGTCACTTGATTTTTGACAAAGATGCCAAATCAATTCAATGGAAAAAGGATAGCATCTTCAACAAATGGTGCTGATTTAACTGGATGTCTATGTGTAAAAAAAAGCAACTGGACCCATATTTGTCACCTTGCACAAAATTCAAATCCAAGTGGATTAAAGACCTCAACATAAAACCAGAGACACTAAGTCAGATAGCAGAAAAAGTGGGGACGAGCCTGTAACACATTGGCACAGGAGACAACCTCCTGAACAGAACACCAACAACCCGGGCCTTAAGGTCAACAATTAATAAATGGGACCTCATGAAGCTGAGAAGCTTCTGTAAGGCAGGAGACACTTTCAAGAGAACAAAGTGAAAGCCTACAGACTTGGAAAAGATCATCACCAACCCTACATCTGACAAAGGTCTAATATCCAAAATATATAAAGAACTCAAGAAATTAGACGTCACCAAATCAAATAACCCAATTGAGAAATGGGGCTTGGAACTAAACAGAGAATTCTTAACAGAGGAGTATCAAATGGCGGAGAAACACTTAACGAATGCTCAACCTCCTTAGTAATCAGGGAAATGCAAATCAAAAAGACTCTGGGATTCCATCTTATACCCATCAGAATGGCTAAGATCAATAATTCAAGTGACACCACATGCTGGCAAGGACGTGGAGATAGAGAAATACTCCTTCATAGCTGGTGGGAATGCAAAATATTACAGCCATTTTGGAAATCTCTCTGGTGTTATCTCAGAAAACTGAGAATAAGGCTTCTTCAAGACCCAGTTATTCCACTTCTTGGAATATACCCAGAAGATGCTCCAGCACACAACAAGAACATTTGCTCAACCATGTTCATAGCAGCATTATTCGTAATAGCCAGAACCTGGAAACATCCTTAGTGTCCCTCAGTTGAAGAATGGATAAAGAAACTTTGGTACATTTACCCTATTGAATACTACTCAGCTATTAAAAACAAGGAAATGCAGAAATTTGTGGACACATGAATGGGTCTAGAACTGATCATAATGAGTGAGTTCACCCAGAAGCATAAAGACTCACATGGTACATATTCATGTATAATTGGGCACTAGCCAAAAAGGCATGTCCCATGAAAGTCTTCACTTACCACGAGATATGAGGACATCCTACCAAGACTCTAAGTAAGAGAAATGTAGGAGATGGGGAAAGAGAAGTACTCAGAGGGTGCTAGAAACCTACCAGAAGAACATCTGCGCCCAGGGTGGTCTGCTTAAACTGTTGCACTAAATAAGGACAATACAAGTCTTAAACTCTGACCTACCCAATAGACTTGACAATCTCCAGTTATGTGGAGCGTGAGGACTGACTTTGACATGGTCTCTGGTTCTAAATATATGACCACCTGCCCTTGGTGAGGAGGCCTGTGGCACTAGAAGAAAGAATAAAGAGCATATCAAGATGAGACTTCACTGCCTGTGACTATATAGTGGGGGAGAAGGTCCCCCTCGGTCTTAGCCCTAGGGGAGGGTAATAGAGGAAAGTAGGAGGGAGGCATAAATGGGAGGATACAAGTGATGGGATAACAATTGAGTTGTAATCTTAATAAATTTTTTTTTTAAAAAATTTAAAAAGAGGGACTATTCAGTCCCTTGAAGAGAGAAGAAAAATGTTTTTACTATGTACCTATTATTGATATGCTGATATATTTATAACAAGGAAGTAGATGTCTGAGATGCCAGCAGGGTATAAGCCATAAGGACATACATACACTTATATAGTTAGATTTTAGAGAGAATTATGGGCAATTCATTTTGAGTAATTTTACTCAAAATTGTTTCTTATTGACACATTCTTTCACATAGTTGTCCTCCTCTGATGTAATCTGTGAGGGTTGAACTAAGTTATTGTCTTCATATTTTTAGTAAGTTCAGCTCAAGAACGGTTCAACCATGACCTCTGGCTATCTCTAGTTGGCTGAAATCATAGAGCCTTTCCTAGTAAAGAAAGTCGACTAACATGTTTCCATCATGTTTTATTTACTGGAATAAAGGGCCTCAGATGCAGAGCCCAGCGGAATAAATACCTTCAGAATTCCCAATGGCTGTTTTGGAGGCGAGAGGAAAATGTTGGCATGATTAGTGGGATAGCCTTACTCATCAACAGTGCTCACAACAGACATGTTCACAAAAACAAGAACTGAGAATATATATACTAGACACTGTGTGATTGCTATCAACAAGATATATGTATTCATAGGATGTTCTCCTGGATTTTTATCCCCTTGCTCCTGCAGATTCCCAATGTTTTCTGTAACTTTACTTTTAGTAAATGCTATCCCATAATCAGTGAACATTTTCACCTTAAAGGTGATGTGGTAATTGGTGCATTTTTCCCTATTCATACTTACTACACCATTAACAAAATTCCACATTCAAATGTACTATATTATTATGAGGACTATTACCTACAGTAAGTACAATTATTTATTTTAGAATTCAGAGCTCTTTTAACTTAGGTGCTGTACCTATGAAATTTTACATATTACTTCATTTTTATTGTAACAATTTCTCTTTTACGGGTTCTAAAATATCTTCTTCAATTTTATTTTCATTCTTGCTTTTTTCAAAGGGAAAATTAAATAATAACTCTTATTTATTCATTTTATTGATAATTGCAATGTCTTAATTGCTATGCCTATAGTACCACAAGGACTTTATACTTCTCAGTGTATTATGATTTCAGAAGTAGGATGCTTTAAATTTAGGCTGACTTTGCTTTCAAGGCATTCCAAAACTCCTGAATTCCTGAACTTCTGAACTGTTCTGGTGATATTAGATGTGTTCACCAAACCATAATAACTGTGAGAGAGTAAACTTTGGGCGGTTTCCTAGTTTCTGTGAAATATGCAGGATGAATGAATAGTGTCAGACAAGTCTTACTGAATTAGAGTGAAATATTCAAGTGTCTCTTAATGAATGAAATAATATGTTCCTATGCCAATAAGATTTTCCTACCCCATGCAGAGCTTATATCTGTGTGAATCCAGGCAGTACAACCTTTAATTTGCAGTAATTGCATTTGTAAAACCATGTGAACATATGCAGAAATGTGTTGGGAGTCAACAAGTGAAAAATGACCAAAGGAAATGTGTATGTGAAAGTAAATTATGCTCAGTGTAACAATACTATGTGTTTGCTAAAAACTTTGTGGACTACTAAGTCATTAAATCAAAGGCAGTGGAAGGAAAAAAATATTTAAATTTTAAAGGCCACTGATCATTTTGTTACCCTGACAGATGTTTTTTAGATTCTGAAACATAGCCAAGATGGTTATGCAAATTTTATTTAGATAATATATTTGATTGTACATCCAATTCCTTAGGGAATGATATTTCTTCTCAAAACTCACCAATGTATCATAGTATTCTCAGGTGTGGTAATGCTGAGTGTTATTTCATGCCTCCTTTACTACCTCATAATTAATGTTCCTTTTAACTCGTACTTTTTATGTCCTTTACTCTCAGAAATTCAGGCACCAATGTATGTTGGTATTTGCTTCTCTTTATATTTTGCATTCAAGTCCATCCTTACAAATATTGTACTTTCAGTTGCATGAGCATTATTTTGTTTTATTATAAATAAGAGGATTCTTTCTTGTCAAACTTTTTAATATGTTATCAGTGAAAAATCTAACTCATGACAGAAATTCAGCACTTTTATTATAGTCAATTGACAGTACTGTCTTATACAGTGAATTCACTAAATGTATTTTTTTCATATAGTAGGGACTACAGAAAGACATATATCACAAAGCTGAGAATAATTTTTCAGTCCTTCTCACTTAATCCTTTATCTTCCTATGTGGAAGTTAGTGTGCATTTCAAAAGGATGATTATTTTTCCTCTCTCCATTCAATTTTTATTTCTTCTGTAATTTGTGTGCTTAAATATGTTCTCTGTAATTCTCATGTTTACAAAGAATGAGTTGATTATGATTATAATCTTCAACATAAGTTTTTGCATGGTCACATTTACTAAATGGAACCTCTTTTAGTCAATCATTATAGGATAGGTGCCAAGTGAGTATTTTTGTATAAATTATTGAGTATATATATGCTTCCAGATGACTGTAAAACAATTTTAAGAGAAAAGAGGCTTGCTTCGTTGTGACATTCATGATAAAAACTTCTCAAATTAGTTAAACATTGATTGTGTGTGTGTGAGTGTGCATGCATGCATATTTTTGATGCAGCTCACATGCTGATAAAAAATGAAACTGTGGAAAGAAGCTTTCTTGATACACAATATGTGTGCTGAAGTTAAACTCAGGCTCTCAAACTCTTCTACAGTATACTGCATTGGCTCAGACATTTTATTGGCCAATAAGTTAAATCTTTTATTGATGCAAGCTCTTATCTTTCAAAATCTAAAGAAGAATATCTTTGTGGTGAATAATAGAGCAAATTCTTTTTCTTCACATGAGTTAAAATATGGGTTTGAATTTATGTGCCGAAGTGGAATAAATCAATAATATATTCATTTCTTCTATTCACAGATTAATAATGTTTATGTATCACAAGAATATATTTCTTTTCTATTGCATTTTAATAGATTTTCATTTTATTATAGTCATATACCATTATTGGCAACTTTCATGTTAAAAGACAAAGATATTTTCTGACAGGATTTTCTAAAATATTTTACATTGTGATATATTTTTAAGCA
Organism: Acomys percivali; assembly: GCA_907169655.1. NCBI lineage: Eukaryota > Metazoa > Chordata > Mammalia > Rodentia > Muridae > Acomys > Acomys percivali. Next base: position 67,907,044 of record OU015752.1, read on the forward strand.
TGTTATATTCATTGTTCAAAGTATAAGAAGTGTCACTTTGACCTAAATGTATCAATATTTTGGTTTTTGTTATTATGAAATTTTTATTTTAATTTTGAGAAGCAGAATTGTTTAAGTGTAAACATATATTTACGAAACCAAATGTGGATTACATTTGTTTTGGGAGTGGAAAAACTAAAATAATCTATTCCCAGTTTTTCATAACTTTTCTCATGTAGATAATGCCATTCTAGATTCTTAACACTATATCTTTCTTTATTATTATTAGCAGTTAATAGAGATCCATTCTTAACTATATCTTGATTCTGAATCATCACTTTAGTCTATATCAGAATTTCCTTGACTGTCATAAATATAGTTTTTCAGTGCCCAGAGATAGCACTGGAACATCAGTGTTCTCTCAAGTTATTTATGACTTTTATATTTACACTGCCTTGAAAAGTACTTCTTTTGTTCAGTCCGCTTGTTGTCACTGGCCTTCATCCATCTATCGTTTGTGCATTTCATTGGCATGCAGGTCTAGTTTGCTAGCTGTCTGTGTATCAGTGTGTTTTGTAAAAAATACATAATCTGCAGAGGTATATTTCTGCAAAGCCAGAAATATAAACACAAACAGCTCTTTATAAATACATGAAACTTTCTGAAGTAAGGATCTTTGGCAAATATTTATACTGTAGTAAGTACTAATGGCCCTTGCTTGTCGTCACTACTTGGATTTTTTTTTAATCACTCATCTCAAACTGTTATTATAGAGACAAATGTGTGCATGCAACTGCAACATTCACACTCAGTAACAATGCAAACTTCTGTGGACTGATTTTCATTGAAATCAATTCTAAAATCAGTATCCTCCCCCTCAGGAACAGTCATAGGGGAGGGGAATAAGGGGAAAATGATTGCTTCTTTGGGTTTGTTCATAGCCTCTGGTTATTTAATTTTTCAGCTATGTTCTTTAGGCCATTTGATGAAAGAAAAATTCACACAGTGGAATCCTAGTAAATCCTTATCTGTAGATAGCACACATTAACACTGAAATAAAATGATATTCTTCAATGAGTGAGGATATAAGGGGCCTTTAAGAGAAAAAGGCATTTTATTTATATGTTTTTCAAATGTACATATGAAATGACTCAGAGAATAGAACACTCAAATTGAAAGTGTGAGGATCATTAATCATATCTCACACAAATGTAAATGATTGCATTTTCTTTTTTTTACAAATAAAAAAATTTATTGACAATGAATCATGTAATTTATTTTCAAATAAATCATTGATATATCATTTAATTTTATTAAAGAAGAAAGGGTAATTGCATCATATGTCTATGACTGAGGGGGACCTCCTATCCCTATATATGCTCCTAGGGTATCGAGTCTTTTCTTGATGACTTATTATCTTTCCTCTGAGTGCCACCAGGCCTCCCCATCCAAGGGATATGGTCCGATATGGGGCAAAAGAGTTTGTGTGAAAGTCAGATCCCCTCCTCCACTTAACGGTGGAGAATGTCCTGTCCATCGGCTAGATTGGGTAGGGGTTCGAAGTTTACTGCCTGTATTTTCCTTGGCTGGTGCCATAGTCTGAGGAGGACCCCAGGGCCCAGACCCGCCTGTAGTTTTCCAGGACCTTCTGGATGCTTCTATTTCCTCATTCTCCCAGGCTTCTCACACCTAAAGTCTCAATAGGATTTTCTCCCCTCTGACCCACTTTCCTAGTAGGTAAAGTTTTTCATGTGGGCGTACCCCTTGGACTAGTGTCTTGATATAAGTGAGTATATACCATTTGACTCTTTTTGCTTCTGGGTGAACTCACTCATTATGATAATTTCTAGTTCAATCCATTTGTCCACAAATTTAGGAAATTCCTTGTTTTTAATAGCTGAGTAGTATTCCATAGTGTAAACATACCACAGTTTAATGTTGGCTATTGGTTTGCTGTATATAGCCTTTATGATGTTTAGAAAAGTGCCTTGTATTCCCAATCTCTCCAGAACTTTAAACATAAATGGGTGTTGGATTTTGTCAAATGCTTTTTCTGCATCTAAAGAGATGATCATGTGGTTTTTCTCTTTCAGTTTGTTTTTGTGGTAGATTACATTGATGGATTTCCATATGTTAAACCATCCCTGCATGCCTGGAATGAAGCCTACCTGGTCCTGGTGAATGATGTCTTTGATAAGCAGTTGTATTCGCTTTGCGAGTATTTTGTTAAGTATTTGTGCATCAATGTTCATAAGAGAAATTGGTCTGAAATTCTCTTTTTTTTTGTTGCATCTTTGTGGGGTTTGGGTATCAATATGACTGTGGCCTCATAGAATGAATTTGGTAATATTCCATCCATTTCTATCTTTCGGAATAGCTTGAATAGTATTGGTATTAGCTCCTCTTTGAAGGACTAGTAGAATTCTGCGCTGAAACCATCTGGCCCTGGGCTTTTTTTGGTTGGGAGACTATCAATGGTTGCTTCTCTTTCTATAGGAGAAATAGGGCTATTTAATTTGTTTATCTGGTCTTGATTCAATTTTGGCAAATGGAATCAGTCGAGAAAATTGTCCATTTCCCTTAGATTTTCAAATTTTGTGGCATAAATGCCTTTAAAGTAGGTTTTTATGATTCTTTGTATTTCTTCGGTGTCTGTTGTTATGTCTCCCTTTTCCTTTCTGATTTTGTTTATTTGGATAGTGTTTCTCTGTCTTTTAGTTAGATTGGCTAACGGTTTGTCTATCTTGTTAATTTTCTCAAAGAAGCAGCTCTTGGTTTTGTGATTGCATTTTCACAATCCAATGATCATATGGAGGATAGCAGATAGAAACAGGAGAATCTCTATAAGTTTGCTGTGTTAGAATATTTAGCTTATGTGGCATAAAATTAAGGAAATCTACCAACAAGATGTGGTTATAAAAGCTGTTATAACCAGTACTCATGAGAGAAAGGCAGGTGAGTATGTATGAGTTCAAGACTAGTCTAAGATACACAGAAAATTCCAGTCAAGCCATAGCTAAATATTCAGATGAACTCTTATTCAATCAACCAAACAAATGATAAATCACTAAAGCAAATAAATATATAGTAAATAAAGAATATAGAACCTATGTGTAAAGAAGGGTGGCTATCCAAGATTATTCATGAAGCTTTTCCTGACTTGCAGTCATACTTATTGACTTTCATATACCTATATACAGTGGCACATATATGCATGCAAGTTAAACACACAAACATCACAAATGCATACAAAATAAAAAATATAGCAGGCACAGAGTGGCATTCTCTTTAATCCCATCACTTTAGGAGCAGACACAGGCTTTTCTGTAGATCTCAGTATCAGTGTGTGATATATTGGCAATTCAAGGCTGCTGTATATAAAAATAATGTCAAAAATGGCAACAGTTGCCACATATGTAATGAACAAATCTTAGAGTTACATCTAATTAATATTTTGTTTCTACGGATGGTAGATACACACAGCCTAACATTAGGAAGAGTTTGAAAAATCCAGAAAAATAGCAAAAGGCATGCAGGAGTGAGAGGGGTCAAAGATACCATGAAAAACTTAAAGAACCAAATAACCTAGTCCCACAAGAAACCACAGAGACTAATGTGACAACTATGAAGCATGTATGTAGCTTTATCTTTATGTAGGCCTCCTAACATCTGAAGCAGGTTCTGCCTCTGACTCTGTTGCCTGCCTTTGGAACACTTTCCCCCCCTTATTGTGCTGCCTTTTATAGCCTCAGATGGAGAAGACGCCCCTAGACTTACTGTACTTGGTATGCTAAGAGTGATTGATATCCACGGGAAACATCTTCTTTTCTCGGGAGAAAAGGCAGTGACATGGATGGAAGAGATGGGGAGAAGTCGTTGGAGGAGATGACAAAGGGAAGACTATGGTGTGGATGTAAAATACATAAATAAATTACATGATTTTTAAAAAGAGAGTGTTTATGAAAACTGATTAGTTTAATGAAGAAAGAATGGCCGTTAACACCTGAATAGACTAAAAGGCCATAATCCAGATACCAACAGATGTACAGTTTTAGGAAAATTATTTCCAGATATAAGACAAAATTGTATTGTATCTGTCTATAAAAGAAAAATAAAGCATGCTATGAGCAAATATAATTATTGAGTGGTAATGCTAAAAGATTTTGCTTAATCCTAACCATTTGCATAATCTAGTTCCAGCAATTCATGGTGAAAAGTTAAATACATATTCTATAGAAAAAATGATATAAAAATAATACAAGTTACTGCACTAAATATGCAGGCATAAGTAGTCTTCCTTTTCTGTGCTTTATGCCATTTATACAGATATAATTTTAAAAACTACCAGTTTCTTCTGGCGCTGGCATTTGCCATTGAAGAGATAAATGGGAACCCAAATCTTTTACCCAACATATCTCTTGGATTTGATTTCAACAATGTCCGATTCACTGAAAAGGACATTCTTATGATTACCTGTGCTTGGCTCACAGCTCACAGAAAAGGCAAGGTTTTCCCTAACTACAACTGTGAAAAGAAAAATTTTACTGCTGTACTCACCGGAACATCGTGGACAACATCTGCCTACATTGGAACATTGCTGCAGCTCTTCAAGTTTCCACAGGTGAGAAAATGTGGAATGTAAGAACTTGGAATCAGGTCCCTTTTGTTCATATTATAGGTGTCTTAAAAAACTAAAAAAGGGATACTTGAAGTATGCACCCATAAAAGCTAGTTCACAGACATGTGGAGATTAATCCATATTGCCCTTGCTTGCAGGAGCAGTGAAGAGGATCTGAATGGAATGAAATAATTCTCTTAAATTAACAGGTTTGATAGGATTTTCCATAAAATCTTGTTAGTGGAATTTACCTCTGAAATTGGAATAAACCTGTCTTTCTTTCCTACTGTCATATTTTGCTCAGGACAGGAGCATGTTAATATTCCTCTTCTTCTTTCCAATTTCCTTCAGCTTTCTTTTGGACCTTATGATCCTATCTTGAGTGACCGAAGTCAGTATTCTTCTCTCTACCAGATGGCTCCCAAGGACACATCTCTCTCACTTGGCATTGTCTCTTTGCTGATTCATTTTAGGTGGTCCTGGGTTGGTCTCATCCTCCCAGATGACCACATAGGGAATAAAATTCTATCAGATTTCAGAGATGAGATGGAAAGAAAAAGAGTCTGCATAGCTTTTGTGAAAATGATCCCTGCCACCTGGACTTTATTTTATAACAAAGACTGGAAAAATATGGATGAAATCCAGGAGTCATCAACAAATGTGATAATTATTTATGGTAACATTGATTCTCTACAAGGTCTAATGAGAAATATTGGGCAAAGGTTATTGACCTGGAAAATCTGGATCATGAACTTTGAACAGGATGTTACTGACCATGCTGACTATTTCCTGTTAGACTCATTCCACGGGAGCCTCATTTTTACCCATCATTATTGGAAGAGTGTTGAATTTACCAATTTTATTCGAACAGTGAATCCTTACAAATACCCCGAAGACATTTATCTTCCTAAATTGTGGCATTTGTTCTTCAAGTGCTCATTTTCTGACACTGATTGTAAACTTTTGGACAACTGTCAAGCCAATGCTTCTTTGGAAGAATTACCTAGACATGTATTTGACATAAACATGAGTGAAGAAAGCTATAATATATACAAAGCTGTGTATGCTGTTGCTCACAGTCTCCACGAGATGAGTCTTGAGCAGATAGAGACTCAACCATATGAAAATGGGGAAGGGATGCTGTTCTTCCCTTGGCAGGTAACATCCTTTTCATTGTATTGTGATATTAGCACCATGACAGAAGAGAATTTGCAAAGGCCCTATATTAGGTACTGTAAAATTCAGTAAACATTATACAAAATCAGAGGACTGCTTGTGCTATTAATCTTAACTGGCGTTCAAGGCAGTTGTGTGTTTGTGTGTGTGTGTGTTTGTGTGTGTGTGTGTTGCTGAGAAATGACATGTGTGATAACAGGAGAAAATGGATTTAGTTAATATCAATTTTATGGAATCAATACTTAACTGTTAATTCATCTCCTGGAAATAGTGTCAATGAGGAAAATCATTATTTTTCCTATGCATTTCTTACAGCAGAAATTTAAAAATTGAAATTTAAGTGAAGTAAGCAGTGGTTTTATACATATATGATCCCTTTTAACTACCATGAAGACATAAATATCCTCATTTTAGACACTGGACTTCTGAAGATATTTTGAAGCAATTAGGTCTGCCTAGCTTTCATAGTTTGAGATTTGCAAAAATCAACAGTCATGGATTCATTACAGTAGCTTCATTCAAAGGTTTCTGTTAAAGGTGAAAGATGTAAGCAGAAGAGTATCCCACTCACAGAGGCTTTTGTTCCCTCAACATCACTGAAAACTTTATTAGTGTTGACTTTCTAATCAGAAATTAAAAACAATGAACTATAGCACAAGTTCTGTTATGCCTCTGGAGCATGCTTTAATATGAATTAATTGATCTCTTTCAGCTTAACTCTTTCCTGAAGGTCATTCATGTGAGAGACAACATGGGTGTAGATTGGACCCAGAAATTAGAGGCAAAATATGATATTCTTAACTATTGGGATTTCCCAAAGGGTCTTGGACTAAAGATGAAAATTGGAACATTTTCTCCCAATGCTCCACATGGTCAAAAGTTGTTGTTATCTGAACAGATGATACAATGGCCAGAAAGATTTTCAGAGGTGGGTTATATTTTGTTTCCTGATATAATGATGCTTGTTGTTTGCCTCAAGGCCAAGCACTCTCCTATAACCAGTATAAAATACCACCAAACTATTAGTATAAAGGCTTTTTCACCTTCCTTGATTCAGATCAATAGAAGTATTTAATGTTAAATCTGTCTCCCAATATTCATTTGAAAGAGGGATAATTTTGTCAAGTTGTCACAAATTTTGCACACTTGGAAAAAAAGGAATTTCTATCTCCAAAATGATTCATGGATCAAATCTTTGAAGAAAACCTCTCATTTGTGATTATGATAATGAAGCAATGTAAAATTACATTTTGCCTATGATCAAATGTCATGACAAAAATTGATTTTAAAAGAAAATATGTATTTTGGCTTGTGATTACAAAGTTATGAATCTACCACGCATGAAATTATAACAACAATTAGTGATCTTGGAGATAGTCACTGGGACCACAGTGATAATGTTTCTATCTACACACAATTAGCAAGTAAAATGAGAAAGTTGGACCTTAGATGAGGATTATATTGTTTCAATTACTAAAGCCAATATCATAATCTGCTCAGTAAGTACTGGTCTACAAATGTTTCAATTAGCCACAAAATAGTGTGATCCATGGTTATCAAGGCCTCAATACTTTAGCTTCTGTCAGATATTTTCATTCCAAATACTGTATATTTACATATTAATATCCTCTAACTTGCTGTATATACTCAGTGCATAAATTGTTGTTCCATTCTTAGGAATTTCTTTGGTTTATCAGTCATCCTTTGCTTTTTAGACCTCTAGAAAAAGATAACTCTGTGGTATGCCCATGAATAAACAACTGACTTGCCTAGCTTCTACAAATGAATACATCACTGAAGTATCTTAAAAGTGTTTTGAGGGTGCCATGTATTATCCTTGGAAATATATGATTTCCAAATTATAAGTCCACTGATTATATCATTTCCGCAGAAAGCAATGAATACAGCACCTCATATTTGACTTTTATATTTGGTATGAGACAGCAGCCATTATATAGTGACCCTCAGAGTTCACGTTAGCTGGATTTAGTGACAGATCCTTCAGACAAACAGACACATATTTGTTTCCATAACCATGCTAAATCTTGTTGACAGTCAAGATTCACAACCATGGTTGAAGTAAAATTGCTCAAGCTAGGAGTCAGTAAATATAGAGATATAATCAGTCTAGAGAGACTCCATGCCCTTCTAGATCATGTCCCAAATAACCTGCATCTCTTACACTTGTCCTGACTCATAAAGTTATGACAATCACCTGACAAATATCTAAACATACTTGCTTTCAGAAGAGCATAGTGTTTCCAAATGTCTTTCTGTATTTATAACAATGCTCAGAAATTCAATGCATACTATTCAAAATCTCCATTTTGTGATTTTTCAAAAAACATAAGCATGACATGACATTCTTTTAATTTTTCTCAGACCCCTCGATCTGTGTGCAGTGAGAGTTGTGGACCTGGGTTCAGGAAAGTCTCTCTGGAGGGCCAGGCTGTCTGCTGCTACAATTGTACTCCTTGTGCAGACAATGAGATTTCCAATGAGACAGGTAAATTCAGCTATATCATAAAATATTCCCATTTCTCTGAAATACTGCAAATTATCCTACCAAATAAGAATGATCTAAATAGAAGTCAGACATAAAATTTTCTCATTTTGCTTAGGAACTTAAGGTCATAATTCATCAACATTCCCTTGAAATAGATTACCATTGAAAATCATACTTTATTTATATATTTGATTCACTGGCAACATTGATTACTGCACAAAAAAAAAACATACTCTTTTTCACCTAACAGTGTTTTATTTCACTGTGTTGTTTAAAACACATTACTGAAGTATCAAATATTAATGTTTTTCAAACTGCATTTGACTTACTTTCAAGGCTCAAAGAGTGCTCACATCTGTTGCATCTTCTTTGCATTATTCATAGTTCAATTAAAAATATTTTCTCATTTTTAGTAGTTTTTGATACATTCTTACAATGTGTGTGATCATATTCAAATTCCCACTCCACACATATCTATCCAACTCTTCCCTATCTACCCAAATTTGTCTAATTACACTATATAATCTGTGATTCTCACCTATCCTTGGGTGAGTGGATATTACTTGAGGGTTGTAACCCAACCGTGGGCTGAACCCTTAAAAATGAAAAGACTCTCCTCCCAATAGATATGAATTGTCATTAGATCTTTTCCTGGGTGCATATCTTCATGCCAAACTCCTCCACATTCTATGCTGAACTTGGCCTGTCATAAGCCTGCAAACATCTACTGCATTTTCTCATGTGAGACGAATTTATATTGAAACTGACCTATGTCCAGAAAACAATGTTTTCATGTAGTAATTTTAAGCTGTAGGTTTTACTAACTTGCTGCACTCTCTTAGACAAGAAATTTTATAAAACTTCTTATTTTCTTAATGGAATCTTTAGAAAAGATTATGGTATGTGTCCTTTTGAGGAGAGGTATATCACTTGGGTTTGATAAGTCCAAATCACATTCAGTCTCTGACTTTTCTTTGCCTTTAGTCAGTGTGTAGGTGATTATATATTGTTCCAGTGTTATGCATCCTGGCTGCTTCCATGCTTTCTGTTATAAAGAAATTATATTAACCCCATTATAATATAACTAAATACTCCTATTAATATTTTATAAACCATGGTTCATGATGTCTGTTTTCAGCAATAAAATAGTAACTAAAATAGACAAAAGAAAACTTTATAGTATTTTAGAAAATTTTACTTAAAATTTTTGGAGCTGATATTAATCAAAGGGCAATTGATAGTTATTAATATTGTTACTTATATTGTGAGGATTAAAAGTTAGATGTTCTCTTTTTTTAATTTTTTAAATTAATTTATTCATATTACATCTCAATTGTTAGCCCATCCCTTGTATCCTCCCTTTCTTTCCTCCCTCCCGCTTCCCCATCTACTCCCTTCCCCTATGTCTGTGACTGAGGGGGACCTCCTCCCCCTGTATATGCTCCTAGGGTATCGAGTCTCTTCTTGGTGACTTATTATCTTTCCTCTGAGTGCCACCAGGCCTCCCCATCCAAGGGACATGGTCCGATATGGGGCCCCAGAGTTTGTGTGAAAGGCAGATCCCCTTCTCCACTTAACGGTGGAGAATGTCCTGTCCATCGGCTAGACTGGGTAGGGGTTCGAAGTTTACTGCCTATATTTTCCTTGGCTGGTGCCATAGTCTGAGGAGGACCCCAGGGCCCAGACCCGCCTGTAGTTTTCCAGGACCTTCTGGATCCTTCTATTTCTTCATTCTCCCAGGCTTCTCACACCTAAAGTCTCAATAGGATTTTCTCCCCTTTGACCCACTTTCCTAGTAGGTAAAGTTTTTCATGGGGGAGTACCCCTTGGACTAGTGTCTCGATATGTTTTCTATTGCTACATATAGGCACTAAAATTATGATTTTTAAATAAAAGAGATCCATTTGTCCCAAAAATCTGAATTTCAGAATAAATATTGTGCTAAAATCTGTGGAGTGAGGTTTTTGTTCTGAGTCACATCATAGTAAATGTGTATGACAGTAACACAATTGCCAGGAACTTTGCCAAGAGTGTTGTCAATACTGGGCTCACTTCCAAGATAACTTGCAAAAATTAATGAAATATATGAAATCCTGTGCCAATTCTGTTATTAGGCCAACTTTTCAATATTGTTAGTTTATCTAATATCTAGAACATGCATTAAAGTTATAGATGTAACACACATGTACATATACATACAATATGGCTCTATGTATGTATACACATATATGTATACACACAGAGAGAGACACAGAGAGAAAGAGAGAGAGTGTGTGTGTCTGTGTGTGTGTGTGTGTGTGTGTGTGTGTGTGCGCGCGCGCACGCGCGCATGTGTGTTATAGGAATCCAGCAGGAGGACATTTTCAGATAGGGTTTCTCTGTGTGGCCTTGGCTGTCATAGACTCTCTTTGTAGAGAGAGTGGCATCAAACTCATAGAGATCTGCATGGCTTTGCCTCCCTCAGTGGTTGCATTGCAACTAAACAAAAATTATATCACTTATTTAAAATTATCATAGCTAAATTCTAAATGTATATTATTTTAAATAAGCTGAATTTTATGGGAATGGAATTATAACAATAAGAATGAACTTTATTATCTTACTATTTAATCCATTGAAAAAAGAAAAGGAAATTTTCTGTTAATTATAGGATACGCTTCATTTTATGAGAATTAATGAAGGATTACTATAAATTTCAATGTGGTAAAGAGTTATGTATCATGAGAATGCACAGGTACAAGCTCATAAATTGTATACAATGGTTTCAGTGATTGGTATGGGAGCTATCACCCAGTAATCCTACTTGAAAGAAGTTTCTCATGTGACCATTATGAGACTTTTAATAGCTCTCAATTTAAATAAGTAAAAAGTGATCAACTTGAAGTGATACTTCTTCCATTTGAAGGATTAATATTCACCTTTCTTAGTGTTGTGATTGTTGCTGAATTCTAAAGACTTAAGTGTCTAGTAAATGAAAGATTTCTTGTATTTATGGTTGTGAGCCTAGCCTTTAAGGGCTGAGCCATCTCTCCAGCATGAAGGGATGAAATAAGAATTGAGATGTAATATGTATAAATTAATTTTATTAATTTATAAAATATATTTTGTAAAAGTGATATTAAATAGAACAAAAAAAGGAAATTTATAATATATTTTTGAAGATAGAATGCCACTTTTTTTTACAGAAGCCCTTCAAATTAGTGGTAAATTGATGAGTATGGCTACATTAGCCACCAAAAAAATTTCATATAGTATTTTTTTAAATGACAGTGGCCAGAAAGCCATGAGAACAATTGTATACCTGCTGATCTGCTACTGGTGACCTAGGAGCGTCAACATCCATAGATGCAACAACTACAGATATCTGTTTCATTTACATAATCTGTCATTTATTTTCTTTGAGAGATAAGACTTAAAATACAACCAAGGTAATTCTGCATAATTTCCTTTGTCCATAGAAATGAAGAAAAGAACTGGTGTGGTGGCACATGCCATTAATCCCAGCACTTGGGAGACAGAGGCAGGCAGATCTCTGTGAGTTTGAAGCCAGCCTGGTCTACAGAGCAGGTCCAGTACAGCCAAGGCTACACAGAAAAACGTTGTCTCAAAATAAAAAAAACAATAAATAGATAAATAATTGGCAAACTAAAACAGATAAAAAGAAAGACTTCCATTTCAGTTTAAGGTTTGATATAGAATAGGAGGTATTCTCTTTTTCTAGGAGATATTCATATAAGTGGCTCTTTCAGGCATGTCATAAATCACCATGTCAAAGCTATTCCCACTTCTGTTTTCCAGTTATTCTTAGTATTTGTAGAATTTACCAAGCATTTTATAATAATACTTACAGCAGAGAATTCTAGACATAAGATCTCAGAGATCACAAATGTAATCATATAAAAAAGGACTGGGAACATCCTTGATAAACATAAGGGCATTATGAAAACGTTTAATAGTTTCTTCATTGATTTTTAAAAAGGACTACCAGAGTTTTTTCTTATAGCTCAAAATCATACAATGTATTTCACATATGTAATATTCTTTGGAGGTGTAAGAAAGATTTCATATGTCGTTTTACCACTTTAAAGAGACTGTTTCTCCATCAACCAAGAACGACGTATGATGTGGACATAGACCCACTGTTTGGATGTAGTAGCACGGTCTTCTTGTGGATCCCAAGTGTGGAGAGTAGGGACTACTTCAGACATGCATTCTGGCCACTGAAATTAGATCACTTCACCCTGGCTACAGAGGAAGAGGTTACAGCTAATACAGATTAGAATTGATAGGCTGAAGTCATATATTAGAGGAGGAGGGATCCCCTCTCTGAGTATTAAGGGAAGGAGGAATACGAGATGAGGGAGGGAATAAATGAGGGAGGGAGTGAATGAGGAGGGGGCAACAATCAGGATGTGAAGAATTTAAACTGCAGAACAAGAAGGTAACATATATGGCTAATCCCATCATATGGGACTATCTCTGAGACTGGTAGAAACGTGAATGTCTATGCATAGTCAATGCTTCTTGTTGACTACAGAACCCCTATGTATTACTATTAGAAGCCATTATTCCTATGTTATTAATGAAGATTTACAGAGATATTTTTTACCTGCTCATACTAAGAGCAGAAATCCAGCCTTAATTGTTCTGTGCATCATGCACTCCTTATACACTTATAATTTTAGGACTGTATATTTTTTATGACAAATTGTATGCTTTCAGAACAAAAAAAAACAGACACTGATATTGGCTTAGATATGAAAGGATACATTCCTTGCAGCATACTTGACATTGACACCCTGTTTGGAGAAAGGGGTTGAAGAGAAAGAAATGGAAATATAGAAACACGTAGGGAAGATAGAACAAAAAGTTCTGAATCTACTCCTCAACTTGAGGCCTCAATTGTCACTCACAAGGTATTTTTAATTCACCGGAATATAATTGTATATATAGATGGAAAATGAGTTTAATTCTAGATACAGTGGTAAAGAAGTCAAAATAAAGATTATATATATTTCTACTCTGAGTTATTGTACCCATATAACTCAATTATAATAAAAGGTTTACTTCAAATGCTTTGAAAGTGCTATAGCAAGATGTTTAATAGAAATAAATTACACAAATTCAATATAAGTAGATCAAATCTTGGTCATGTCAATTGCTAGTCTACCTTTATCACAAGTATATACATATTAGGTGCAGCAGATAGATATGAATCTATAGAAAGATAAGGTCTTCAAAAACCCCAGACACATGCAGAATACAGCATTTTAAAAGTTTTTATTACTTTAAACATTCATTGACAATGAGGCAGGTTAACTTATGGCAACACCCATCCTACCTCACAGAGGATGATGAGCATCAGAAAAAAGAACCTCCTTAGGGAGATGCTTCAAATGTGGCAAACTAGCCACTGGACATATGGTCATCATTCCTACCACAGACAGAATTCTGCCTATAAAGGGGGCAAGCTTGGACGCAGGCAGATTCAACAGCCAAATACTACCAAGACAGGGTAAGCAAGCCCTCAATAGTTCCTACCTCACAGATATGTCTGTCAAATATATTGGGCCAGAAGGCTGAAGAACATGGTCCAATGTTACAGAGAGTTTTTGGGTGAAAAGTGTCTGTGTCATCTTTTCATTTGGAAAGCTACCTACCTGCACTCCCAGAATACTCAGTTCATCAAGTTTATTCCTTCTCAAGTCTCCGTGGGAGTTGAAGACTAGGTACCTTAGTTTTACAATGAAGCTTAATTGTTTAGAGGTTAAGATATTTTTAGGTCTAGATAGGTGTTCTAATTGATAATCAGAATATGTGATGGAGATTGATTTACATTCAGAAATTTGGATGCACCAGGATAGGAAAGATGTCTTCTTCAAGGCTGTCAAATACAAATAGCCAAAACACTAAGAATGTAACATTTATCTAATTCCTGATTGTGTCATGGTTTTTCTTGCTATAGGTAATCTACTGTATATATGTGTAATAATATAAATGTATATGTAAAAAAATTTTAAAGGAAAAAAGAGGCTGTTTCTCTACTGAAGTAGCTCTGTTCACTCAACACCCATCTCTCACTTACATGGCTGGTTTCTCCTATGTTTGATATTTTAAAATATGTGTTGTTTTAATAAAACAAAGTGAGGTTATGTGGTTTCATGATCTCCATCAGGCTCATATCTTCTGTATTCTCTATCCCTAATACCTCCTACTAAGCATCAGTTTTGAAAATTTCAAAATTTATTACTGACCCTGGCTGACAATGAAGGCTTTATCTCACAATAAACATTAGGAAAACTTAATGTTCAAACACAATATCCAAAGACAATATGAAAACTGCATCGATGTTTATATTCAATTGCTACAGTATCCCTGATGCTTGCTTTGTTTATAATTAGAATATTTCAATACTAAATTTCAAACATGTCAACTATCTTGCATAAAGTTGGTATCTATATTTTAAACTGACACATTTACTCTATTCTATCATTTCTTATATTAATTTAATTTGGATAAACTAATCAATAAATGCATGTCTTAGTTGTTGTAATTTATTTACACCAAATATATCTCATGTTTTATACAGAGCAGAAGATTGGATATTTTTGTTTAATTTCTTCCATGTTATGTATGTATTTTATCTTTATATGTTTTTATAGAATCATATATATATATATGACTATTTATAGTTATATAACTACAAATAAACCTTACTTTCTTCTTTTTATATCCTATACAATATATTTAGACCTTGTGTATGTGCCCAAAACCCACCAGATCCATTTCATCCTCTCTACTTATCTAATTATTTACTTCCTTTTAAAAATCCCTCTTCACTTCAATTTTTCTATGCAAATACTCTTGAATATGAGACCTGAACTGTAGAATGGTTGTCATTCAAGTGGCCATAATCTTACAGAACATTGAATCTTCCTCTCTTATAAGAAAAGAAATTAAAGTAGTTCCTCAGGTAAGGGTGTGACATTATGTCAACATCCATTTCATAATGATAATTGCCCAAGCCTTAACATGCTTTCACTGCCATGAATTTATTTCTACAAATGTCATAATGTGTCTGGCAATCACTGTTTCTTTACAGTCTTATGAGTCATGATTCTTAAGGTGTTTCCACACACTCTTCTATGAGTACCACACTTCTATTATAATTTATTTTACTTTCAAATGGTCAGTGCAAAGAAATACTTCCACTTATGAATGTGTGTATTTTTATTTGTTTGTATGTATATATTCAATCACATTTATCACAAAATGCATTTGTGAATGCGGCCTGTGCATGTATAGTAAGTCGATTACTCTCCAAACTAAATATGACAGGGCTTCCATTTAGTAACAGTACCTTACAACACTATGCAGCTCCAAAGTGCTAAACACTTCAAATTTTAAAATATTGCAGATTGAAAGTTGAACAATAAACTAATACTATCATTTAAAACAGGAGATGTTAATTCAATATTTTAATGAAATAAAATTTAAAATATGTGTTGAAATCATATTTTGAGTAATATAGAGATATTTTAACATAGTGATAATATAAAATACATAATTCAGGGCACATCCATTTTATGTTAAAAATAAATTGACAAAGTTCAAATATCAGAATATTATAAGACTGTTTTCAAAAGATTCCAAATATTCTACTGTCTATATAAAAATAGAATATTATGAAAATGTTTTATTGTATATTTGCATTACTCATGTAATAATGTCTATTCACTAAATTCCCAGCAGTGAATGAACATAATTTGAAAACACAAGGAATTTTAAGAAGATAAGAAAATTTAGGACTCATATAAGAAAAAGAATTGTCTGAAAAGTCTCCCTCTTATATAGGTTGCCATGTCCAATTTATAAATTATATATAAATCATATGGTGACATTAGGGGCAAAGTAGGGTTACACAAGGAACTTATAGTTCTGGTTACTTCCAAAGGAGATACAACAGCATCATAAAGGGCAGAGAACATTTGTACTTAAAGAGAGAAAAGACATTAAACTAGTTAGATTAAAAACACAACAAAAATGTATTATTGAGAAGCTATTGGCACTTGCTGGCTACCTAAAGGGAGATATATGATTGCTGTTGGAATGTAAACACTGAAAGTCTACCTACATAGTAACTGAAGCCCTTCCCAACCATATAAACACTGTCAGCACTGAATGGACTCCATGATTATTAAAATTTAAAAGAAGAGTTATAGAACATATTAAGTTGATAATAAAAACAGGGAAAGAAAGCAGTGTGAAGGTAGGAATGAGATAAATTAGATCCGAATATTATATGTCTACCTAACTACTAAATGAAATATCTAAGATATAGGTGGGCTAAATAAATCTTCAATTATTGCCAATAGTACACATATCTTTTGTCCCTGAGAAAATTAAGGAAGAAAACTTGACTGTCAATTGAGTATATACTGAGTAATGTCTCAAAATAAAAGGGATAATCTCAGCATGCGCTCATTATAACCTTCATTTCTGACCAGATGTGGATCAGTGTATGAAGTGTCCAGACAGTCACTATGCAAATAATGAGAAAAACCACTGTCTCAAGAAAGTGGTAAGTTTTCTGTCCTATGAAGACCCCTTGGGAATGGCTCTCACCAGCCTAGCTCTCTGCCTCTCTGCACTCACAGTCATTGTTGTTGCAGTCTTTGTGAAACACAGAAACACTCCCATTGTCAAGGCGAATAATCGGGCTCTCAGTTATATTTTGCTCATCACACTCACCATCTGTTTCCTCTGTTCTTTGAACTTCATTGGCCAGCCCAACAAAGCCACCTGCATCCTGCAACAGACCACATTTGGAATTGCATTTACTGTGGCTCTTGCCACTGTGTTGGCCAAAGCTATCACTGTTGTCACTGCTTTCAAGGCCACTTTTCCAGGAAGAATGGTGAGGTGGCTAATCATATCAAGGGCCCCAAACTACATCATTCCTATGTGCACCCTGATCCAACTTGGTCTTTGTGGTCTATGGATGGCAACATCTCCTCCATTCATTGACCAGGATGTTCATACTGAACATGGACGCATTATCATTTTGTGTAACAAGGGTTCATCTGTTGCCTTCCACTGTGTCCTGGGATACCTCTGCTTCTTGGCATTTGGGAGTTATACCATGGCCTTCTTCTCAAGAAATCTGCCTGATACATTCAATGAAGCCAAGTTTCTGTCATTCAGCATGCTGGTGTTCTTCTGTGTCTGGGTCACCTTCCTTCCTGTCTACCACAGCACTAAAGGGAAGGTCATGATGGCTATGGAAGTTTTCTCCATATTGGCTTCCAGTGCAGCACTCCTTGGCTTCATATTTGTCCCTAAGTGTTACATTATTTTGTTGAGACCAGACAAGAACTCAAGACATCAAATCTGGGACAAGACACCTTCTAGAAGAAATAAATATTACAAAACATAGTTCAAAAGATAAATTTAGCTTCTATCATCACAATTTCATAGGTTTGGATTCTTACACTATATTATTATAAACACGTGTTGTACAATTATAATAGAATTTTGTTTCTGTTAGATTGTATTTCATCATCAAATTGTATTACAGTGTTGTAGTATAAAAGCTATTATTTCGTCTTTGAAAACAACATCTACTCTCTGGTGCCTCAACTCATCTAATGTAAGAATTGATGGCATCACACCTGGATTATGTTGCATTTTTGTACTCTTCCTTGATAGAAACTGTTCATTTTTGTGTTGACTTATTTTCCTTATGAATTCAATGTATATTCTTTCCTCTCACTGACTTGGTAACATATATGTATATGTTGTAGTTTGGAAAGTTCATCTGAATAAAATTTCCTAGTTTCCTATAATAAAACATACTAACATGTAATTGTTATATAAGTATATTTTAATTTTATTATATAATCAATTTTCAGCACAACAGACTTGAAAATGAATAATATGGTGTTTCTAAATATCTCAACACATTTAATTAACTTATTATTCTTTGGGATTAAGTGCTTATATTGAAAAACAGCAGATATCATAATTTATATTTAATTACACATTAATTTACATTTAATGTGATAGCACTCTAATGTGCTGATATATTGCATAAAATTTAGTACTATTACTTAGGAATGTATTTTACTACCCAAAGTCAAATGTGAGTCAACCAGACCAATCCACTTTGAGTTAACTACACACAGTCCATATTCAAAGCATCACGAAGTGCATCACATAACCAGCTATGTTAAATCTAGCTAGTTAATATCACTTCCATTTAAATCTACACATTTATATATCTTTTACCTAGTCATCTGCTCTCTTTTACTTCAACTGCTCTGAATTTTTTAAAAATTTTGGCACCGCATTGGGAACATGTTTATTTTTTTAATTCTTTTTTATATAAACTGTTCATTTTCATGTTATTTATTTTATTTTTCACAAATTTTCTATAATTTGATATGCATTCCTCTATTAAAATAATAAAGTGCTTGCATCCTTCTATTTTATTACCACCCATTTCCCCATGATTTATAATTATTTTGTAAATTATATACAATCTAATTTTAAAAAGAATCTTTCAATTTCCCATTATTTTGTGTAAGAAAACATCCATAAAATTCTTATAATATTACTGTGTGATTTTATGTTAGCTGCTGTCATTCTTTGCCATTATTCATATATCCCAAACTACAGCTTCTCAAAAACATTGTTAATAACTAGACTTATGACCAGCTCAACAAGAGTAAAATTATATCTTCATTGGAAATCTATTCAAGTCTACCAAATTCTATGAAAACCTTTGCTCTTGGAGGGAAACATACACCCACCATTTTAGTAAAACAACATTGGCACAGTCATATCTAATGGGAACAGTGAAATATATACAGCCAATAGCGCTGTTGAAGAAAATTCCAGCAAATCTGAGCCACATGTTAAGATCCCTTTTGTGCTGTCTTTCAATTTTGTTCTTGGTCTTCATGGGCGAAATGCTAGGGAGGTAGGGGTGGGCTTTAATTATGTGTACAATTTGGAAATATTGAATTGATGAAAAAGTTCCTATGGATCATTTAAGCATTTTCCATTTAGTATTGATTTTAAGCTTCCTCAACAAAATACTGAGCATACTTCTCTTGCTTTCATGGAAATATCTTTTTTATATTTTAATAGTAATTTTATTAATTTATTCAGATTACAACTCAATTGATATCCCATCACTTGTATCCTCCTGTTCCTCCCTCCCTCCCGCTTTCATCCTACTCCCCTCCCCTAGGTCTAAGATTGAGGGGCACCTCCTCCCCAACTACATGGTCATAGGTTATCAAGTCTCATCTAGATAGTCTCCTTATTCTTTTTTTTTTTTTTTTTTTTGAGTAACATCTGGCCTCCCCACCAAGGGGAAGTGGTCACATATGGAGCACCAGAGTTCATGTGGATGGGACTAAGAATGACCATAATGAGTGAATTAACCCAGAAGCAGAAAGACTCACATGGTATATACTCATTTATAATTGGGCACTAGCCCAAAGGGCATGACCCAAGAAAGTCTTCACTTACCAGACGATATGGATAGATGTGAGGACATCCTATTGACATTCTAGGAAAGAGAAATATAGGAGATGTGGAAATAGTACCCAGAGGATCCTAGACCTACAAGAAGAATATTTTAATGGGTGGATCATGGCCCCTGGGGGTCTGCTCAAATTATTGCACTAACCAAGGACAGATCAAGTAGCAAACATTGAACCCTTACTCAGATCTACCCAATGGACAAGAAATTCTCCACAGTTATGTCAGGAGCGGGGACTAACTCTGACATCAACTCTGGAAAGATCTTTCTTTATCTAGCCTTGCTTGACTGTATTCCTTACACTATGGAGGATATGCTGCTTATAAAGATACCAGAATCTCTCTATGAGGATCTTGAATGGTGAACAACGGGGCTCAGGGACAATGAGCAATGGATGTGAGATAACAGTGAGACTCAAAAGTGGATTCTAAGTAGTGTGAAAGATATTGAAACACTGTGTTCTAAATGGGATGTCTTCATCAAAATGCAAAAAACTATGAGATAGAAGTGGAAAGATGATAAGAGAAAGCAGTGATGCATGACTCCAAGGAAACTGTGTCTTCCAGACACAACAGTCTATGCTTACATGAACCCACAGAGACTGTTGTATCAAAAATACAGCCTTCATATGTCGATGAGGCCCCTAAAGTGAGGAAGTGAAATGGATGAGGTGAAATAGATGGGGGCTCCACTCTTTTGTTTCTTTGTTTGTTTTGTTTTGTTTTGTTTTTCGATTTCAAGACAGGGTTTCAATATGTAGCCTTGGCTGGGCTGGACTCACTTTGTAGACTAGGCTGTCTTTGAACTGACAGTGATCCCCCTGCCTGTCTCCTGAGTTGGTGGATCAAAGACGTGCAGCACCACTGCCTGGGCAGGGACTTCATTCTTTTTTTTTTTTTCTATTTCTTTATTGAAAGCATGTTGTCTCATTACATTTCTTTTTTAAAATATATTTTATTAATTTGTTCATATTACATCACAATTGTTATCCCATCCCTTGTATCCTCCCATTCCTTCCTCTTTCCCATTTTCCCCTTACTCCCCACCCCTATGACTGTGACTGAGGGGGACCTCCTTCCCCTGTATATGCTCATAGGGTATAAGGTCTCTTTTTGGTAGCCTGCTATCATTCCTCTGAGTGCCACCGGGGCTCCCCAGAAATGAGACGTGGTCAAATATGCGGCACCTGAGTTCATGTGAAAGTCAGACCCCACTCTCCACTCAACTGCAGAGAATGTCCTGTCCATTGGCTAGACCTGGGTATGGGTCCAAAGTTTACTGCACACACTGTCATTAAGCTGGTGCCATAGTTTGAGCAGGACCACTGGGCCCAGATCTGCCTGTCATAATGTTCTACTTGTAGATTTCTAGGACCCTCTGGATTCTTCTCTTTCCCCATTTTCCCATGCTTCTCTCACCTAGAGACCCAATAGGATGCCCTCCCCTCTGTTCTACTTTCCTGGTAAGTGAAGACTATCATGGGATATGCCCCTTGGGATAGTGTCCAGATATAAGTGAGTATATACCATTTGACGCTTTCTGCATCTGAGTTAACCCACTCAATATGATCATTTACTTCAATCCATTTGTCCACAAATTTCAGAAATTCCTTGTTTTTAATAACTGAGTAGTAGTCCATAGTGTAAATGTACAACAGATTCTTTATCCATTCTTCTACTGAGGGACACGTAGGCTGTTTCCAGGTTCTGGCTATTATGAATAAGGCTGCTATGAAGATGGTTGAGCATAAGTCCTTATTGTGTGATGGAGCGTCTGCTGGGTATATTACAAAGAGTGGAATAACTTGGTCTTGAGGAAGCCTTATTCCCAGTTTTCTGAGATAGCACCAGATAGATTTCCAAATCTATCAAATAGTTTGCATTCCCACCAGCAACGCAGGAGTGTTCCTCTCTCCCCACATCCACTCCAGCATGTGGTGTCGCTTGAGTTTTTGATCTTAGCCATTCTGATGGGTGTAAGATGGAATCCCAGAGTCTTTTTGATTGGCATTTCCCTGATGACTAAGGAGGTTGAGCATTTCTTTAAGTGTTTCTCAGCCATTTGATATTCTTCTGTTGAGAATTCTCTGTTTAGTTCTGAACCTCAGTTCTCTACTGGGTTATATGGTTTTGTGGTATTTATTTATTTATTTATTTATTTATTTATTTATTGTGTTTTTTTTAATTTATTCATGTTACATCTCAATAGTTATCCCATCCCTTGTATCCTCCCATTCTTCCCTCCCTCCCATTTTCCCCTTATTCCCCTCTCCTATGACTGTTTCTGAGGGGGATTACCTCCCCCTGTATATGCTCATAGGATATCAAGTCTCTTCTCGGTAACCTGCTGTCCTTCCTCTGAGTGCCACCAGATCTCCCACTCCAGGGGACATGGTCAAATGTGAGACACCAGAGTACATGAGAAAGTCATATCCCGGTTTGGTGGTATTTAATTTCTTATGTTCTTTATGCATTTTAGATATTAGAACTTTGTCCGAGGTAGGGTTGGTTAAGACCTTTTCCCAGTCTGTAGGCTGTTGCTTTGTTCTCTTGACAGTGTCTCCTGCCTTACAGAAGCTTCTCAGCCTCATGAGGTCACATTTGTTAATTGTTGACATTAAGGCCTGGGCTGTTGGTGTTCTGTTCAGGAGTTGTCTCCTGTGCCAATGTGTTCCAGGTTCTTCCCTATTTTTCTTTTAACTAATTTAGTGTCTCTGGTTTTATCTTGAGGTCTTTGATCCACTTGGATTTGGGTTTTGTTCATGGTGAAAAATATAAGTCCAATTGCATTTTTTTGCACGTAAACATCCAGTTAGACCAGCACCATTTGTAGAAGATGCTATCCTTTTTATTGAATAGATTTGGCTTCTTTGTCAAAAATCAAGTGACCATATGTGTGTGGATTCATATCTGGGTCTTCGAGTTGATTCAGCTGATCAACTAGACTGTTGCTGTGCCAGTACCATGCTGTTTTAATTACTGTTGCTTTATACTGCAGTTTGAGATGAGGTATGGAGATTCTTCTGGAGGATCTTTTATTATACAAGATTGTTTTAGGTTTCTGGGTTTTTTGTTTTTTCATATGAAGTTGAGAACTGATCTTTTAGTGTCTTTAAAAAATTGTGTAGGTATTTTGGTAGGGATTGCATTGAATCTGTAGATTGCTTTTGGTAAGATGGCCATTTTTACTATGTTAATTCTCAAGATCCATGAGCAAGGAAGATCATTCCATCTTCTCATGTCATCCTCAATCTCTTTCTTCAGAGTTTTGAACTTTTTTCAAAAAAGTCTTTTTTTCACTTGCTTCGTTAGAGTAACTCCTAAGTATTTTATATTGCTTGTGGCTAACGTGAAGGGTGTAGTTTTCCTAATTTCTTCCTCTGCATGATTGTCATTTGTATATAGGAAGGATACGGACTTTTTTGAGTTAATTTTGTATCCAGCCAATTTGTTGAAGGTGTTTATCAGTTGCAGGAGTTCGCTGGTGGAATTTTGGGGGTCACTTATGTACACTATCATATCTTCTGCAAATAGAGATAATTGGACTTCCTCCTTTCCCATTTGGATACCCTTGATCTCCTTTTGTTGTCTTATTGTTCTGGCTAGAACTTCCAGTACTATATTGAAGAGATGTGAAAAGAGTGGGCAGCCTTGCCTTGTTCCTGATTTTAGAGGATTTTCCTTAAGTATCTCACCATTTAATTTGATTTTGGCTATTGGCTTGCTGTATATAACCTTTATTAGGTTGAGGTATGTGCCTTGTATACTTGATCTTTAAAAATGAATGGGTGTTGGATTTTTTTCAAATGGTTCCTCTTCATTTAAGGAGATGATCATGTGGTTATTTACTTTCAATTTGTTTATATGGTGGATTACATTGATAGATTTCCATATATTAAACCATCCCTGCATGCTTGGAATGAAGCCTACCTGGTCATGGTAAATGATATCTTTGATATGTTCTAGTATTCTTTTTGCAAGCATTTTATTGAGTTTTTTTGCATCAATTTTCATAATGGAAATTGATCTGAAATTCTCTTTCATTGTTGGGTCTATGTGAGGTTTAGGTATCAATGTGATTAGGGCCTCATAGAATGAATTTGGTAATGTTCCATCCATTTCTATCTTTTGAAGTAGCTTGAAGAGTATCTGTATTAACACAACCTTGAAGGTCTGACAGAATTCTGCACTGAAACCATCTGGCTCTGGGCTTTCTTTGGTTGGGAGACTATCAATGATTGCTTCTATTTCTATAGGGGAAATGGGACTATATAACTTGTTTATCTGTTCTTCATTCAATTTTGGCAAGTGGAATTGATCAAGAAAATTGTCCATTTCCCTTAGATTTTCAAATTTTGTGGCATATATGCCTTCAAAGTAGGATCTTATGATTCTTTGTATTTCTTCAGTATCTGTTGTTATGTCTCCCTTTTCATTTCTGATTTTGTTGATTTGGATACTGTCTCTCAACCTTTTAGTTAGTTTGGCTAATGGTTAGTCTATATTGTTGATTTTCTCAAAGAACCAGCTCATGGTTTTGTTGATTCTTTGGACTATTTTCTTAATTTCTAATTTATTAATTTCAGCTCTGAGGTTGATTATTTCCAATCGTCTACTCCTCTTGGGTTTTTCTGCTTCCTTTTTTTTTCCAGGGCTTCCAGCTGTGTCATTAATTGGCTTTTGTGTGATATTTCCAATTTCTTTATAAAGGCACTTAGTGCTATGAATTTTCCTGTTAGGCCTGCTTTCAATGTATCCCACAGATTTGGGTATGTTGTTCCTTCATTTTCATTGAATTTCAGGAAGTTCTTTATTTCTTTCTTTATTTCTTCCCTGACCCAGGTGTCATTAAGTAGAGATTTGTTTAGTTTCCATGTATGTGTAGGCTTTTTTTTTACTTCTGTTGTTGAATTGCAGCCTAAAACCATGATGATCTAATAGGGTACAAGGTATTATTTCAATCCTCTTGTATCTGTTGAGGATTGCTTTTTGACCTACTATGTGATCAATTTTGGAGAGGGTTCCATGGGGTGCCGAGAAGAAGATATATTCCTTTTTGTTTTGGTGAAAGGTTCTGTAGATATCTGTTAGTTAGATCCATTTGATTCATGGCATTGGTTAATGATGTTATTTCTCAGTTTAGCTTCTGTTTCAATAACCTATCCTTCAGTAAGAGTGGGGTGTTGAAGTCTCCCACTATTGTTGTGTGAGGATCTATGTGTGGGTCGAGCTTTGTTAATAGATCTTTTACAAATGTGGGTTCCCTTGTATTGGGAGCATAGATATTCAGAATTATGATGTCATCTTGGTTGACTTTACCTTTGATGAGTATGAAGTGTCCTTCCTCATCCCTTTTGATTAATTTTGGTTTAAAGTCTATTTTGTTAGATATTAAAATGACTATGCCTGCTTGCTTCTTGTGATCATTTGCTTGGAATATTTTTCCAGCCTTTTACCCTAAGGTAATGTTTATCTTTATGGGTAAGATGTGTTTCTTGAATGCAGAAGAAGGTTGGATCTTGTTTATGCACCCATTCAGTTAGTCTGTGTCTTTTTATTGGAGAATTGAGACTATTGATGTTGAGAGATATTAATAACCAGTGACTGTTAAGAGTCTTAATTTTCATTGTAGCTTGTCCCTTTGGAATGGAGTTTTCCTTCTAGTACCTTCTGTAAAGCTGGACTTGTGGATAGGTACTGTTTGAATTTGGTTTTGTCATGGAATATTTTGTTTTCCCCATCAATTGTTATTGATAGTTTTGCTGGGTAAAGTAGTCTGTCCTGGCATCTGTGGTCTCTTAGGGTTTGTAGAACCTCTGTCCAGGTCCTTCTGGCTTTTATGGTCTCTGCTGAGGAGTTGGGTGTAATTCTGATAGGTTTATCATTAAATGTTATTTGGCCCTTTTTCCTTGCTGCTTTAAATTTTTTCTTTGTTCTGTATATTTTGTGTTTCCATTATTAAGTGACAGGAAGTTTTTCTTTCCTTGTCTACTCTATTTGGTCTTCTTGTATGTTTATAGGCATATCTCTCTATAGATTAGGGAAGTTTAATTGAATAATATTGTTGAGAATATTTTCTGGGCCTTGGAGTCTGGCATCTTCTCTTTCCTCAATGCCTATTATCCTCAGATTGCTTCTTTTCATGGTGTCCTTGATTTCTTGGATGTTTTGTGCCAGGATTTTTCCAGATTTAGCATTTTCTTTAATGATTGCTTCAAGGTCTATGATTGTATCTTCTAGACTTGAGATTCGTTCCTCCTTCTCTTGGATTCTGTTCGAAAAGCTTGTCTCTGTGTTCCCTGCCTTCCTCTCTGAGCTCTCACACTCCCGTTTTTCTTCTGTCTTTGTGTTTATCATTGAGTCCATTTTCATCTTCAGATCTTGAACTGTTTTATTGATTTTTTAACTGATTGTTTGTATATTCGCAAGTTTCTTCCATTGCCTCTTTTTAGGCCTTCAGAGATTGAAGAGTTTAATTGATATCCTTCATCTGGTTGTTTGTATTTTCCTGATTTTTTCCAGTGCCTCTCTATAGGCTTTTTTTATGTCTTCCACTTGTTTGACTGCATATTCCTGCATTTGATTATGAATTTTATTTGTTTCCGCCATTATCTTCCTCATTACTAAGAATTTGAGGCCATTTTCTTGTGTTTCTGTTGTGTTTGAGTTCTCTGGGTTGTTTTCTTTGGGACAGCTGTGATCTGGAAATGCCATATTTTGGGGAGGGGTTGCATATAATTTAACACTGTCCCTTAGTCTTCTTGCCTGATTTCCCTAGGCTGGAAGCTCTGATGCTTCACTGGTCTGGATGGCAGGAGGCTAGCCATGTAGTTTCAGTCTCTCACAGCCAGTGAACCCCAGCTCCCCTGTACTGTGAGTCCTGTTATTGTCCTGGGTCTCTGAATGTGCATTGGGTCAGGCCAAAGTGTCTACAGACTTCTGGGTCCCCTTGTAGCACTGGAGCTCTCCAAGGACTGAAGCAGGTTGGGCAGAGGGGGTCTGGTGGCCTCTCTACTCCTTGTCTCTCCAAGATTTCCTTAGTACCAAAGCTTTGACGCTCCATGTTCTGCACTTCCCAATAGCATTGGGATCTTGACCTCTGACAGTGTCCAGATTAGTGTCACAGAGCCCAAACTGCACACATACACTGAGTCCAGTTCACGTCTCTGGATGCAAATGGGTCTCTGGGCATAATCTACGGACTTAGTCCAGTTAGCACCGAGTCCAACCAGGGTCTCGGGCCCAAACCACACACTGAGCTCACCAAGTTCAGCTAGAGTCTCAGTGTCCAGACTACATACTGAGTCCAGCCAGAGTCTCAGGGCTGGGACTGCCCACCAAGCTCAGCTAGAGTCATTGGGCACAAACTGCCCACCAAGTCCAGGTAGAGAATCTTGGCCCAAAACATGCCCCAAGCTCAGCTAGAGTCTCAGGACCCAAACCACGCACTGAGCTTATCTAAAGTCTCAGGATCCAAACTACCCACTGAGTTCAGCTAGGTTTTCTGGGCCCAAATTGCCTGACAAGCTCAGCCAGGGACTCTGGACCCAAACTGCACACCCAGTCCAGACAGAGTCTCAGGGACGGAACTGCGCACCAAGCTCAGTTAGTCTCTGGGTCCAAACCACGTGCTGAGCTCAGCCAGGGACTCTAGGCCCAAACCACATGCAGAGTCCAGACAGAGTCTCAGGGCTGGGATTGCTCGCCAAGCTCACCTAGGGTCTTGGTCCAAACAGCGCACTGAGCTCAGCTAGGGACTCTGGGCCCAAACTGCCTGCCAAGTTCAACTGGAGTCTCAGGAGCTGAACCACGCACCAAGTCCAGTTTGGGTCTCAGGGCAGGAGCCACGTTCCAAGTTGAGATTGGGTTATGGGGCCCAAACCATGCTCTGAGTTCATCTAGGGGCTGAAATCTTGCACAGAGTCCCCTCTCTTGCAGCAATTCCCACCGGTTACTATGCCAATTGCCTCTGCCAGAGGGTTTCCAGATGAAAATCTCAGCTGCCACTGCTGCCACTCTGGTCTGAGAACATCAGTGCTCTTGCGAGTGCAGGGTATGCAGCTTTTCTGTATTTTGGTCCTTTCGAACTGTGGAGTACTCCTGCTGTAGTGGCATGGGGAGTTTGGTGTTCCTGGTTCAGAATTCTGTGCAATTCCCTGAATCATTTACTGGAGCTTCTAAACAGCCCATGCTGCTCAAAGCCATCTTGGATCTCCCAAGAAAGTAATTTCTTCACAATAATTTATCTTAATTATTGAAGGAACTTTTTTCAAAATCATATAAAATCCATAAGATGTAGAAACATCTGTGACAACAGACTATCTATTAGAAACAATTAGAGACAAATCAAGAAATATGTAAGTGACTAACAATTGTTTAGTAGCCATGCTTAAAATTATGTGTGAAGTAATTTTATACCAAATTTTGCCAAAACTTAAACAATTCCAAATATCCTCTCAATATTTGTAAACTAAACAAAAGCAATTGGCATCATATTTTAGTTTTGATATTTCATATATATTTGTTTTTACCTTACTCCAAGACTAGAGTATTAGATTTTTTTTCAGACAACTGAAAAAGGAACAAAACACCAAAAGGAGATCAAAGTCTGAACTACACAGAAAAGGCTGCATTCATTAGCACATTCATCAAAGTTCATAAGCTGCCCTGTGGGTGTTGTATAGTGTATAAAAGGAAGGTGCTTTTCAAGCCTCTTATATGGATGTGGATTTAGGTTTAAGGAAGTGGATGCATCTGCTCACATTTTTTAAAAAAAATATACCATCCGTTTTATGGAACTGCTTGCTCAAAAATGAAACCGTCTTTAGAAATTGATGTTATCTTCTCCTAGTGTGGCTTTTCCTCTTAAATGTTCCACAGCCATGAAGACAGCAGTGACTACAGAGTGAGGAAGAAGCTGTGCTGAAGACATCAAAACACCAGCATCTATGTGGACTGTGTGAGAAGAAAGCCCATGGGTATCAGGAATGAGCAGTTTGAGCCACTAGGAACTCACCACCTGACTCCCAGGATCCACAGACACTGTCCTATCTTTCTATCCATAAGTCTACCTGTTTCCTTGAGGATATCAGGCAGACCTAAGGAGCATACAGGATTTCACTCCAACATGGCAGAACCCAATGTGAAAAGTGTGGAGGAATCAGGAACTCAGATACCAAAGAGCAAATGAGCAAGAAGTAGAGATGCTGTCTGCATTAGTTCCCCCACTGAGAAGAGGGCTCCTGAGTTCCTGTAAAGATCCATGGGATCATACAAGCTAGACACCCTCACTCTAGTCCCCCGCCTCTGGATATAACTGGGATACAGCCACATGAAGAGAATGGCAGGCTGTTACCTGAGATCCAGGAGTAAGTCCACAACCATACACACCAAACCAAGGAATGCTGCTCTAGAGACATCCAGCCTCTTGTCAGGTTTCTTCTGCACTCCCTGGAATTCCAGCAAGCACCAGGAGCAATCAGCCAATTCCATAGACCACCAGTTGGCTAAAAACCACTGTAAGAGCAAAGGCAACAAAATCCAGGGCAATACAGTACCATCAGAACCCAGTTATACTACTGCAAGCACCACTGGATATCCTGAAACACAAGAAAATGACCTTAAATCTATGTTCATGAAGATGACAGAGGCTCTTAAAGAGGAAATTAATAATCACTTTAAAAGTGCAAAAAAAAAACCTTACAGACATGTGAAGGAAATGAATAAAACAGCTCAAGACCTAAAAAGTGGACATAAAAACAATAAAGAAAACACAAATTGAGTAAATAGTACAGATGGAAAACTTAGGGAAATGCAGAGAAATGTCTTTGTGGATGAAGCAGTTGTTAAAAAAAAAAGCTGTTTGGCCAATCAGCTGGGCAAAAGAACAACTACTGGGAGTCAGGGCTTACTGGTAGGTAGAAAGGAACTCTGGCAAGTGGAGAGAAAAAAAATTTACCAGGTGATATGAAAGAAGAGAGATGTGCTTGTGAGTGGTGGAAGAATAGCTGAGCACATGACTGTAGAAACACATGGATGGAATACAAGCAGGCCCTGGAGTCATCAGACAGACAAATTATTGCATTTTATGTGGGTTTTTAAAGGTACTAACATTAGAAGAGCTCAGATTCTGATCAGTATAGTGGTTACAGCTTGAAAATAATGCATCATCTTTCTGTGTCTGTTATTGGCAAACAAGCTGGTTAAAGACAACCACTACCTTAATAATTTATTGGATTAATTAATATCAAAAGAATAATTCTCCATTCAACAAATGGTGCCCAACATACTTCAAGTTGTCCAAACCCTTAAGAGTTACTTTTTGTCATAATTTGGTAAGGGGAAGAAACAACCATGGACTAAAGGACTAATATTTTCCCCTACTCACAAGAGCTCGCTAACTAAAATGTAGCCTCCACCATGTCTACCTTTCCAACACAACACCCAGCCAGGAAACACAATTGTTTTTAAAATATTAGATACTAAAATGTATGGAGGGGGAAGGAATGGGTCCTTAGTAATGGTTGGGTTTTTTCTCAACCTTATGAGGTTCAAAAGTCTGCCTCTAGCTTGGAACACATGCCTCTACTGGCCAGGACATTTTACAGGTGCTGCTCCCTGTACAGCTCTTTAAAAATAAACTCTATTTAGTTTGATGTAGTCAAGCCCCAACCTCCTTTATAAGCTCCAAACCATATGTAGGAGATAAAACGTTAGTAGGAAATGGGGCCCTTTTACTTCCCCCAGCTGTTTAGGAAAGAAAGGTATTTGGGTATAGTCCAATCTCCATCAAATCGGACACAATCAGCAGTCTCCTCCAAGCCACTGCATCTCAAACCTTTCCTTTCCATCTCTCTGCTCCAAACTGCCACACCACCTTTGTCTCTGCTCTATTCAAACTGCTACAAGCTAGACATCAACACCAGATATAATGCTATGCTCTCTCTAAGTTCTCATTTATATCCTTAGATTGCTAGACCATCCCTATCTCTGTGCAACAAGAGAACGGCCATAGCTCCAGAAAATGCTACACCCTGCCTGAGACAATTAGCAGACGTGGACAAACAAAACCTCGAACTGAAATCCCATATTTGGAATTAAAACAAAAACATATTTACATAGCACAACAAGGTTTACAAAAACTGCAAGACTTCCATTTTAGCTCCCAGCTGCTCACAAGGCTCAGCTCTCACAGAACTGCATTGACAACAATGCCCCCAAAGGGTAAATTTTCTGTTTTTATGTTATAAAGGGAGAAAATTGGATTCAAATTTTCATAGACAGATACAAATCCTTTTAAGGTTGATAGGTTTGAAATAAAATAGGTATATAGAGGTGAAAGATGGAATAATAGAGATTTTGAAGTTTGAAGTTTATAAAATGCTCTTTTAAATGATTCCAGATACAAGAAAGAGATAATATTACTGATTGTGAAAACTATTTTTACTTTAATAATCATTTCTGATTTTTATACTTGTTCACGGGAAAAGGCTTTAGAGAAAAAAATTGCAAAAATTTGTAGATTGGACTGAGAATATGTTATGGTATCAGATAAAAAGTGAAATGAAAAATATGAAATTTAGAAAGAAACTTTAGAAGAGAAATTAGAGAAATTTATAAATAAGAACAATGGTAGTAAGATAGAAACAGAAGAAAAAGGCCAGAACATGAAGCACCACTTTGTAAGAAGACTACCTGCTGAACTATATCTATTTTTAAAAGCATAATAATCATAATCATAATCATAATCATAATCAATCATAATCATAATTCTCCCAGCCTTGAGAACTACCAGGGGATAAGAAAACCCACAAGTACTTGATTGGCTACCTATAGATGCAAAAGATTTAAGTGTTTAAGAAGACAATGAACAGTTATGACTTACACTGACAATATTTCAAACACTTAAAACTGAGCCACACAGAATCACATAATTCCAAGTGGTTGAGGAAGTGTGATGACAGCCTTGAGAGAGCCGGGTCCCCACTTACAGTGGGTGACATGGTAGAAAGATGAGGGCCCCATTATGGAGGCCTTCAAACAAAACAGGACTAGAGATATTGATATTGTCAAGGATCAGTTACTAGACTAAACAACAGGAGCAAACTGAATTATTTACAAAAATAACCCAACTCTCAACTGAATCTTTTACTGAGTTTTTACAGAGAATAACTGAAGGTCTAAATAGAATGATAGCAGATCCAAATACTAGGGAAATTCTACTTTCATCTCTAGCTTTTATTAATGCTAATGCTGAATGAAGAAAAAAGACTACTAGATGCTTCAGGGCAAGATTGGCTCATCTTCATGAATGGATTAAAGCTACTACTGACAGTTGTTCAACAAAAAACTACAAGAGACATCAAACCACAAAATGCCCACTGCTTTGGCTGTAAAAATTTGAATCATTCCATAAAGGATGATGAACAAACTATTCCAACAGTTAAAGTCTCCTGTAATGGAAATTATTCGGGAAAAAGATTTCCTATAGAATATAAAAGATGTGAAAGAAATGATCATGGGGTCAATGAATAAAGATCATCCAAAGATATTCAAGACAATGCCTTAGTTTTGGAAAACTTACTAAATGGCTATGATCAAGCCCTGACCCCAAAACAAAAAAACAAAAACGTAAGCCATCATTCCTTGTCCATCAAAAATAATTATAATTATTCTGAAGGACAACAAGGAAATTCAAGGTCTCATAAGACAAACAGGGCTACTGAAGACTTAGAAGAAATAATGGAAATAAAGATGTTCCTAAGGATAAAATACCATATTTTTTGGACCATGAGACACACCTGACCATAAGACACACCCAATTTATAGAGCAGTAAAACAAAAAATTCTAAACCAAATTGGTATTAGTATAATAAAATAGTTATTAAAATATAATAATATATGGTAATATTAAACAATGTTAACTCAAATGGAGGAAAGACTTAGAGACTCTAGCACTTTTCTAGTTTTCTGGAAACCCCAAAAACTCATCATCATTAGTGTCAGAATTTAGGAAACTCAGTTGCTGATAATCACTTTTTCACTTTCTTCACTATCTTCATGTATGATATTATCTTCAGTTACATCTACAGAATTTCTAATGCCACATTTTTGAATGATCATAAAATGATTTCCTCCTTCCCTGATGGCCAAGATGTTTTAACCTACTTCCAAACTTGAATGTTTGAGGTTCACTTGTTTCATTCTGTGGGAATCAGATCATGATTCCCAGCAGCCATCCATTTGTTCCACTCTTATCTCAGAAAGGCTTTGAATGGTTTGTTGATTGTTATATCAAGAGATTGCAACCGGCTGGTAAGACACTCAGGAATACAACTAGATTAGTCTTCACCTCTTTAAATCTGTTTTTTTGAGGAGGAGATCCAAGATGGTGGCGAGCAGTGTGGACCGTGTTTGGAGACTCCAGTGAACAATTCGGGGAATTGCGCAGATTTCTGAGTCAGGAGCACTGGGGTCCCGACACCACGATGGCAGGAGTGCTCCACGGTTCGGGGGGACCAGGATGCGGAGGACCTGTGTGCCCCTGAGCATGGGAGGAGTGCGGATTTTCTCGGATCGGAGCAGCAGCGGCGACACCAGCGGCACCAGTGGCAGCGATTGAGGTTTGCAGCTCAGAGCCTTCCGGTGGAGGCAGTTAGTGTGGTAGCTGGTAGGAGTTGCTGCAGGAGAGGGGACTCCGGACGGGATTTGAATAGCATGGTGCAGTGTGACACAAACTGGACTTGGCGGACAGTACGGCCCCAGAGGCCCGGGTACAGCTCAGTGCACAGTACCGTGGAGACACTGGCTCAACACAGCAAGCAAGTCTGCCCAGGGCAACAGCTCAGTGCAGCCACGGCTCCCCTGCTGTGATGCAGGCTAGGTAGAGTGCTCAGGTCCAACAAGGGCGCAGGCTCAGCACAGCCGCAGTTCATCTACAGTGACACAGACTAGGAGGTGTGCTCAGGTCCATAGGGGGCGCTGGCTCAGCGCAGCTGCAGTTCACCTGCGGTGACACAGACTGGGTGGTGCACTCAGGTCCACCAGGGCCGCCGGCTCGGCGCAGCCACAGTTCACCTGCTGTGATGCAGACTGGGTGGAGTGCTCAGGTCCACCAAAGGCAGAGGCACAGCAGAGCCACAGTTCGCCTGCTATGACGCAGGCTGGGCGGAGAACTCAGGTCCACTGAGGGCACCAGCTCGGCACAGCTGCAGTTCACCTGCTGTGACACGGGCTGAGCGGAGTGCTCAGTTCCACCAGAGGCACTAACTCACATCAACGAGCAGTTCTGCCAAAAGACACTAACTCAGCTTAGCGGGTAGTTTTGGGGCACTGACGCAGGCTGAGGTCAGCACGCAGATTCAGCCCAGAGGCCCTAGCTGGACTTGACGGGCAGATTAGGCCCAGAGATTCTACCTGAGCAGTGCACACAGGCTCGCTGGCCCCAAGACTCTGGCTGGACTATCCACGCAGTATAGGTCCGGAGTCCCAGGCTGAATTCAGCGTGCAGTGTGGGTCCATAGTCCCTGGCTGAGCTCGGTGCACAATTCCACCCCGGAAACTCGGGTGGAGCTCGGCTTGCAGTTTAGGGCCAGAGTCCCTAACCGTGCTTGAAAGACAGATTGGGCACAGAGACTCTAGTAGAGCTTTTGACACAGTCCCGGCTCGAAGACTCTGGTTGGACACAGTGTGCAGTTTGAATCCAGAATGCCTGGCTGAGCTGGGCGGACTGTTCGGGCCTGAGTCAATAGCTGACCACAGCACGCACTTTGGCCAAATCCCCTAGTTGAGCTTGGTGTGCAGTCCCAGCCCGAATATTCTGGCTGGACCTTGTGTGAATTTTGAGCCCAGAATTCCTAGCTGAGCTCGGCAAACAGTTCAGGTCCTAAGATTCTAGCTGAGCTAGGCCTGTGGTTCGGGCCCAGTGTCCCTGGCTGGACTTGGCAGGGAACTCAGAAGGCTGTGGATACCTTGGCCTGACCCAACGCTCATCCAGAGACCCAGAATGATTTCAGGACCCACAGCACAGGGGAGCTGAAGATCACTGGCTGTGAGAGTACAAAACAACAGGGCTAACTTCCTGCCATCCACACCAGTGAAGCATCAGAGCTTCCAGCCTACGGAAATCGTGAGAAAACAAAAGAGTCTATCATCAGACGCCCTACATCCAACTCGGAAAGCTACCCAACAAAATCAAAGACGGCAAGATGTCTAAAGGACAGCGTAAAAGCATACGCAAAAAAAAACCAAAACAACATGGAGCCTCCAGTTTCCAGCTATCCCAAAGAAAACAACCCAGAGAGCTCAAATACAATGGAAATACAAGAAAATGACCTCAAATCCTTAATAAGGAGCATATTAATGGAGGAAACAAATAAAATTCGTAATCAAATACAGGAAGACGCAGCCAAACAGGTGAGAGACATAAAAGAAGCACATAGAGTGGAAATGGAAAATTTTCAGGAAAATGCAAATAACCAGATGGAAGAAATAAATAAAACAGTTCAAGCTCTGAAGACCTATAAAGAGGCAATGGAAGAAACTCAGGAATATACAAATAGTCAGATGAAAGAAATAAAAAAATCAGTTCAAGATCTGAAGACGAAAATGGATTGAATGATAAACACACAGACAGAAGAAAAACGAGAACATGAAACCTCAGAGAAGAAGGCGAGTAACACAGAGGTGAGCTTTTCTAACAGAATCCAAGAGACGGAAGAACGAATCTCAGGTCTAGAAGATACAATCACAGATCTTGAAGCAACCATTAAAGATAATGCCAAATCTGGAAAACTCCTGACACAAAACATCCAAGAAATTCAGGACACCATGAAAAGAAGAAATCTGAGGATAATAGGCATTGAAGAAAAAGAAGATATCAGACTCCAAGGCCCAGAAACTATTCTCAACAAAATTATAGAAGAAAATTTCTGAATCTAAAGAAAGAGATGCCTATAAACATACAAGAGGCCTACAGAACACCAAATAGAATTGACCAGAAAAAGGAAAACTGCACGTCACATAATAATCAAATCACAAAACATACAGAACAAAGAAAAAATATTAAAAGCTGAAAGAGGGAAAGGCCAAATAACATTTAAT
The DNA here is from genome assembly GCA_907169655.1 of Acomys percivali. Lineage (NCBI taxonomy): Eukaryota > Metazoa > Chordata > Mammalia > Rodentia > Muridae > Acomys > Acomys percivali. Next base: position 67,942,974 of record OU015752.1, read on the forward strand.
GGCAAACCTATCAGAACTACACCCGACTTCTCAGCAGAGAACATAAAAGCCAGAAGAGCCTGGACAGAGATCCTGCAAACCCTGAGAGACCACAGATGCCAGGCCAGACTACTTTACCCAGCAAAACTATCAATAACCATTGATGGAGAAAACAAAATATTCCATGACAAAAGCAAATTCAAACAGTACCTATCCACAAATCCAGCTTTACAGAAGGTACTAGAGGAAAAGTCCATCCCAAAGGGTCAAGCTACAATCAAAACTACTCAGGAAATAGGTAACTATACCATGGCAAAAATACAACTACACAAACACTCGATTGGAAACAACATCAAAATTATGACTCTTAACAGTCACTGGTCGTTAATATCTTTCAACATCAATGGTCTTAATTCTCCAATAAGAAGACACAGACTAACTGGATGGGTGCATAAACAAGAACTAACATTCTTCTGCATTCAAGAAACACATCTCACCTATAACGATAGGCATTACCACAGGGTAAAAGGTTGGAAAAAAATATTCCAAGCAATGGTCACAAGAAGCAAGCCGGTGTAGCCATTTTAATAACAAACAAAATAGCCTTTCAATCAAAATTAATCAAAAGGGATGCAGAAGGACACTTCATAATCATCAAAGGTAAAGTCAACCAAGATGACATCACAATTCTGAACATCTATTCTCCCAATACAAGGGCACCCACATTTGTAAAAGATCTGCTAAAAAAATCAAACCACACATCGATCCCCACACAATAATAGTGGGAGACTTCAACACCCCACTCTCACTGAAGGATAAGTCATTGAAACAGAAACTAAGCCGAGAAATAACATCATTAACCAATGCCATGCGTCAAATGGATCTAACAGATATCTATAGAACCTTTCACCCAAACAAGAAAGAATATACCTTCTTCTCTGCACCCCATGGAACCTTCTCCAAAATTGATCACATCGTAGGTCACAAAGCAGGCCTCAACAGATACAAGAGGATTGAAATAATACCTTGTATCCTATCAGACCAACATGCTCTTAGGCTGCAATTCAACAACAACAGAAACAACAAAAAGCCTACACGTATGTGGAAAATAAACAACTCTCTGCTAAATGACACATGGGTCAGGGAAGAAATAAAGAAAGAAATCAAGGAGTTTCTGAAATTCAATGAAAATGAGGGAACAACGTACCCAAATTTGTGGGATACATTGAAAGCAGTGTTAAGAGGAAAACTCATAGCACTAAGTGCCTTTAAAAAGAAATTGGAAACATCGCACATAAGCAACTTAACAAAACAGCTGGAAGCCCTAGAGAAAAAAGAAGCAGAAACACCCAAAAGGAGTAGACGTCTGGAAATAATCAAACTCAGGGCTGAAATTAACAAATTAGAAACTAAGAAAACAGTCCAAAGAATCAACAAAACCAAGAGCTGGTTCTTTGAGAAAATCAATAAGATAGACAGACCGTTAGCCAAACTAACTGAAAGGCAGAGAGACAGTATTGAAATCCACAAAATAAAAAATGAAAAGAGAGACATAACAACAGACACTGAAGAAATACAAAGAATCATAAGATCCTACTTTGAAGGCATATATGCCACAAAATTTGAAAATCTAAGGAAAATGGATGACTTTCTTGATCAATTTCACTTGTCTAAGTTGAGCGAAGAACAGATAAACAAGCTATATAGTCTCATTTCCCCTACAGAAATAGAAGCAATCATTGATAGTCTCCCAAGCAAAAAAAAGCCCAGGGCCAGATGGTTTCAGTGCAGAATTCTACCAGACCTTCAAAGGCGAGCTAATACCGATACTCTTCAAGCTACTCCAAAACATAGAATTGGATGGAACATTACCAAATTCATTCTATGAGGCCACAGTCACGTTGATACCTAAGCCTCACAAAGACTCAACAAAGAAAGAGAATTTCAGACCAATTTCTCTTATGAACATCGATGCAAAAATACTAAATAAAATTCTTGCAAAAAGAATACAAGAACACATAAAGGATATCATTCATCATGACCAAGTAGGCTTCATTCCAGGCATGCAGGGATGGTTTAATATATGGAAATCCATCAATGTAATCTACCATATAAACAAACTGAAAATAAAAAACCAAATGATCATCTCTTTAGATACAGAGAAAGCATTTGATAAAATCCAACACCCATTCATGTTTAAAGCTTTAGAGAGATCGGGGATACAAGGCACTTTCCTCAACATAATAAAGGCTATCTAACTAAGGCAAACAGCCAAGGACAATTCAGGCGGTAAACTTTAAACCCCTACCCAGATCTAGCCAATGGTCAGAACAGTCTCCACACTTGAGTGGAGCGTGGTATATGACTTTCTCATGTAATCTGGTGCCTCATATTTGACTATGTCCCCTGGAGAGGGAGACCTGGTGGCACTCAGAGGAATGACAGCAGGTCACCGAGAAGAGACTTGTTACCCTATTAGCATATACAGGGGGAGGTAATCCCTCTCAGGAACAGTCATAGGGGAGGGGAATAAGGGGAAAATGGGAGGGAGGGAAGAATGGGGGTATGCAAGCAAAAGGATAACCATTGAGATGTAACAAGAATAAATTTAAAAAATTTTTTAAAAATCTGTTTTTTGATTAGTTGCTAATATAAGCTCTGAACTTGTCAAGCACTAATAAAGCAATTTTTTTTTCAGAAACCCTCCACGCCGTTTGGGACCACATTTTTTTAATCCATCTCACATATGCAGAATGAAAAATTCTCTCTTCTCCCAGGTCACATAACAATTTCTCCATAGCAATGTTACTCCACTTTTGTCAAGGACAGACAAGTGGTAGCTAGAGCTTCCTTATTGCTACACTTTTACCTACACTCCCCTAAAGCAAGCTAGCATGCACCTGAATACCTACCAAGCTAAGATTGGCATTTAGCTCAGATCAGCAGATGGTGGTGGGAGTGGGGGCAAAGACCAAACTCTGAGTGAGAAGAGATTTCTGCAATACCTCCCACATCTCTTTCTGATGAACCCTATGTACATTTCTCAGCTGGCACACTGAAGACATGCGTAAGGGACCTCTTTGTTGATGCCTGATTGGCAGCAATCAGACTATAATTCACACTTTAATTTCCCTTACTTTTTGGGGGAAAAGGTGCATCTTATGATCCAAGAAAATATAATAAATTGTGCTGAAGATACCAAAAACCTACTATAAATGATAAGACACAAAAGAAAAAATTAGAGTTGGATGGCACTCTGATTGAGGGCAACCATTACATACTGAGGCAGATGTAACAATAGCTTTCTAAGATTCCTGGAATCCAGTTTGGCCACTTCAAAAGAAATCTACACAGGTCCCAGGCATAAGAACATTGCCACCCACTGCCAACAGAACAAGGCAACAGCCTACAGAGTGGGAAAAGATCTTCACCAACCCTACTTCTAACAAAGGAAAATATCCAAAATATATAAAGAAATCAAGAAATTAAACTCCACCAAACCAAATAACCCAATTAAGAAATGGGCCTCAGAACTAAACAGAGAATTCTCAACAGAGGAATATCGAATAGCTGAGAAACACTTAAAGAAATGCTCAGCCTCATTAGTCATCAGAGAAATGCAAATCAAAACCACTCTGAGATTCCATCTTACACCCATCAGAATGGTTAAGATCAAATATTCAAGTGACACCACATGCTGGCGAAGATGTAGAGAGAGAAGAACACTCCTTCATTGCTGGTGGGAATGTAGTCTAGTGCAGTCACACTGGAAATCTATCTGGTGCTATCTCAGAAAACTAAGAATAGAGATACCTCAAGTTCTAGCTATTCCACTCCTTGGACTATACCTAGAAGTTGCTCCAAAACACAAAAAGGACATGTGATCAACTGTGTTCATAGCAGCCTTGTTCATTATGGCCAGTACCTGGAAATAGCCTAAGTGTCCCTCATTAGAAGAATGAATAAAGAAACTCTGGTACATTTACATGATGGAATATTACTCAGCTTTTAAAAACAAGGAATTCCCGAAATTTGCAGACAAATGGATTGAACTAGAAATGATCATAATGAGTGAGTTAACCCAGAAGTAGAAAAAGTCAAATGGTATATACTCACTTATATCTGCACACTAGCCCAAGGAACATTATGACAGGCAGATCTGGGCCCAGGGGTCCTGCTCAAACTACCGCACCAGCCAAGGAAAATGTGTGCAGTAAACTTCGAACACCTACCCAGATCTACCCAATGGACAGGACATTCTCCACCAATGAGTGGAGAGTGGGGTCTGACTTTCACATGAACTCTGGTGCCCCATATTTGACCATGTCCCCTGGACGAGGAGGCCTGGTGGCACTCAGAGGAAGGATAGCAGGCTAGCAAGAAGAGACTTGATACCCTATGAGCATATACAGGAGGAAGAAGTCCCCTTCAGTCACAGTCATAGGGGAGGGGGATAAAGGGGAAATGGGAGGGAGGGAGGAATGGGAGGATACAAGGAATGGGATAACAATTGAGGTGTAATATGAATAAATTAATAAAATATATTTTTAAAAAAGAAATGGGGCTTAGAACTAAAGAGAGAATTCTCAACAGATGACTATCAAACAACTGAGAAACACTTAAAGAAATGCTCAATATCTTTAGTCACTAGAGAAATGCAAATCAAAGTCACTCTGAGAGTCCATCTTATACCCATCAAAATGGCTAAGATCAAAAATTCAAGTGACACCACAAGCTGGTGAGGATATCGATAGAGTGGAACACTCCTTCATTGCTGGTGGGAATGTAAACTTGTATAACCACTTTGGAAATCTATCTGGGGCTTTCTCAGAAAACTGAGAATAGGGCTTCCTCAACACTCATCTATTCCACTCCTTGGAATATACCCAGAAAATGCTCCACCACACAACAGGGATATATGCTCAACCCTATTCATAGCAGCCTTATTCACAATAACCAGAACCTGGAAACAGCCTAAGTGTCCTTCAGCTTAAGAATGGATAAAGAAACTGAAGTACATTTACACCATGAAATGCTGCTCTGCTTAAAAAAAAAAAAAAGAAGAATCCTAAAATTTGTCGACTAATCAATTGAACTAGAAATTATCATAATGAGTGAGTTAACCCAGAAGCAGAAAGATTCAAGTGGTATATATTCACTTATAAGTGGAGACTAGCGCAAGAGGCATGTCCCATGAAAATCTTCACTTACCAGGAAAGTATGATAGATGGGAGGACATCCTATTGGGACTCTAGGTAAGAGAAGTATGGGAGAATGGGGAAATAGAAGGATCCAGAGGGACCTAGAAACCTACAAGAAGAACATTATGATGGGCAGATCTGCGCCCAGGGGTCCTGCTCAAACTATGGCCCCAACCAAGGACAATGCGTTCAGTAAACATCGAACCCCTACCCACATCTAGCCAATGAATAGTGCATTCTCCACAATAGAGTGGAGAGAGGGAACTGACTTTCACATGAACTCTGGTGCCCCATATTTGACCACGTCTCATTTCTGGGGAGGCCCGGCAGCACTCAGAGGAAGGATAGCAGGCTACCAAGAAGAGACTTAATGCCCTATGATCATATACAGGGGGAGGAGTTCCCTTTCAGTCACAGTGGAGGGGAAACAGTGAAATTGGGAGGGAGAGAGGAATGGGAGGATAGAAGTGATGGAATAACAATTGAGATGTAATATGAATGAATTAATAAATAATAAAAAAGTGGGGAAAAAAGATAGAAATCCTGTGATTCTGCAATTGTTGCTGACACATATACTTCACTAGGATAGAAACAAGCCTGAGACAGGTTTATGATTCAAGTATGCTTTCACTCTAGCTCCAGAGAGAAAGTCACAGGTCTCTGTATACACAGAAAATATAAAACTAATCTTGAAATGAAAGACAGATAAAACTTTGTCCTAAACTCACTATAAACTTTGAGATAGCTGAAAAATGTGTAGCTATGTTGGACCTAATTGAAAATACATAGACATACATCTTATTGTAACCTCTTAGAGCCTGGTAACCTTAAATATTTGTCTTCCTTTGTCATGCTGAACTCACTATTAACTTATGTAGTGGATAGATAAGAAAGTTTTATTTTTAGTTGAAAACCATATAACCTATTATCCTGTTGCAGTCATCTGTTTATTTTTTGTCATTAATTACACTTTTTGAGGTAATTCCTTTTCTGAGGTAGGAAGCTTTATCTCAGAATTATAAAAACTATGACATGAAAAATAAATGTAGTTGAAGTCTGTTGGCATTTGCTTCATCCATGAGTTATAAATATATAAATATGTATATGTATATATGTTTGCATGTGAATGTCTCTGTCTGTTTTTGTACATATGTTAAACAAATGTATGACAATTGTCTGTCTGTATGTATGTATGTTTGTAGTTCTTTTTGTATCATCCATTAACCATGTGTATGAAGATATAGAGGTCTATATGTCTGCTCATGTGTGAGTGGTATGTTTTCTATCTCTCTCTATTAATGATATTGTGTTTTATGTCCCTCTTTTCATATCAACCATTCCTACTTTGAATACAAAAAGTTCTCATCTACTCATTAATATTTTTGTTAAGTCATATGAGGAAGCTAAGTGAAAAAATAAGTGTAAGAAATTACCCAGGGGTCCTGCTCAAACTATGGCACCAGCCAAGGACAATACGTGCAGTAAACTTCAGACCTCAAACCAGATCTAGCCAATGGGCAGGACACTCTCCACAGTTGAGTGGAGAGTGGGGTCTGACTTTCACATGAACTCTGGTGCTCCATATTTGACCACATCCCTAGATGAGGAGGCCTGGCCACAATCAGAAGAATGATAGCAGGCTACCAAGAAGATACTTGATACCCTATGAGCATATACAGGGGGAGGAGGTCCCCCTCAGTCACAGTCATAGGAGAAGGGAGTAGGGAGAAAGTAGGAGGGAGGGAGGAATGGGAGGATACAAGGAATGGGATAATAATTTACATGCAATATGAATAAATTAATAAAATATATTTTAAAAATAAAAAATAAAATGTTTGAGATGGAGTCAAATACTGAAAAGAAAAGAAAAGAAATTAGTCATGTTGAAGTCCAGCTTCAGTGAGAGTCATATCAACTACTGTTATTTGAGGTATTGTCTCTGCTCACCACCATCAAAAAATCCCTAGCGTTACCATTAAGAGTGTACTTTGTCTGAGCTTCAAATTGCCCCCTAAGATTTTCTGTGTCAGAGCCAATAAGAAAAAAAATCTTTACCTAAAGTTGCTAAACAACGCATTTTTCTTAAGACTTTCTATGTCAGAACCACTAGTAAAAACATCTTTACCTAATCTTGCTGAAAAATGATTTTTTTCAAATTCTTCCTAATGGCTATGGTCGTTGTTAGGAGTTTACATCTGTGAGTTCTTTTCAGCAGCAGTGGTTGAATAACTAATCTGCTCTGGCAGCAATACCTAAAAAATATGAAGCATTGTTATTGTGAGAGCCAATGATACTGTTCAGTGAGGGTCTGAAAGCCCTCCTCATAGTAACCCAAGCAATTCATATATTAGTGGGATTATAAGGAACCAAGGGTAACAAGCAGACCTATGCTCCATAACAGCATGGACATATTTCTCAGGGTTTTGTCTCACCTAGACACATCCATTGTGGGTATGCTAACCAGTGGTCTGCATTCCATGAAATCTATAGATATTTTGATGTTTCTCTTGCAAGTCCCTAACCAGGAACCAACAATAAATGTGATTGGATTCAAGGCCCACTTCACAAGGAAAAACCCAGTACTAATATTCCACAGTGACCAAGGACCTTAGAGTAGATAGACATGATACTAGAAGAAACCACAATACTACAGTTTAACCATGTGTAAAGAGAGTGAGGCTTTGGAACACAAAGTTCTAAATTGGGAGTCTTCATATTCGCTCTCCCTTCACTGATTAGAGATCTCTCTAGAAGATGAGGTAGAAAGATTGGAAGTGCTTGAGGTGATGGAAACTGTGTCTTCCACCCAAAACAGGATTGATAGACTGGCAGGTTGTGTGAAAGCACATACAAAGCCTGAAGAGTTTCTAACCAGTCTGGAGAACAAACTATGAGAATAGGAGAACAACAAGGCCTACCAATCCTAGCCAAGAAGCTATCTGAAATTGATACACAAGGCAGAAGAATTTGGCTATATTAACCATACTGTACAGCCTGCCCATAAAAGCATTAGATGATGAATGCAGAATGAACTTAATGGCTTTGTTTGAATATTTTTGTCCTATTGTATAATTTGCCTTACATTTCAATGGTTTTGTGTGAATACTCTACAGGGGTTTCTTGTTCTGTGATTATTAGTACTTGCATATATTTTTAAAGACAGAGAGGAGGAAGTACATGGAGTTGGGTTGGTAGTGAGACTGGAAGGTGGTGAGGTTTTAGAAAGCACTGGGGAAGAAAAATATCATGATCAGAAAATAGTTATAAAAGTAAAAGTAAGTAATACGAAAAACTAGTCTTTAAGGTGCATTCAGGAAACATAGCTGCCTAACAGAACTGTAAATATCCTTAAATCTAATTCTTTCTTGCCCAGGTCTCTGATGCAAATCTGATACAGTTTTCAATGCTTGCAAAGGCCAATATTTAAACACAGTATTTCTCCTTCGTCACTACTCTGGCAACATAATATTCCCAAAGTCCTTCTGTGTCTGTGTGATTCAGCTGGAATGAAACACCATTAATCCCTCTACCTGGCATACAGATATTATGCACCTTTAATCCAAAACAATGAAGGTAATGTTAGTTTGTAGGGGCATGTAATTGAGGTGCAAAATTATGAATCAGAGAAAGGTTTCACAGAATTGGATATCCCCAACTTGCACAAGAACAGACTTGAGAGAGGAGCACAGAGGAGAGAAAGGGAAGCAGTTTTACCATGGGAGTTTTACGGAGGTTGAAGATAGAACAAGCTATACAGAGGTAAAGACAATGTGAGACAGAGAATGAGAAGGAGCAAAAAGATCAGAACAGATTGCTAGAGTTAGTTTAAAGGAAGCAGAGCATTGCAGTCAGAAGCTAAGAGAAGCCAGTTTGAATCAGTCAGCTTGGAGAGGAGTTTAAGAACGAACAACTGTTTTTCAAACAAGTCTTTCACTTGCTTGGTTAGATTTCCTCCTAGATATTTTATATTGCTTCTGGCTATTGTGAAGGGTGGAGTTTTCCTAATTTCTTCCTCTGCATGATTGTCATTTGTATATAGGAAGGCTACTGACTATTGTGAGGTAATTTTCTATCCAGCCAATTTGCTGAGACTGTTTATCAGCTGTAGGAATTCCTTGACAGAATTTTTGCAGTCACTTATGTACACTATCATATCATCTGCAAATAAGGATAATTTGACTTCCTCCTTTCCCATTTGGATCCCCTTGATCTCCTTTTGTTGTCTTATTGCTCTAGCTAGAACTTCAAGAACTATATTGAAGAGATATGGAGAAAGTGGGCAGCCTTGTCTGGCCCTTGATTTTAGAGGAATTTCCTTGAGTATCTCTCCATTTAATTTGCTGCTGGCTATTGGTTTGCTGTTTATAGCTGTAAGGCAGGAGACACTGTCAACAGAATGAAGCAACAGCCTACAGACTGGGAAAAGATCTTCACCAACTCATGAAAACTGTACTTACCAAGAAAGTGGGTCAGAGGAGAGGACATCCTATTGAGACTTTAGGCAAGAGTAGCATAGAAGAATGGGGAAATAGTAGGACCCACAGGGTCCTGGAAACCTACAAGAAGAACTTTATGACAGGCAGATCTGGGTCCTGGGGTCCTCCTCAAACTAAGGCACCAGCCAAGGAGAATATAGGCAGTAAACTTCGAACACCTACCAAGACCTAGCCGACGAACAGGATATTCTCCATCGTTGAGTGGAGAGTGAGATCTGACTCTCACACGAACTCTGATGCCCCTTTTCTGACCACATCCCCTGGATGGGAAGGCCTGACTGCACTCAGAGGAAGGATAGCAAGTTACCAAGAAGAGACTCGATATTCTAAGAACATATATAGGGGGAGGAGGTCTCCCTCAATCACAGACATAGGAGAGGGGAGAAGGGGGGAAGTGGGAGGGAGGGAAGAATGGGAGGAAACAGGGGAAGGGCTAACAATCGAGATGTAATATGAATAAATTAATAAAAAATAAAACAAAATAAAATAAATCCTATGTTTTATACACCTATTTTTAAGACAGGACAGTAATCATGTAAAAATCTCATCCCAATTTTAAGCTACCTTTGGATATCTGTTTCTATAGTTGGCTCATGCTATGTATTGCTGCCCAGAATGGCTCCAAGTGTGAATTATGACTTTTAAGTTAACGTTTTTGTACAAATGTTTACATATTTTAATTTCAAAGAAAGGGCACCTACTATATGCTGAATCCAGTTGTCGTGGACACAGCAGTTCTGTAGTTGAACTTGCCTCAGTTTCCCTACAACATAGAGCTGAGGAGCCGGTGGTTCCCCTTGGGGAGCTGCTGCTACAGGTCAGGTGGCCCAACATTTCTATTTGTGTAGACTGGAGGTACAGCGATGCCACCAGTGCTCTGCTTTTAGCTGAGGGTGCAGTGCTCAAAGACCAGTACCAGTTTAAACATTTTTGTTTTCCTGATTGGACCACTTTCTTTTTCTCTCGAAAACCATTAAAATAAGTTAAGGCTAAGCTTGGTCTCCTGATCATGATTCATATTTGTCTTTATTCTTTGCCTTTTATTACTTTGAACTTGATGTATTTTAGTTAAATTTATCTTTATGGCAATGGATGAATATTAGAATTATAGCAAACATCTCTGTAATTAATTTCAATCTATTTATTATACTAACATCAACTAATCATCTTGTTAATATTTTAATAATTACCTTTATAATCTAACATATAAGGGCCACTCAACATGATGGAAATCCTATCAGACACAGGAAAGCTATCCAATTACCTTGGAATAGTGTGTTCATTAATCTTGCAGGAAAATCTACCACTACCATTTTATTAAATTAATTTTTTTAGCTGTAGTTATGTTTCTTCATTTTCTCACTTAATTATGTTCCAATATGTACTTCTTGAACGTGTCTACCATCACTGATACTTACATTTTTAATCATTGGTGACAAATTCCACTTGGTTTTGAGGAATCTGGTATTATTCCTTCTATTTAATATTTCATGGACCCTCAGAGATAAATGTATAATTTGAGGATATTTTAAAACACTTTAATGATGTTCATCATCCTTTTTGAGGTAGGCTGGGTGTTGCTAGAAGTTAACCTCTCATTGTTAGTGAATATTTAAAATATTTTTTAAAACCTTTTAAATGCCATATTGTGTATGTCTCTGAGGACTTTGAAGACCTTATCTAACTATTTTACCTTATCGTTCTATGGAATCATATATATCTGTTGCTCCTAAGATATATATTCTTATGATACAAATAGACTAGTAATTGATATGACCATAATTTGATCAACTAACAATTAACTTGTATAATGTATTTATCCTAAAGAGACTGCAATTGCACTTTCAAAGTACTGGAGGTAAACCTTGTATTATAATTATGTTATATGTGTAATATACCTCATATTAGAGTAGAAGTATATAAAATGTGTGTGAAGAAAATAGCTTCAAATGTGGCAAACAAGGCACTGGGCAGCATATCCTCATTTCTACCATAGACATAATTCTGCCTATGAAAGGGCAAGCTTGGATGCAGGCAGAGCTGACAGCAAAATACTGCCAAGACAGGGTAAACAAGTCCTCAATAGTTCCTGCCTCACAAATATGTCTGTCAGATATATTGAGCCAGAAGGCTGAAGATGGTGCTCCAACATTATAGAGAGTTTTGGGTGACTATTCAGGTAGAAAACTGTCTCTGTTGTCTTTTCATTTGGAAAGCTACTGACCAACATTCCCAGTATACTCAAGCAATCAATTTTATTTCTTCTCAAGTTTCTGATGGGGTTGAAGATCAGATAGTACAATTTTACAATGAAGCTTAGTTGTTTAGGGGTTAAGATATTTTTAGGTCTAGATAGATGTTTTAAGTTGATAATGATGAGATATGTTAGATATTGAATTTCATTCAGAAATTTAGATGCATCAAGTTAGGAAAAATGTTTTATTCAAGGGTGCCAAATACAAATAGCCAAAACACTAAAAATGTAACATTTATGTAATTCCTGATTGTTTCATGGTTCTGTTTGTTGTAGATACTTTACTGTATATATGTGTAATAGTATATAATGTATATGTAAAAATAAAAAATATTAAAAATATATTTTAATGATCTATTAAGACAATGATGAAAGGGAAACAGCATTGTAAATTGGCAAACAGCTGTGGATTTATGTAGCTTCCCCAACTGAACTCATAGGAACTAAGTTAATTATTGTAAGACTTTAGATTTTATCTCAATTTCCATGATACACTGAGTCAGGACAACCAGAACAGCAGAGTTTGAGCCTCTGTGAATCAATTCCCCCAAGATTGAAGTACAAATTCTGGCAAAGTGATCAAAGACATATGTTCATATCTTTAGAAAGTAACCAAAGTCTACAATGAAACATAAACCTAGTTGTAGTCTGGATTATTTCTTTCTCTACCCTCACTTTATGTATTCCAGACCTGCATTACATTTCAAAAGCAATCATCTCAAAATCACATTAGCAATGAAACATTCAATCTTACAATATGAGAGGAAGGAAATAAGCTTAGAAATTCTAACCTCAGAGCAAAGATATATGACAGGCCTCATCCTAGAAATTATATGAGTACTGTAAACCTTATCAAATCCATGGCTGTGTAACTCACTGTTGTTGTTTATGTTGTTTGGCAACTTTGTCAAACTTGCTCCTAAATATTTACATGTATAGTCATAGGTAAGTGATGCTGGACCTTTAGTCACAGAAGCATTTTTTTTTCCTGTGAGCAGAGAAGTTAATGAAAAAGCACACAACTTGTCATTCTGCAGATAATAAATGGCTGTTGAGTGCTCAGGCATAAACAAATATATTTCATCCTTTGCAAGGCTCAAGACACATTTCAGAAGAGGTGAAGAAGTAATGAAAATCCAGTATATAGGGGTGCTACTTTGATACACTGTATTTGGGACATAACATTGCATCCATGAACTCAGCACAGCCACGGTTATCTGGGAAACACCTGTGCAAGACATTCTCTTCTAAATTTCATTATACATAAGTGGAGGGGTCATCAGGCCCCATTCCCAGCTGATGTGCTATTGGCAGTTTGTGACTTCTAGAGGAGGGTTATTGTTTTTTGTCAGTGACTTAATCACTAAAACACTTGCTCATATTCCACCAAAAAGCCTCAACATCCATGCTCATACAAATAACTCACATAAAACTCCATGGGTTATAAAACGATACATATAAGTAGAAACAGAACATTTTGAGAAGAATAGAATCAGTAGGGTATCAAAATGATAAGAGAGTGAAACTTGGGCGAATATTATCGAAATACAATATACACTACATGAAAACACCAAAGAATTTCTTTAACTGTGTGAAACAAATAAACCCAAGGAAACCCTAAGATACAAGACATTTAAACATACACATTTTTAATTGTGTGTATTCTGTGGGGTTATGCCTATATTAGTTTATGTGAACAAGTGCTTGTGGTAACTAGAAGGTGTCAGATTCCATGGAACGGGGTTGAAAGTGGTAGGAGCTACCTGATATGGTTGCTGGAAAATGAACCCAATCCTTTGCAAGAGCAGTAAATATGCACAGCTGATAAGCCATATCTCTAGCCCCTTATGGGATGCTTTACTAAAAGCTCTTTCATGTAAATTGAAATCCAGTCTGTGGTATACTGACTTATTGATTGAGAAGTTTCAGTACCACAAAGATTTTTTAATTCAAATAAGTCACATTTTAACATATAGCCAAACATGACTGATAGTATCAGGGGTTTCTTTGAATTTCATGAATGTGTGGAGAAAACTGAAGAGATGGACATAATACCTACAAAACTGAGTGATATTCAGCTGTGAAACTGCTGATACATAGAAACACTTGTAAATTACATGCATGAAGGATTAAACACAATGAAAACTTTAAAACTATGAAACCAGTTGGTGGGATTGTACTATAAGAATTATATGGTATTATATATGGAAAATAATGATATTATAAAAGTCCAAGAAGAAATGCTGCATCAGCACTGTTAATTTGCTAAATAAACAAAAAATAAATGGGAGTGTTGGTATACTGCTTTAATTGCAGGATTTTATAGGCTGAGGCATTAGGATTTAAATATGGAATTAAACTGAGCTACACAGGAAAAAAAACTGGCCACAAAAAAAACAATAATTTAAAAAAAAAAACAAATATTTCACCAAACAGAACAACCAACATTTGACCTGAAGCAGAACTCAGAGAACACATGAGTGAAGATCTTCGTTTTTAAAAAATCCACATCTGAATATGGATATTTGTCACATGTGTTGCTGCAAGATTTTAATGCCAGGACTAGGTAGTATGAGTCAGTGGAACTCTCATGGAGTTCATGTCTACATTTGTCTACATAATGACATCCAGGCCAGGCAACATCATGAAAACCAAAAGCAAAAACTCTTAAAATCATAAAAGCAAAAAAAAAAAAAAAAAGAGTAGGAGAAATGTACTCTTTTTGATAGAAAAAGGAAGAGCAGCAAAAAGAGAAATGTTGTGAAAATTTTAATTCTGATTAGTAGGAAAAGAATAAGAAGGGTCTTAAGGAAAACATTCAATTTCCCTGTGTGTGTCTCTTTCTCTTTTTCTATCTTTCTCTTGTGTATGTATGTGTTTGTATTCGTGTATGTGAATGTGATGCATTCATGCCACTGTACATGTCTGTTAGTAAGAAAGCACTCTTAGACATGGGTCTTTTACATTTAACCTTGTTTATGTCAAGGAACTTTTTTTCTCCTGTTGTGTACATCAAGCTAGCTGACAGTCAAGCTTTCAAGGAGTCTTTAGTAGAGGTTTCCATTCTAACCTTCAGAACACTGGGCAGAACAAACACTGTGCTTAGTTCAGGCTCTTAAATGGGCGTTGAGGGTTTGAACTCAGGTTTTTGTTTGCATTGAAAGTGCTTTTACCCACTGAGGCTTCTTCCTCCATCCAAATTGTCCAGATTCTAATAAAAATATTTATAGAAGAGCCTCAATAAACAGGCTGAAATGGATCCAGAAATAGAATATGATGTCCTTTGTTCTCCCTGCTGCCCTAGGTCCATGATAGTGCAAAGGTACAAATTTGAGTAGGTGAGTGGGATAGGCGTCTCCAAGGTTGCTAAAATGTGAGGTGGGTATAGGTATAAGACTTGCTAGTATTCATATACGTACCTTCAAGACAGCCTTCTTATCCTCATTTTGAAATAATAGCACAAGTACTGGCATCAAGGTGACAAATAACTCATCTGTCATGTGAATGGACCAGAGAAAGGATAGAACTGACCCACTTATTAACTTTTTCTCTGCATTTTGGATGCAGCTCATTGGACTCATTGAAGTTTGCATCAATGTTAATTAAATCAGCTCTTAATAATCCTCAGGATGTGATGATTTGTCCTGGAACTTAATTACAGCCCCTTCGCAGGTACGTAATGGTCCCTTCGCTGAAGTCGTCAGTGCTCAGTCAGTGACAAAGTAATTGCACACCAGGTGCAAAGGTGAACTCAGGGAGTTTGAGGGCCTATAACTGAACTGGTTGCAGGTGGCTCAAGTCTATTGAGTGCCACAGTCCAGAACCTGTGCTATCAGTGGAGCTCAGCCCTGGTGAGTGATTGCTTTTGATTCAGTTTCCAGATGGGTATAGGGTTGACTGCAAGGGGAGAGCATGAGAGGAATTGAATAGGAAAGACATTTTCTCCCAGCCCTGTACAATTCACTGCTTCTGTGTTTATAGAATGATGCAAGAATGTGAAATACAACAGACAAGAAGGCCCATTGACATCCAGATATCTTGGCTGAAGGTGTATGTTGGGTTTCAATATGCCAGCTTCATTTTTCTTTTAGTCCAGGAACTATACAGTGTCCCAGAGTGTGGAGGACAGACATGGGATTTGGAGATTAGGCTGTATGTTCAAACTTTAGAACTATGGTACCTGCTATGTATATTTATACAGAGACACATAAAACAAACACACACAAATATAGACCCAAACAGCCACACATGGATGTCTGGGTTTGCTTGCACCTGGAGGGACTGAGGGACCATGGGTTAACAGAACTGATACCTACTCACTTCAGTATAAGTCACAATTTATAACAACACTGAATAAACCTTCAACTTCTGTAGTCAATTAAAAATAGTGGTTGTAATTCCTGACTTGGTTCCTATAAACTGAGGGGCTGAAGTGCTCTTCAGACCATGTCTTTCTTGAACTCATAAAACAGAAGCTAAGAAACCACCTAACCATAGCAAGTAAACTGTGACTTTACCAGAGCATAGCTAGTACCTAGGAAATAGTCATGTTGGGCTCTCCTGTCTCACTGCAGAACTAGTATTTTGTACATAAGATGATAAGACATTCAGTCCACACAGCTTCCATGCAATGGCATAGCCTTCTTAATTTTCTTTCTTGTTTTCTCTTATTTTTGAGGTTCTGTCTTAGAAATCTGCATATTCTCCACTTTGAGAAACACAAAGAAGCAAAGAAAGGAGAAAGTTATAAGCTATACATTTGTATAAAAGAAGTGGGAGTTAGCTTGCTCCAGAAAGAGTAAGTGTAAGAAAACAACAGCTGATGGATCTGATATGACATCAGACCTAGTCTGCTCATTTCTCTAGCTGTGGGTTCCCCAGATTATAAGAATTTTCCACTCCTACATTGTTTTGTATATTCTTTTAGTGATGTGGCTGTATTAAAATATAAGGAATGAGCTGATAGTTTTCTAAGTCTAAAGTTCACGATTTTAGTTTCTTGAAAACATTCACACACACACACACACACAATTTATCATAGTTAAGATTATGAAGATGTCTATAGATTCTGTCAAATTTCTTCCTGTCATTTAAGAGAGCTGGCTTCTCTGTCCCAGGCAGCTACACTGAAGCTAGTGAGCTACTTTATGTTGCTATAAAATGTGTGTGTGTGTGTGTGTGTGTGTGTGAGAGAGAGAGAGAGAGAGAGAGAGAGAGAGAGAGAGAGAGAGAGAGAGTTTGTGTTTGTATCTCCCACATATGTGGGTTCCCTCACAAGTAGGAGAATGTGTCAGATACCCTGGATTGGAAGTTACACACAGTTGTTATCTTCCTTATGTGAGAGCTGAGAACTGAATTCAGGTATTCTGAAAAAGTAACAAGAAGTCAGTAGCCATTTTATCACCACTGTTTCTCAATTTTTACCTGGGCAAAATAGGAGAAGAGAGAGTAAAGAGATGGCTCACAGTTCTTTCTGATTTTGCAAGATCCAAGCTGTGTTCACATCACTCATGTGAGGCAGCTCACGGCTGCCAGTCACTACAGATTCAGGAAATCATACACCCCCATCTGCACTCTGGCAACACTTCCACCACCAAACAAATACACCACACACACACACACACACACACACA
>OU015752.1:67961354-68008192 GCA_907169655.1 Acomys percivali
TGTGTGTGTGTGTGTGTGTGTGTGTGTGTGTGTGTGTGTGTGTGTGTTGAGAATACAATCTGCTCAGTCTATATAATGTTACTTGTATGTGTATTTTCAGGAATTACCTATTTGGTATTGGATAAACAATTGGAAGTGCCCTATCTTTGGAAGAATATTTTTTCCAGATCTCAACATTCCTTTGTTGCCTATAGCTCTTTGTGTGAGTAGAGACCTCATGGGCTTTCTCCATAGACAACGGCATATCCTGGTTCAACTCATTTTTATCAACTATTTTGAAATGTGTTCTTATATGCTCATAATGGTATATATTCACAAGGTTTCTGATTACCTCGTTAGAAAGGCACTAGTTTACAGGCACTTGCCTACAAGAAGAAAGAGTTATAATGTAGATATGAGGTTAGAGGTAGAAATGGAAACAGATTATTAGGAAAGGGACAGTGCTTTATACAATAAGAGTGGGTATGTCAGCAGCAAAAAACATTCACTTAAATGCACTCTGCTGGTTAGTATGATTGTGTCTCCTTATAGACCTCTCCCATGTTTGGCTACTGAATTTGTTGTGTTGGCATGTTTCACTTGTATACAGTCCAGGGGAGGCAGATCTTCCAGTCCTACTCTGCCTATTGGTCTCTTTGGTGTATTAGTCTTGATATCAGAGGCAATGGAAGAACACTGATTACTTGACTATACTTCATAGTTTGCTCAGCCAGCCTTCTTATGCAACCCTGCCTTAAGGTGATATCAACTCAGTGGGCTGGCTTCTCACATTAAAAACTAATACAGAAAATTCATCAGTCTTGACTACAAGCCAATCTGATGAAGATATTTGCTTAGTTAAGGGTCTTTCTTACCAGATGGCCATAGCTAATCTCAAATTGACAACAAAATAATCAGCTCAAATAAGAAACTGTTGACACAACACAAGAATTAGCTCAACCACTGAGCTACAACCCTAGTCCCAAATGGTATCATAAATATATTTAAATATTATATATATACATATCCACATGTATGTATAATAATTATAGTTTGCTTCTCTTCAAAATCTTTTATTGTTAACATATCAGTGATTCTCTAAATATTTCCAACTACAATATTAGGTCATCTACAGAATTTCCCTACAGAATTCTATTAACTCAAGGTTACAGTAAAAAAAAAAACATACTAATTGAAATGGGAGTTCCCCTTCCATTCATCCTGAAATTTTTTGTTTCTATATATAGAATGGCATACATAAAAATGCATGTGTATGTCTAGGCATAAAGACAGATGTATTATGATCTACTTGTGACCATCATTGTTTTCAAATATTTCTTATTTGGAACAGAAAATATGGCTTGTTGTTTTGGTTCCTGTTAATTGCTTCCTTTGTAATCAGATTCTCATCTACCACAATATGAAGCAATTCTAACAAGATAGTTATTTTAAAAGTACAATTAGTGGCAGTAAGATCAATTTCCCTTTCTAAAATAGCAACTGGTACTACTGATCTTCACATCATTGAACTTTCTTTACATTATTGCTATGGCCTCACATGACCACTATACATTCTTTTCTTTCATTCTACATGTATTTATTATTTTTTCATGTGTATTTTTATGTTTGCCTGTATGAGTTTATGTGCAAAATCCAAAGACTATCAGATATCCATTGAACTCCAGTGTAGGAGGTGGTGAACTGCTTGATATGGATGCTAAGAGCAGAACCAGTACTCTCTACAAGGGCAGCAAACTCTTAACCACGGAACCATGCAGCTTTTGTTTGTTTATTTGTTCTTTTCTGTCCCTTCTGTGACCAATCATACCCTCTGTCTCTCTTTTATAGACAAAATCTAACTCTCCATATTGACCAGGTTGACCTTAGACTCACAAAAAAACACCTGGTTCTTCCTCCCACGTTCTTAGATTAAAGGTGTGCCATGCTCAGAATAACTTATTTTCTTAATGTTTTCACCATAACATCATGAGCTGTAAACAAGACCTTTATTTTAACTTTCAAAAATTAAATGTCTGGAATTAATTCAAATGTAAATATTCCATTTTATTTACTTTTATATCTTGCGTTTTATGAGGGATAAGAGTATATAGAAGAACAAATTAATTCATCTCTATGTATAACTAGTATTTTTATTACTTATGATATTTATATAGTAATTTAATAATTTCAAAACAATTTATTAAGTAAATTATCAAAATATATACTTATTATTATGGAAAAATTAAGTAGAGATGCACTGACATATATTTTGATAGGGCCATTTATTTTGCGGCATGACTTAAGTTTATGTATATATGTATTTATTTATATCATTGTTTTGAGACAGGGTTTCACCATGTAACACTGGTTGTCCTGGAATTACCACTTTAGACAAAATAGCATCAAGCTCAAAGAGATCTCTCAGTACCTGCCTATGGAGCACTGAGATCAAACATTGGTGCTACCAAGCCCAGTCATTTGGAATTTTGCTGTTATCATAGTTTGTGCAAGTATCTCCTACACAAGGCTCTGACACGTTAAGAAGTGACCCAGGTATATTAATCTGAGGAGTACCAGCCTATTCTTATGTACAGTGATATTTATGAAATATTCTTAATGTAAACCATGCTTTACTTTGTGGGTGTTATCTCTGTCATGAATGAAGAATCTGGACAATAGAATTTGGATATTTTGGATCATTGGTGTGCAATACTCTTAAATATAATCAGTGTCTTCAGGAAGGGAAGTTCATAAAGGTCCTGGACCTTCTTTTTTTATTTTTTACATATACACTATTATATATATACAATAAACTACCCATAACAAGAAGAACCATGACACAATCAGAAACTATATAAATGTTACATTCTTAGTATTTTGGTTTTCTAATTTAAACAAGAAAAAAATTTAAGTCAAAATTGAGGTCTAATGTATGGCTTTCTTGTCATTTTGTATAACTTTTTTCTTCAATCTTGGAATGGCTTTTGGTGATTTTATATTCAGATTACTTTTCCTGGTACAGAATGGAGTTGGGGTATTGGCTGATGCCTTTGATTTTGTAGTCTATGCCTCTATGTCCTGTACTAGTCATGTTCCAAGGCCCATCCACCTCATACTCACTAACATGGCTGTGAGAAATTTTTTGTCTCTTTTCTTCAAAAGGATTCTACACAACATATATACCTCGGGAATAACACAGATTCTGGAAAACCATGAGTGTAAAGTTTCCTTATTTATGCACAGAGTGGGTCAGTGCCTCTTTCTATGTATAACTGGCCTCTTGAGTGATTTTCAGGCAATAGTCATAAGTCCCAGAGTCAGTGGGTGGATGGGGATCAAAGGAAAAGCTTGGAAGATCAGTGTTTCCTGCTTTCTGTGTTGCATATCTACCCTGCTGATAAATATCTTTAGTCCTATCCACATTGAAGGCTTTCAGCATATGCAGAATTCTACTAGACCACAAGATTATGGGCTTAGTTCATCTCAAGTGTCACTACTGATGACTCTTTTAGATTATATATTGATTAGACTCATGGTTGATGCCAGTTTGTACATGATTCTTCTTTACAGACACCATCAGAGGGTGAGGCATTTCCATACATTCAGTATCTCCCACAGACTTTCCTATGAGGCTAAATCCACTAAAACCATCCTGCTTCTAACAAGCATCTTCATTTTGTTTTATTTCACCAAATACATAATTACACTTGACAATGCTGCTATTTTCAAGCCTCACTACTGCATGCAACATACCACTACATTTCTAACAGCATATTATCCCACCCTAATCCCTTTGTTACTGATGCTCTGAGACTCCCACACACAAATTTTCTGCCCAGAAATTGAAAGAAAGTATTCAGATATCACTGCTGGATCAATTCACATTGGTCATCTAATCATTCCACAAAAGTGCTTTCATGTCTAGAACAAGCAAGATGTACCCCAGAATAATAATTATAAAATGATCTGTGTTATAGTTATTGAGTGTTGTGGAGTATTTTGGTCTCATATCACAAGCACATATGCAAACTGAGAAAGACTGCCCTCTATTAGCATTATTTATCTGTCTTCTGGTATGATATTTTCTTGAAGGAGTTGGGCACAAAAAAATTGAAAATCATGAATTACTATTTGTCTGCAGTAATACCTAAATATATAACCCAGGCTATTCTCAAATTCCCCATAAGCTTGCTTAGCCTTACAAGACTAGGCATTGCATGGCATAACCATGCTGAATCTTTTGAAGGGAGTACCTCAGTAAATCAAAATCCAACACTGAGTCATGCTAGAACTCTCCCACAGAGCAAACCTTCCAATTGTTTTTCATTTCTATTTCTAAAAATGGGGGTCTGGTTATATAGATGATATAGAACTGTAATGTACCATGTAGCTAAAAATGGTATAGATTCATGATCCTGCTATCTCAGTCACTCAAAGGCTGACATATTAGAGTTCTGAGGTTTCAGGCTAGCACAACTAGAGGCAGCTTTATATAGTAGGTAGTGTGTGTGTGTGTGTTCCTGTAAGTACATGTGCACTTCTTTGTACTTGGGTATATATGCAATGTGGATACCCCAGGTCAGAATGCAGAAAAAATATGAGGACACAACAATTGAAATAGCATGCACAAGACCTGCATAATCTCAAGAAAAAAAATACCAGACCAGAGAAATTGATAGGGGTACAAGACTCACTCCTATCTAAATAACTTTTGGTGTTTGATGACTGCTTTGAAAGAAAAATTTTTTTTCACTCTTGTGCTACCTAGTGTATTGAACACACTCTAGGGAAGTTTACCTGCACAAGAGTATTTGGTCAACACAAACATGACTGAATAGGTGAGATGGAGAGTTGCAGAGATGGAGAATGAGTGAAGAAGAGAGAGGGGGAGAGAGAGAGAGAGAGACAGACAGACAGATAGACAGACAGACAGAGACAGAGACAGAGACAGAGACAGAGACAGAGACAGAGAGCGCCAGAGGTGGAGAGACAGAAAGACAGAAAGACAGAGACCATGAAGTCAGTAGTGAGAATCTAGCAAAAGTTAGTGAAAAGGGTGGGTATGATTAAAATCATTCCAAAGAATTTTCAAATTAATGAAATTTGATTTTAAATAGAAAAGAATAAAACTTGTAAAAGGTTATAAGGTTTTCCTGAGAATACAAGTAGGAGGATCTCCCAAATATTCAGTAAATATTTATTTATACCTGCTAGTTTCTCCAATTTCTATTCTGGAGCTCTTGTTTTACACACACTCTATTCAGTAGGCATGTAGAATGTATTGAATAATGATAGCCATTTTACAATTTGTAGTGTGCATATGAGGGAGCAAACATTCAACATTCAAACTAACTGTTGGACTTAGTCTCCTAAACTGAAATTCCAGCAAAAGTCTTATTCTCACCCTGCTCAGATATTTATGCATGTGGGCTGTCTCATCCAGGAGATAGTCTAAGGTGATGAAAGGAATAGTACAAATGTATATCAAATTTTAATGTCATGCTGTCAAGAAATTAATGTGTATTATGTCATTAATAATCTTGTATCAATTACATGGTGAAATGATAATTTGGCTACATAAGTTTAAATATTTAACAAAATAAGATATTAAAATCATTTCTGATTTTATAATAAGATCTCACAATGTAATGTAGACCTGTTTTGTCTAGAGACTTCTATATTGTAGAAGCTAGGCTTATATTCACAACATACATTCTATATGTGTTTCTATATGTGATTCTATATGTGCTTACAGGTATATATTGACCTCGCTTAATGTCTTTTCCACTGTCCATCGTCCTCCTCACCTCCTTTTCCTGCTACTCTTTTTTTATTCTTTTTTGTTGGGTTTTTACTAGTGTTTCAGACAGAAAATGCTGGTCTCAAAATTGGCAAGGAAAGTTTTGATCTTCCTGCCTTTATTTTCCCAGATCTGTCGTGATTTTTAAATTTTGTTATTATTATAATTTATTCTCATCACATCCTGATTGTTATCCCCTTGCTCTTATCTTCCTATTCACACCCTCTATCACTTTTCTGTCCTATTCCCCTCCCTTAGACCTCTGACACAGGGGTCCTTCTCCCCCACCATCTGACCATAGCCTTTCAGGTCTCCTTTGGATAGACTGGATCCCCTTCCATTGTGTTCCCACAGGGTCTCTCCCACAAGGGTCAGTGATCAAATTGCAGGCACCAGAGTTTTATCAGGGGAGATACCCAATGTCCTCCACTCCCCATGTGGAAAAAGAGCTGTCCATTAGCTACATCTGAACAGTGGGTCTAGGTCCTCTGCTTGCAATGTCCTTGGTTGTTGCATCAGGTTGCAGGCACCCCTGGGTGCCCATCTGTCAGACTTGATAGTCTCCTTGTGGAGCTCCTGACAATTTCCCCATTCCACCTTCCATCCCCCAATTCTTCCATACAATTTACACCTCTTCAACCACAGTTCAGCTGCAAGTCCCAGTATTTGTCCCAATTCCCCACTGGATGGAATCTTTCAAAGGATATCTATGTTGGGCTTATATCCACTGATTAATGAATATATACCATGTATGTCTTTTGGGGTCTAGGTTGTCTCACTTAGGTTGATCATTTCTAGTTCCAACCATTTGCTTGAAAATGTCAAGAGTTCCTTATTTTTAATAGCTGAATAGATTTCCATTGTGTGAATGTACCAGAGCTTCTTCATCCATTCTTTGGTTGAGAGACATCTAGGATGTTTCCAGACTCTGGCTACTGCAAATAAAGTTTCTATGAACATAGTTAAGCAAATGTCCTCATTTTATGGTGGAGCATCTTTTGGGTATATTCTCAGGAATGGAATAGCTTGGTCTCTAGGTAGCACTATTCCAAATTTTCTGAGAAAGTACCAGATAGATTTCCAAAGTGTTTGTACAAGTTTACAGCAAGTGAAGAGTGCTCCTCTTTCTCCACATCCTCACCAGCATATGCTGTCACTTGAGTTTTTTTTATTTTAGCCTTTCTGATAGGTGTAAGATAGAATCTCAAAGTCGTTTTGATTTGCACTTCCCTGATGACTAGGAATATTGAGTATTTCTTTAAGTGTTTCTTGGCCATTTGATATTCCTCCATTAGAATTCCCTGTTTAGTGCTGTACCCAATTTTTTTCATTGAGTTATTTGGTTTGGTGGTATTTAATCTCTTAAGAAGTTCTTTATATATTTTGGATATTATCCCTTTGTCGGATGTATGGTTGGTGAAGATCTTTCCACAGTATATAGGACAACTAAAAGACATCGATGGGTTACAAATTAGAAAGGAAGAAGTCAAATAATCACTATTCACGGATGATATGAGAGCATACATAAGTGACCAAAAATTCTACCAAGGAACTCCTACAGCTCATAAACACCTTCAGCAAAGTGGCTGGATACAAAATCAGCTCAAAAAATCAGTAGCCTTGTTGTATACAAATGACAAATGGGCTGAAAAAGAAATTAGGGCATGGTGGCACACACCTGTAATCCCAGCACTCAGGAGGCATAGCCAGGCAAATCACTATGAGTTCGAGGCCAGCCTAGTCTACAAAAAAGTCTAGGACAGCCAAGGCCACACAGAGAAACTCTGCCTCAAAAAAACAGAGAGAGAGAGAGAGAGAGAGAGAGAGAGAGAGAGAGAGAGAGAGACAGAGAGACAGAGAGACAGAGACAGACAGAGACAGACAGAGACAGACAGAGAGAGAGACAAAGAGAGAGAGAGAGACAGAGACAGAGAGAAAGAAACTAGGGAAACTACACCCTACACAATAGCCACAAATAATATAACATACCTTGTTGTAACTTTAACCACACAAGTGAAAGACTTGTATAAAAAAAACTTCAAGTCTCTAAAGAGAAATTGAAAAAGATATTGGAAGATGGAAAGATCTCCCATGCTCATGGATCCAGACAATCGACACTGTGAAAATGGCCATCTTACCAAAGAAATCTACAGATTCAATGCAATCTCTATCAAAATACCTACACAAAATTTTAAAGACCTTGACAGATCAATTCTTGATGTCACATAAATAGATAAAAATCCTAGAATAGAAGAAACAATTCTGTACAATAAAATATCTTCTTAATGACTGCATTCCTGATCTCAAGCTGTACTATAGAGCAACAGTAATTAAAATGTCATGGTACTGGCAAAAACATAGGCTGGTGGATCAATGGAATTAAATTTAAGACCAAGAAATAAAGCCACAAAACTACAGACATTTGATTTTTTTGACCAAGAAGCCAATCCATACAATGGAAGAAAGATAGCATCTTCAACAAATGGAGCTAAACTAACTGAATGGCTACATGTAGAAAAATGAAAATACATCCAGATTTATCACCTTGCACAAAACTAAAGTCCAAGTGGATTAAAGATCTCAACATAAAACCAGACACACTAAATCGGTTAGAAGAAATAGTGGGGAAGAGCCTTGAACTCATTGGCACAGGAGACAACTTCCTGAACAGAACACCAACAGCTCAGGCTTTAAGGTCAACAATAAATGGGACCTCATGAAACTGAAAAGCTTCTGTTAGGCAAAGTGCATTCCCATACATGTTTTTTATGCAGTGCTGAGAATCAAAAAAAGGATCAATTTGTTCAGAGCAAGCCCTCTTGCAAAAATGTTATTACTACAGTCCTCTGGCTTCCTATTTCTTTAAATCATTTGCTTCAGCTGTCTAATCAAAAACCACATTTGTATCTCATATTACTATTCAACTTCAGTGCTCTACATGTAATAAACTCATCTTCAGAATTTTCAGGTTACAGTTATGTGCCACCACACTTGAGATTGTGCTTTGCAGCACCAAGTGAGCTACAGCAACAGTCTTCCACAGCCCATTTCAGATTTTCTTCTGCTTCCAGTCAGTTCAGTGTTACCTTGCCAAATTTTGCCTACTTCCAGGAAAATGTCTCATTTGTGCTTTCCAGAAGCTTTGGACCTTCCTCTTGACAGCTATAAGTCTATTCCCCTGAAGAAGTGGCCTGATTCTAACAGTTTCAGCAAAATAAAAATGTTCCAAAAATGAGAATTAAAAAATGTAACTGAAACCAGGAAGCAAAAACTGGCAACCATAAGATTTACAGTGACATCAAGACTAAGCTATTATTTCCTGTTGTAAAAATATTTGGGGAATGATAAGGATACTTCTAGAAACTCAGATCCTGAACACATGCTTCTTCTTCTTTGAAAGGAGTCATAAAATAAATAGGATCCTAAGGTAATGTCCTAAGGAAGTATATTCTGTATTAAGTGGTGAGAATCAGATTTGTAAATGAGTGGCACAGGAACCAGACACCCAGAGAAAGCCAGAAGCAAAGAGTTAACAGAGTCAGCGGAGATAAAGCATTAACCACTCAGCTATGATGACCTAAATGAATCCTGCAATAGTCCAAACTTCTAACAACTTAAATTTGTGGTGATTTCTAAAAGATACATTTTAGACTCTTCTCAAGGGCAGGAAGAGGTATGCAAAGGAATGTATACCAAACGTACATGAAGACTTCTAGGGTAATTTAAATAGCAAAGTGCATCATTTTGCATAGAGAGCGGCCCAGGTGTCAAGAAAACACAAATGCCAAGAGAATCCATAGAAAATAATTGCTGGCCAGATTGTGAAGTGCAGTGAAATCTGATTGTTCATACTGATGATGGTAGAGGAGAATGCTTATGAGTTCACCAATCTCTTTACTGAAAGGCAGGTAAGCTTTATTATTTGCTGCAAAGCTGCCTGTGGTTGTCACACCAGCGCCTGTGAAAATTCCTAGAGGAGGGCATGAGTATTGGCACAATTCATATAATGAAGAAAAGAATGAAAGTCTTCAAGAGGGCTTCTGTCCTAGGTGGCTCATTGTCCAACATACAAAAAAAAACAGAAATGGCTTTGGACTATGCTGAGTGACTAGAATCATTCATGTTAAAACCAATCCTTCAGTTCTATTAGTAAACGAACTATCTGCAATGGCTTTTGTAAACAAAGAAGGCTACCCATAAGGATCTGGGCCAGTTTATTCAATAGTTGAGTGATTGGCAAGTCTTTTCCCTGGCACTGAGAATTTTCTATAAAAGTGAGATAGTAAATACTTCACACTGGTAAGCTGGAAAGTTCAGATCTCAGTTTAACAACATGAGTACATCAACAACTACAGCAAGAGGTGTGGTACTCTGCCAAAATGTCTTCCTCTAAGAGCATAACGATTAGATTATGGATGCCTTTATAAAACACAACATTTTTTGCTTTGTTTCCTTGACTCATAGACTATGTAAAAACATGTGGGTTGGTCCATAATTACTGAATATGAATCAATTTCCTTGTACTTTCAGAATCATATAATTTACAGGTTTTTGTTTGAATATAACAGACAGAAAAACTTATGCAGAGCCTACAGAAAAGACTTTACTTCAGTGAAAACCACATACATATTAGAGATAGAAAATATTTTCCAGTATATATTTAATATATTTAGTTGTGTAGGTATGGGGTTATTTTTCTGTATATATGCCTAGGCACCAGAAGTATGCTTCTCCCTAAGGCCAGAAGGAGATGTAAGATGGCATGGAACTTAATTTACAGATTGTTTCAGGCACAATTTTGTGATGAGTATTGAGCATGGGTCCTCTAAAATAGCAATCAGTACATTTAAGCACTGAGCTATTTCTCCAGACAATAGAAAACATTCTTATCTCTCATCTGACTGTCTCTTCTGGATATCTGTTTCCATAGCTTAGGTTTCCATCACACCTCACTCTATTCTCTGTTTTCCTCTCAGAACTTGTTTTGGATCTCCAAGCAACTCTTTGGCTCATTTGTTTCTTCAGTTCTACCTCCAGCATTCTTGGTCATAACTTTTTCTTTACAATTTGATATTATGGCATAAGTTAAAGTTTTTTTCTTTTCCTTTTCATGTTATAACCTTAATCACAGTACCTCTAAATGTAACTATTCAGAAGCACAATGCTTATAGTAATAATTAAAGGTATATGGGACCCTAAAAGTAGGATTCTAATGATGTATAGACTGTGTCCTTATGAAAATAAAGAAATGCCCCTGCTGATTAAACACACAGGCACAAGGAGGAGATAGCAACATATCAGCCAGGTAAAGAAGTTCTAGAAAAAAATAAAATCTTCAGACTCAGCTTTCAGTATCAAGAACTGAAACAGTATCAATTGCTATGATGTAAGATATCAGTTGTTTGTGTTTTGCATGCTAGCGTTAACAAACTAATCTTCTTGGATTTTCTTCAGGGGCTCCTATGTCCCCAGGGACTACAAATCAGACAAATTACCATAAAAGTTTGAAGAACATGATCATATGTTGAGCATGTTCAGTTGGTTTGTGTGAACTTTAACTGGGTATATGTAACACAAATATTTACTTAGTCATACACAGTGAACCAATGAGTGACCAAAGTAATGATCATATAAAAGTCTAACTTGCTTAACCAATGAGCTTGTTGAGGTTACTTACAGTAGAATGAATGATAGGTCACCTTTATCTAGAGACAACTCAAAGGCAAATTCATTGCTGAAAAGCACGCCATACTATGTATGGTGACTCATGAAAGCTGAATCTTAGCATGACTTGTATGTTGACAACTTGACGGATCAGAAAAACTCTGCAAGACAGTTAAGCATCATTTCCTTTTCTAGTAATTGTTTTCTATTTCTAAGAACTTGGAGTGACCCTCTGAGTATTGTTAGTTTCAAAATGTCTTCAGACTTGAGTATTATTTAGTATATAACCCCCATGAGCTTCTCCATTCTTTCTTGGTGGAAATGTTTCAATTCAGAAGGCTCCATAGGTTTGTTTGCATGTGGTACACATAAACTCATAAAAGAAAACACATAAAATTTTAAAATGAACAAACAAATAAATAAATCTAAAATATATTAGCTTGTGGCTGTTGTAGTACCCACATTTGGCATTAAAGATATATCAACTTTTCTTAACAAAAGATGGGTACAGAGATGCATTGATTGAAATGTATGAATCAGTTTCAGATGTAGCCTATAATTTGAACAAAGCCATGCACTCCATTAAATATTAAACAAAATTTTAAGAATGGTAATAAAGAGCCAAGAGTGGTAGAGCACACTTTTAATCCCTTCAGGGAGGCAAAGGCAAGTTGATTTCTGTGAGTTTGAGGCCAGACATATCTTTAAAAGTTTGTCCATGACTGCCAAGGCTATGCAGAGAAACCCTGTCTTGAAAAGCAAATCAATGAAAAAAGTAATGGTAGAAAATCAATCCCAAAAGTTTCCTAATGGCATCCATTTACATCATTTTTATCCAAAATTGAGCCATGTGGCTGGTGTGGAGGCACATGCAGCTAATCCCAGAACTTGGAAGGCAGAAGCACATAGATTTCTCTGAGTTTGTTTCCAGCCTTGTCAACAAAATGAGTACAGGACAGCCAGGGCTCTGTTATAAAGAGAAACTTTGTCTAGAAGAACCAAAAATAAAAGTGAACTATGTGTAAGTAGCTCTGGTAAAACATTATGAAGCAGCAAGGATTCAATTTTCTAGAGTGATCAGTATTTATTCTAAGAATAGGTAGAAAAACTAACTCTTCTGGACAAATCTCTGCCTTGATTAATACAGAGGACCAATTAAATAAATGTGCACAAACATCAACATACACTCACACAAACACATGAACAAAGACACACATGTACTCATAAAGAAAGAATGTATGTCATACTGTGATTTAGGCAAAGATAACATTAACCTCACCCTTGTGAATGCAACATGCACCTCACAATCTTTACAAAAAAATCCTCTTTGAAACTCATAGTGTGGAAAGTAGTACAATCACTGGATTGACCAAAATTATAAGGATTTTATGTTCTTCAATGAGCAGTGCCTTCTTGTGACAAAGTGCTCCTAGAAGGGTAGTCAATTAAAAGATGATTCAACAGACAATGAAGAATACCACAACCATGGTAACAATATTACAGCTAGAAATAAAAAGACATCATAGTCATTGGTAAACATATTCCAATACCTTCTACCTACTCCTCATTTTCTGTTTGAAAATAAATACCATCTTTAAAATGTCTGCATTTTCCTTTGAGAGCAAAGAACTGATGGAAAGCCTTGATCGTGGGACAACCTATTCTGTCTAATGTTCTCCTCCCAATAGTAAACTCATGCCTACCCATATTCTGCTTTCTGTCTACCCTCAAATCAGTATTAGTGTTGAGACATGGGAGCTTGTGATCCTTTCACAATCAGTCTGAAAAGTAGTAACAATTTTGATAATGTATAGAACTAGCATTCCATAAGAGACATTCAATAGGAATCCAAGGTTACTTTATTATGTCTTGAATCAATATGGTGTTATGAATGGTGAGGTAGGACCTCAGGAAGGGTGCATGCTGTACAATGAAGCCACATCTGAGAAGCAATCATTGTTGAAATATTTTAGATGCTGACAAAATGGAAGCCAACTCCTCCATCCCTCTGAATGGATCAGAAGTGGTACTCCGTGATTCGACTACCACCGAAGTTTTGTGGATCATGTCAATTGTGGTCCTCTCCATAACTTTTATCCTTGGTGTGCTAGGTAATGGGCTTGTAATTTGGGTGGCTGGATTCCGCATGGTACGCACTGTGACCACCATCTGTTATTTGAACTTGGCTTTGAGTGACTTCTCTTTCATGGCTACTCTACCACTCCACATCACCTCAATGGTCATGAATGGAAAATGGCTTTTTGGATGGTTTCTTTGCAAAGTTGTTCACACTATTGTGCACATAAACCTTTTTGTAAGTGTCTTCCTGATCACTCTCATTGCCATGGATCGCTGTATTTGTGTCCTGCACCCAGTATGGGCTCAGAATCACCGAACTGTGAGTCTGGCCAGGAAAGTAGTTGTTGGAGCTTGGATTCTTGCTCTATTGCTTACATTGCCAAACTTTCTCTTCTTAACTACAGCGAGGAATGCAAAAGGGGAAGTTCACTGTATGCCTGACCTTGAATCCTGGGTTACAACCACACTGTCCAGTACTGTGAACACAGCTGTAGGAATCATCAGTTTTCTTATTGGTTTCAGCATGCCCATGTCTTTCATTGCCATCTTCTATGGACTCATGGCTGTCAAGATCTGCAGAATAGGCTTTGTGAATTCCAGCCGTCCCTTACATGTCCTCACTGCGGTAGCTGTTTGCTTCTTTATCTGTTGGTTCCCTTTTCAATTGATTGTTCTTTTAGGTAATATCTGGTACAAGGAGACACCAAACAGCATTCACATGTTGGTGAACCCAGCAAGCACCCTGGCCTCCTTCAATAGTTGCCTTAACCCAATACTTTATGTATTCCTGGGTCAGGAATTCAGAAAAAGACTGATCCACTCCTTGTATGCTAGTCTGGAGAGGTCTCTGAAGGAAGACTCAGTCCTGAGCAATGACAAAGGCAGCAACTTGTCTTCATGTCCTACAGACTGAGAGCTATAGGAAATTACAGGAGTTAGGCCATGAGAATGCTTTCTATGCTGCTCTAGCTTCTCAAACTATCCCTCACTCTACCTTGTGACATTTTTGAGTATTAATATAGAAAAATAAATTTTGTCCTCTGATTTGAAAGAAATATTTAAAAAATCAAAAAGAATATCACTGTCATTTTGAGAAATTTTCAACTGAGCCTATAGACTAGGCTAAGACTAATGTAACAAATTATGGAAAAAGTTTGTGCTTGAAAGGATTATACATGATAGTATATATAACACTAAAATTGTATTATTTTATCAAGAAGTAAATATTTGACTGCCATATGATACATGCCTGAATCCTAGCACTTTTGACACCAAGAAAAGAGGTCCATGTCAAGGCCTCCTTACATAAACAGTTGGAGAATTCAAGCCACCATGGGCCACATGAGACCAAGTCTCAGATCAACAAAGAGTTATGACATGAGGAAGAAAATCATTATACCATTGCTAAGAAATGCATAAAATTGTGTATCAATATAGTGTAAATAAAGCCATTATCACAAGGAAGAATATTACATTTTTTCTTATTTGTGTGTCCCTGAATTTTATGTTGATTCAGAAAATTTTGTACACTTGTGTATGTACTCATGTATGCAACTGTGTATGAAATGTGCAAGTAGATTTATACTACCTAAGTGATCAAAGAGGCATTGTAGGTGTAGAGAAGATGACAGACAAGAAAGAAAAGGTGTAATGGTTATTTCTCGTTGTCAAATATGCACAATCTAATATTATCTGAAAGAAAAGTCATTAGAAGAAACATTCTGCACCTTTGGTACATGTATGCTTCTATGCAGGACTGTCCTGATTAGATCAATTGAGGGAGGAACACTTCACTGTTGTGAGTGGTACCAATTCTTAGGCATAGAATGCATCTTGGATTATATAAGATGGCAACATACTATTTGAGTCATATAATTATTTTAGTTCTTGGGTGTGAAGGTAATGTGACTAGCTAGGTTATACACTATAAGATAGAAGTATTTTAAGACGTTCTCATTTATGTTTCCTTTATCAGAGTATTTTTCATTATAGCAGCAGGAATGGCATCTATAATATATATTCATACTAAGAGTATGTTCTTGCTGTGATAAATATGTCTTTGGTATGCTAAATAAAGCTTTAATGCCTTTCTAATAGTTTATGAGAGAAACAGTTTGGAACCATGGGATGGATAAAATCAATGGATGGCTTAAGATATGAAGATAATGAAAAAATAGGTCATATTAGAAAGAGGGACTAATAGGAGTAAAAAAAGATGTGTCGGGATGGGTTAAACATAATGGAGGCTACATGAAAAAGCCATACACATACGTATCTTGTAATCAAGTTATACTATTATTATTTTTATTTTCCATTAACTTATTTACTTAATCATTTTGCAGCTTGATTGAAGGCCCTCCATTCTGTCCTCTCAGTCCCACCCTCACACTTTCTGCCCCCATTGCCCCTTTCCTTCTTCAAAGAGAAGGGGAAGCCACCCACGTTCTAACCCACCCCCCACAAGAAGTTGCAGCAGGAATAAGCACACCCTCTCCAACTGAGGTCACACAAGGCAAACCAGCAAAGGTAAAGGGATCCAAAATCAGGCACAAGAGTCAGAGACAGCCTCTGCTCCAATTGTTAGAGGCATATGCATATGTGGATCTATGCATATGCATATGTGGATATATGTAGGGAGCCTAGGTCCAGCCCTGCATGCTTTTTTATTTATGGTTCAGTCTCTTGAGCCTCCATTGGCCTTGGTTAGTTGACTGCATAGGTCTTCTTGTGCTGTCCTTGATTAACCTAGCTCTCTCATTCCTTCTCCTAACTCATCCATAAAACCCTATGAGATCCACCTATATTTGTCTGTGCACTTTTGCATCTGTTTTCATCAGCTGCTGTATTAAGGCTCTCAGAAGACAGTTATGCTAGGCTTCTGTCTGCAAGCATAGCAAAGTATCATTACAATGTCAGGATTTGGCTCACTCCTATGGGCTACTTCTCAAGTTGGGCCAGTCATTTGTTGGCCATTCTCTCAGTTTCTGCTCCATCTCTAATCTTACACTTCCTGCAGACAGAAAAAAGTTTGAGTCAAGGGCTTATGGGTAGGCTGGTTTATCTCCCTCCACTGGAAGTTCCACCTGGGAACAACTGTGGTGATTTCAATATCCATATCCTCTGCTGCTAGAAGTCTCAACCAGGGTCAACCTCATTGATTTCCTGAATCTGTCTTCACCTGAGAGAAGCTCCCACTGATTTCTGTTTTCTCACAGTTTACGCTCGTCCCCACACCTAATCCCTACTACTACTCTCCTCCCCACCAACTCTCCCACACTCCTTCCATATTCCTCAGATGTCTATATTATTTCCTCTCCCTACTGAGATTCAAGAATCCTCCCTTGGACTCTCCTTGGTAAATTATTTGTCTCTGTGGATTGTGGGATGGTTGTCCAGAACTTTGTGGTTAATAAGCATATAGAAGTGGAGGCCATTTTATTCACATCTTTCTGGGTCTGGGATACTTCATTCAGTATGATATTTTCTAGTTCCACCAATGTTCCTAAAAGTTAAAATATACCTTTTTTTAACAGATAAGTAGTAATCTATTGTGAAAATATGCCACAATTTCTTTATCCACTGTTTAGTTGAGAGACTTCTGGGTTCTTTTAACTTTCTATTACAAATAAAGCTGCTTTGAACATAGTTGAGTAAGTCTCCTTCTGTTATTGTAGAACATTTGGGGTATATGCCTAAGAGTGACATAATGGGCTCATAAAGTACAACTACTCTCACTTTTCTGAGAAACTGCCAGATTGATTTTTCCAAGTGATTGTACAAGTTTGCTCTCCCACCAGCAATGTAGGAGTGGTCCCCTTCGTGCTCACTTTGGCAGCACATATACTAAAACTGAAACAATACAGAGAAGATTATCATGGCCCCTGTGCAAGGATAACACACAAATTCATGAAGCATTACATATTTTTAACATAATAAAGGCTTTATAGAGAGGATTCCAAGATGGTGGAACTAATCGCACACCGCATCTGATTAGCAGGAAATCCAGGACTGCACAGCGACCTAAAGGCCAAACTGAGAACTATAAAGCACCAGTGGCTGCTGATTCTCAGGTGACAAGCATCCAAATTGTTTGGGGAACGAGTGGATCTGACACCTGGCCACTTAGCTAACCCACGGAAAAAATCCCTGGGGACAGCCCACATTAGCCACCATCTTGGGAAGGACTGTGGGAAATCCCTGCAACTTTGAGCCCACACTGCCTGCTACTGCATGGGATATACTTACAGCTCTGGACTCTCACCCCTCCCACTATCTCCCTGCTGAATCCGGCATAGGGAGTGAACAGGCAGAGCCTAGTCTCAGCACAGGACACAATCCAATTTAGCTGTCTCCTAGTGTGGGGAACCCAAGCACCTTTGAGCCCTGAGATATCCCACCCCTAGCTGCTTGCTGGCCTAGACTGAATGGGTCACAGGGCAGATAAATATACCCCTGCCATCCCAAGAGGGCCTGTGGAACTTCTGAGCAGCTTGGAGACCTGATCTCTTACAACACCTCTAATTGCTTACTAGCTGAGAACATACCTTGTGGCTGGCAGAGCTGAATCCAGGCTTCAGCCACAGTCTGCATTAGCTGCCATCCTACAAGCAACTTCAGGCCTTGGTCTGTATATACACAACCACCTGAAACATACCACTGATATACAGCTAAGACACAAGGCAAGCCCACTGAACAGAGACCTGCTTGGGACATATTACTCATTAGCTGAAATCCTGCTAGCAGCTTCTGGCCCTGATCTCACCCTGAACACCTACAGCCTATTGGCAAGATCCACCTAGGTCACAGACCAGAGATTTGTGCAGGCCATACCCCACATTAGTTGCTGTTTTGTGGGACTCTTGGAGTTCTAACCTCTCCCTGTTGACCTTACCCAAACAGGGCATAGAGAATCATCTGTAACACAGATAGACAGAGCCCTGCCATCTCAAAATGACTGTAGGGTTCCTGAGCAACTCTGGGCCAAGAAATATATCAGCTCACTCCTCCCTTGCCCTACCCAACTGGAATAGAGTCAGGGAACCCAGCTGAGCTGATCTGGGTGCAGGCTCTAACACCCACTGTCCAACATCCTAAGGAGACCTCTGGGGAGCCCTAACAAACAATCTTTGGCTTGGAGTTCTCTTTACTGGCCCCCAATCTGCCTGGAGAACCTGACAAAGATGGTGACCTTATTGGAGGAGGCACTAGACCTGCTAACACTAGAGACAACCAGATGACTAGAGGACAGAGCAAGAAGACTAGCAACAAAACTGAGAACCAAATAACAACACAGGAAACCAGTGATCCTAACACAGCAAGCCCTTGAGATCTGAACACCGATGAAACCCAAAAAGACTTTAAATATGATGTGATGAAAATGATAGAAGCTTTGAAAGAGGAAAATAAATCACTCAAAGAAACACAGGAAAATACACTCAATCACATGAAGGAGTTGAATAAATCCTATAAAGAACAAGAAAATACATCCAAAGAGACCAAAGAGATGAAGCAATTGAATAAATCCTATAAAGAAGTACAGGAAAATACATCCAAACAGATGAAGGAATTGGATAAATCCTATAAAGAACTAAAGGAAAATTCAATCAAATAGGAGAAAGAAATGAATAAGAATTTCAAGGCCTAAAAAGGGAATTAGAAGCAACAAAGAAAACACAAGCTGAGGAAATCTTAGAGTGGGAAAACATAGGGAAGAGAACAGGAATTACAGACAAAAATCAGACCAATCAAATACAAGAAATGGAAGAGAGACTCTCAAGTGAGGAAGATATGATCAACGTTATTGATACATCAGTCAAAGAAAATGTTAAAACTAAAAGGTTCCTGACACAAAATACCCAAGAAATCTGGAACACTATAAAAAAGACAAATCTAAGAATAATAGGAATCGAAGGAGGAGAAGACTCGAAGCTCCAAGGCCCAGAAAACATGTTCAACAAAATCATTTAAAAAAACTTCCCCAACCTAAAGAAATAAATGTCCATTAACATACAAGAAGCCTACAGAACTCCAAATAGATTTGATCAGAAAAGAAAATCTTCCCACCTCATAATAATCAAAACATTAAATGTACAGAATAAAGAAAGAATACTAAAAACTGCAAGAGAAATAGGTCAAGTCACATATAAAGACAAACCCATCAGAATTAAACCTGACTTCTCAAGAGAGACTATGAAAGCCAGAAAGGCCTTGATGGAAGTCATGTAAACATTAATAGACCATAAATGCCAACTCAGACTACTCTACCCTGGAAAACTTTCAATCATCATAGATGGTGAAAACAAGATATTCCATGACAAAACCAAGTTTAATAAATACTTAACCATAAATCCAGACCTACAGAGGGTACTAGAAGGAAAACTCCAACACAAGAAGCTAACTATAGCCAGGAAAACACAGGAAATAAAAAAAACTCTACATCCACAAATCTGAAACACAGAAACATACACACTCTACCACCAACAACATCAAAACAGAAGGAACTAACAACTATTGGTCATTAATATCTCTTAACAACAATGACCTCAACTCCCCAGTAAAAAGACACAGGCTGACAGAATGGAGGTGAAAACAGGATCCACCATATAATAAACACACTTCAGCAATAAAGATAAATTTTACCTCAGAGTAAAGGATTGGAAAATTGTATTCCAAGCAAACAAACCTAAGAAATAAGCTGGAGTAGTCATTCTAGTATCTGACAAAATAGACTTTCAACCAAAACTAATCAAAAGCGATGGGAGAGGTCACTGCATCCTCATCAAAGGAAAAATATGCCAAAGTTATTTCTCAGTTTTGAACATCTATGCCCCAAATGCAGGAGCACCCGCATTTGTAAAAGAAATCTTACTAAAACTTAAGCCACAAATCAAACCCCACACATTAATAGTGGGAGACTTCAACACCCCTCTCTCCACAATAGATGGATCATCAAGACAAAACTAAATGGAGAGACAAGGAAACTAATAGACATCATTAAACAAATGGACCTAACTGATATCTACAGAACATTTAATCAAAACACAAAAGATTATACCTTCTTTCAGCATCTCATGGAACCTTCTCCAAAATTGATCACATACTTGGCCATAAAGCAAACCTCAACAGGTACAAGATAATTGAAATAACCCCTTGCATTTTATCAGACCACCATGGATTAAAGTTGGAACTCAACAATAAAAGAAACAACCAAAAGCCTACAAACTCATGGAAACTGAACAACTCCCTACTCAATGACATATGGATAAGGGATGAAATAAAAAGAGAAACTAAAAACTTGCCAGAATTCAATGAAACAGAAGGCACACATACCCAAACTTATGGGACATAATGAAAACAGTGCTAAGAGGAAAGCTCATAGCACTATGTGCCTTTATAAAGAAACTGGAGAGAGCCCATATTAGCAACTTAACAGCACACCTGAAAGTTCTAGAACAAAAGGAAGCAGATACACACACAAGAGGAGTAGATGGCTGAAAATCATCAAACTCAGGGCTAAAATCAATAAATTGGAAATAAGGAAAACAATCCAAGAATCATGGAAACCAAGAGCTGGTTCTTTGAGAAACTCAACAAGATTGACAAACCTTTCACCAAACTAACAAAAGGCAGGGGGAGAGTATTCAAATCAACAGAATCAGAAATGAAAAGGGAGACATAATGACAGACACTGAAGAAATCCAAAGAATCATCAAGTCTTACTTCAAAAACCTATATGCCACAAAAAAATTCAAAAACCTAAATGAAATGGACAGCTCTTGATAGATACCAACTACCAAAATTGAATCAAGATCAGGTAAACAAACTGAATAGTCATATCACACCTATGGAAATAGAAGCAGTCATCAAAAGTCTCCCAACAAAAAAAAAAGCCCAGGATCAGATGGACTCAGGAAAAAAATTCTCCCAAATCTTCAGTGTAGGGGAGATAAACCTGTTTCTGTTTGGATTCCAAGTGTGAGACAGAGAAGAGGGCAGGATGTTTACCACTTAGATGTGAGAAAACAGGATGTTTTTAGACATAGAAGTCGAACTACTTCATGAGGGAACTTGGTGAAAAACACCCTTAAACAGACTGATATATATATATGAGCCCAAAAAGAGGAGAGGAGGCTTTTGGTTAGGACTTGGTGTTTGGCTGTTCATCCTTGCACTTCAAGAGGCTCCTACAGAGAACTGCTCCAGGGAATGTTTCAAGGCGTTGGACTCCAGCTAAGGCTTGAGGTTCCAGCTGTTGCTCCCCGTTCCAGCAGCAACTTTGGTGGAATTGCTGTTCTGCTGAAACCCTGCTGACTACACTAAGTACTGATATCCTAAAGGTTTCATTGCAGTGTTTTTTAAATATCTTTTTCTTGTTGTTGAGGTTAATTGGGTTGTTAGCAAGGTAGGCTTGTTTAATAAGTTCATAATAAAATATCATTGATAAGAAAATTGAACCTACACATCAGAGAAGAGCGAATACCAATTATATCCAAACTATTCCATAAAATATAAACAAAAGGAATATTACCAAACTCATTCTATGAGGCCATAGTCACCTTGATACCTAAACCACAGAAAGAATCAACAAAGAAAGAGAATTTCAGACCAATTTCTCTTAGGAACATTGATGCAAAAATACTCAATAAAATACTAGCAAACCGAATTTGAGAACACATTAAAACTATCATTCACCATGACCAAGTAGGCTTTAACCTAGGCATGCAGTGGTCATTCAATATATGAAAATCCATCAGTGTAATCATTGTAATCCATGTAAACCATATCAACCAACTGAAAGGAAAAAAATCCACATGATCATCTCCTTAGAAGCCAAAAAAGCATTTGATGAAATATAACACCCATTCATGTTAAAAAGTCCTAGAGAGAGAAGGGATACAAGACACATACCTAAATATAATAAAGGCAATGTACAGCAATCCTATAGCAAACATCAAACTAAATAGAGAGAAACATAAATCAATTGCACTGAAATCAGGGACAAGACAAGGCTGTCCACTCTCCTTAATATATTACTTGAAGTCCTAGCTAGAGCAATAAGACAACTAAAGGAGATCAAGTGGATACATATCAGCAAAGAAGTCAAACTATCACTATTTGCAGATGATATGATAGTTTACATAAGTGACCCAAAAAAAATTCTGTCAGGGAATTCCTACAGCTGACAAACACCTTCAGCAAAGTAGCTGAATACAAAATCAACTCAAAAAATCAGTAACCCTCCTATACACAAGTGACAAACAGGCTGAGAAAGAAGTTAGGAAAACAATAACACCCATCAAAATAGCCACAAATAATATAAAGTATCTTGGTGTAACTCTAACCAAGAAAGTGAAAGACCTGTGTGAAAAAAAGTCAAATCACTGAAGAAATAATTTGAAGAATATTTCAGAAGATGCTCATGGATGAGGAGAATCACCATAGCAAAAATGGTCATCTCACCAAAAGCACTCTACAGATTCAATGCAATTCCCATTCAAAATACACACATAATTCTTTACCGATATTGAATGATCAATTCTCAACTTCATATAGAAAAATAGGAAACCCAGAATAGTTAAAACAATCCTGTACAATAAAAGATCTTCTGGAGGAATCTCCAACCTGAATCTCATCCTGTACTATAGAGCAACAGTAATAAAAACAGCATGGTACTGACATAGAAACAGGCTATTTTATCAGTGGAACCGAATCAAAGACTCAGTAATAAACCCACTTACCTATGGACACTTTGTTTTTGACAAATGGAAAAAAGATAGCATCTTCAACAAATGGTGCTGGTCTAATTGGATGGCTACATGTAGAAAGATGAAAATAGACCCATATCTATCACCCTGCAAAAAAACTGAAGTCCAAATGGATTAAAGACCTCAACATAAAACCAGGCACACTAAATCTGTTAGAAGAAAAAAGTGGGGAAGAGCCTTGAGCTCATTGGCAGAGGAAACAGCTCCCTAAACAGAACACCAACAGCTTAGACCCTAAGATCAACCACCAATAAACAGGACTTTATGAAACTGAAAAGCTTCTGTAAGGCAAAGGACACTGTCAACAGAACAAAACGATAGCCTACAGACTGGGAAAAAATCTTTACCAACCCAATATTGGACAAAGGGCTAATATCCAAAATATATAAAGAACTCATTCGGACCTCTACCCAGATCTAGCCAATGGACAGCACATTCTTCACAGTTGAGTGGAGAGTGGGGTCTGACTTTCACACGAACTCTGGTGCCCTATATTTGACCATGTCCCCCTGGATGGGGAGGCCTGCCTGCACTCAGTGGAAGGATAGCACGCTATGAAGAAGAGACTTGATACCTTATGAGCATATACAGGGAGAGGGGAATAAGAGGAAAATGGGAGGGAGGGAGGAATAGGAGGATACAAGGGATGGGATAATAATTTAGATGTAATATGAATAAATTAATAAAAAATATATAAAAATAATAAAAAACAATGTAACATTTATATAAAAAGAATAAATAAAAATGATTCAGTTAGTTAGTTAGTTAGTTAGTTAGTTAGTTAACAGATGATCTTGACTGTCATAGATGAACTTATGTCCTGGCTTTTAAGGTGCATCTATTCAGCCTTGAGCCCCATGTCCTCATTTCTAGCAATGGGGATAGACAATATTGACACTATGCCTATTTTTATATCTGTCAATTTATGAGGTGTGAGAGGAGAGTAAAGTAACAAATTATTAATCTATGCTTCCTCTCAACCTGTCTCCTTCTGTGTCATTCAAGACCTCATGCAACCACAGAACCTGTAGCTACTGCAACTGGCAGGTTCAGGGAACATATAA
The DNA here is from genome assembly GCA_907169655.1 of Acomys percivali. Lineage (NCBI taxonomy): Eukaryota > Metazoa > Chordata > Mammalia > Rodentia > Muridae > Acomys > Acomys percivali. The sequence goes on from OU015752.1 coordinate 67,985,705, forward strand.
GCACCATATATTGCCCAGAGTCACAGATAGCTGCAAGATTCCTTGTTAGCATGCTTTACTTACACTATCCATTCTTGAGGCCAAAGGACCACTTCACACTGCCAGGGGAAATTTTTTACAGATTCTTTTTCTAACTTTTGATAGTACTGATCTATAGCCATGAAAATAACACCTGAATAGAGTATGTAGCCTCAAATGTAAGACAAACAAGGTAAAGAAAGTACCTAACCTTGGGACTGAAGAGATAGCTCAGCACTTAAAGTCACTTGCTGTTCTTCAGAAGACATGGAATTTATTTCCAAAACTAATATGGTGGCACAAAACCTTCTGTAACTCTGGCTCCATGGAATTCAGTGCCTATTTCTGGCCACTGCTGGCAACAGGCGTGCAAATGATGTGGAGACATACTTTTTAGCAGAACACCAAATACATAAAATAAAAAGAGTAAAAACTGTTTAAATGTTTCCTAGACTACTATGAATTACGTCATGAACATTGTAAACACAGGTCTAAGAAAAAAAGTACAACCAACAAACTTACTCAGTTGTCTAATTCACATTTCAGAAATAATATAACTATGTTTTAACTAATAAATAAATAATTTTAATACATGAAACACCAAGGTAACATATAACCTTTAAAAATTGCAAATCACATGAAAATGACACCATAATAAGAAATAAATGGAAACAATTATAAAAATTCTAAAGAATGGCTACAAATATGGTCAAAGTACTTGAAAAGCACAAAAACAAAGAAAATTAAGAAAATCAATCCATGACATGAAAATAGAGTACAATTTTTAAATATAATCCAAACTGAAATAATGCTGGAAAAGAAGACCCAATAAATCAAATGTAAATTTCAGTGTAAGGCCTTAATAGCAGAAAGGTCAGTTAGGGATAGAAGACCAATTAGAAAAATTAGATCACTCAATACCAAGCAATAAAGAAATTAATAGCGTGTATAAATGGATCATGAAAGACTTTGAGGATACAAAGAAATGACATAATCTCTGAAATATGATCATAGAAAGGGGAATAAAACATTTTTAAAGACATAAAAATACCTTCTGTAAAGTTTCTGAAGAAAATTCCCCACAGCTATGAAAGTGATTCCTGCCAATGTACAAGAGGCATACAGAACATGAAATAGACAAGACTATAATAGAAATTCTCCATGATGTATTATAATTAAAATGTTAAAAATACAAAATGAGGAAAATGTATTGAAAATTGCATGTGAGAAAGTTCAAGTAAATAATGAACACAGGCTTTTTACAATAATATATGATTATCTGACAGAAACATTTAGCCCAAAAGGAAAACAAAAGATGTACTATAACCCAAAAAATATCATAATCATTGGCCTGGACTGTTATGTCCAGCAGGGCTATGCATTAAAATTAAAGAAGGAATAAATTTTTCAAGGTTAAAAACATATTGAAGAGTTTATGTCTACAAAGATAGATGTATAGAGGAAATTAGGAGAAATCATTCAATCTAAAAGAAAAAAAAAGATAAACATACCCAAGATATCACAAGGGACAGATAATCATTGTCAATGTAATGTTTATTTATCTAAATAAATCCAAGAAAACATCATGAAATCAACAAAATGAAAAAATCAATATAGATCTTTCAATAATAACTATACTAGTGGTCTCAATTTCTCATTAAAAACCACACAAACTACTAGATTATACTACAAGGACAATACATCTGTTTTCTGCCTCTAAGAACCTCCATCACCATCAAATACAGATACTTACTTGGGGTAAAAGTATAGAAAGTATTTTAAGCAACTGGAACTAGAAAACCATCATGTATAGCTATTCTAACATCTGATAAATGTATTCAGCAGAGAGAAGGAGTATATTTCATACTCATTAAAGAAAAATTTACTAACAGATATTGTAACCATAAGTATATACATACAAAACACAGGTGCACTCAGTTTGATAAAAAAGGAACACCACTATATCTGAAACCACAGATTTACCCCAAAACAGTGATAGTCAATAACCCACTTATGCCAATAATCAGATTATCTGAAATAAACTCAAGGAACTGAGGAACCCTGGATTTAAAATACATTATAGATCAATAGATCTAAGTAATACAAGAAAAAATACAAGACACCAAAAAAGAAACTAGTAGATAAAAAAGACTACACATGCTCATGGATTGTCAGGAACAACCTTGTCTACCAATCCAAGCAAGTGACATATTTAACATAATCCTCATAAAAATTCGCACAAAATCCTTCACAGAAACTGGAAATAGTGTTGAAGCCCTGTTTTTATTTTTATTTTTCCATATGAATATTTATTTAATATTTTTATTCTTTTTATTTTATTGTATACATTTATATTATTACACATGAATAAGATAAACTACATACAACAGGAAGAACCATGAGACAATCAGGAATTATATAAATGTTACATTCAGAGTGCTTTGGCTATTTGTATTTAGCAAACTTGAAATAAACATTTTTCCTATCTTGTTGGATCTAAATTTATGAATGGAGATTAATATCTATCATATCTCATCTCTATTAACTTAAAACATCTTTCTTAAGCTAAAACGTCTTAACTCCTTACCTACTAAGCTTAACTGACAGACTAAACTGTCTGGTCTTCAACCCTATCAGAGCCTTGAGAAGGGATAAAACTTAAATACCTGAGTGAACCATGAGTGCAGGTTAGCAGCTTCCAAAATGAAAAATGACTGAGACAATTTACCTGCTGAACAGTCACTTAACACTCTAGCATCATCTTCAGGCATCTGACTCATCATATCTGACAGGCACATTTGCGAAGCAGGATCTATTGAGGATTTGGTTACCTTGTATTGGCACAGTTTCACCATCAACTCTTGCATCTTAACTTGCATATTCTTAGGCAGAATTCTGTCTGTGGCAGATACAAGGACATTTTGCTCAGTGGCTTGTTTGTCACATTTGAAGCCAACTCCATAAGGAGGTTCCTTGATACTCATCTTCTTTGAGAAATGCTGGGTGTTGCCAAGAGTTAACTTGTATTGTTGTCAAAGAATATTTAGAATAATAAAAAACTTTAAATGTCATATTCTATAGATCCCTGAGGTCTCTTAAGATCTCATTGAACTATTTCTTTTTTATTTTATTTTATTTTATTAATGTATTCATATTAAATCTCAATTATTAGCCCATCCCTTGTATCCTCCCATTCCTTCCTCCCTCTTACTTCCCCCCTACTCCCCTGCCCTATGTATGTGACTGAGGGGGACCTCCTCCCCCTATATATGCTCATAGGGCATCAAGTCTCTTCTTGGTAACCTGCTATCCTTCCTCTGAGTGCCACCAGGCCTCCCCATCCAGGGGACATGGTCAGAATTGGGGCACCAGAGTTTGTATGAAAGTCAGGCCTCACTCTCCACTCAACGGTGGAGTATGTCCTGTCCATCAGCTTGGTCTGGGTAGGGGTTCGAAGTTTACTGCCTATATTATCCTTGGCTGGTGCCATAGTTTCAGCAGGACCCCAGGACCAGATCCCCATTTTCTGATATAACACCAGATAGATTTCCAAAGTGGTTGTACTAGTTTGCATTCCCACCAGCAATGAAGGAGTGTTCCTCTCTTTCTACATTGTTGCCAGCATGTGGTGTCATTTGAATTTGTGATCTTAGCCATTCTGATGGGTGTAAGATGGAATCTAAGAGTCTTTTTGATTTGCATTTCTCTGATGACTAATGAGGACAAGCATTTCTTTAAGTGTTTCTCAGCCATTTGATATTCCTCTGTTGAGAATTCTCTGTTTAGTTCTGAGGCCCATTTCTCAATTGTGGTATTTGGTTTGGTGGTGTTTAATTTCTTGAGTTATTTATATATTTTGGATATTAGACCTTTGTCAGATGAAGGGTTGGTGAAGATATTTGACCAGTCTGTAGGCTGTCACTTTGTTCTGTTGATAGTGTCTCCAGCCTTACAGCAGCTTCTCAGCCTCATGAGGTTTCATTTATTAATTGTTGACGTTAAGGCCTGGGCTGTTGGAGTTGCTGTTTTTAATATTTTTCCTTGTTATGTATATTTTGTGCTTTTATTATTATGAGGCTGGAAGATTTTCTTTTCTGGTCTATCCTATTTGGTATTCTGTAGGCCTCTTGTATGATCATATGCATGTCCTTCTTCAAATTGGGGAAATTTTCTTTTTTTTAAAATTTTATTAATTTATTCTTGTTACATCTCAATGGTTATCCCATCCCTTCCATCCTCCCATTCTTCCCTCCCTCCTATTTTCCCCTTATTCCCCTCCCCTATGACTGTTCCTGAGAGGGACTACCTCCCCCTGTATATGTTCATAGGGTATCAAGAATTCTCGGTGACCTGCTGTCATTCCTCTGAGTGCCACCAGGTCTCCCCCTCCAGGGGACATAGTCAAATGTGAGGCACCAGAGTACGTGAGAAAGTCATATCCCACTCTCCACTCAAGTGTAGAGACTGTTCTGACCATTGGCTAGATCTGGGTAGGGGTTTAAAGTTTACCGCCTGTATTGTCCTTGGCTAGTGCCTTGGTTTGAGCGGGACCCCTTGACCCAAATCTGCCTATCATAATGTTCTACTTGTAGGTTTCTAGGACCCACTGGATCCTTCTACTTTGCTATTCTCCCATGATTCTCTCATCTAGAGTCCCAATAGGATGTCCTCCCCTCTGTCCCAGTTTCCTGGTAAGTGAAGGCTTTCATGGGAGATGCCCCTTCGACTAGTATGCAGATATAAGTGAGTATACACCATTTGAGTCTTTCTGCTTCTGGGTTAACTCACTCATTATGATCATTTCTAGCTCAATCCATTTGTCCACAAATTTCGGGAATTCCTTGTTTTTAATAGCTGAGTAGTATTCCATAGTGTATATGTACCACAGTTTCTTTATCCATTCTTCTACTGAGGGACATTTAGGCTGTTTCCATGATCTGGCTATTATGAATAAGGCTGCTATGAACATGGTTGAGCAAATTTTCTTGTTATGTGTTGGTGCATCTTCTGGGTATATTCCAACATAAAACCAGAGACACTAAGTCACTTAGAAGAAAAAGTGGGGAAGAGCCTGGATCATATTGGCACAGGAGACAACTTCCTGAACAGAACACAAACAGCCCAGGCCTTAATGTCAACAATTAATAAATGGGACCTCATGAGGCTGAGAAGCTTCTGTAAGGCTGGAGACACTGTCAAGAGAAAAAAGTGACAGCCTACAGACTGGGAAAAGATCTTCACCAACCCTACATCTGACTAAGGTCTAATATCCAAAATATATAAAGAACTCAAGAAATTAAACACTACCAAACCAAATAACCCAATTGAGAAATGGGGCTTGGAACTAAACAGAGAATTTTCAACAGAAGAATATCAAATGGCTGTGAAACACTTAAAGAAATGCTCAACCTCCTTAGTCATAAGGGAAATGCAAATCAAAACAGCTCTGAGATTCCATCTTACACCCATCAGAATGGCTAAGATCAAAAACTCAAGCGACACCACATGCTGGAGAGGATGTGGGGAGAGAGGAACACTCCTTCATTGCTGATGGGAATGCAAACTAGTACAGCCACTTTGGAAATCTATCTGGTGCTATCTCAGAAAACTGGAAATAGGGCTTCCTCAAGACCCAGCTATTACACTCCTTGGAAATTTTCTGCTATGATTCTGTTAAAGATATTTTCTGGGCTGTGGAGTTGGTTTTCCTCTTTTTCCTCAATACCTATTATTCTCAAGTTTCAACTTTTCATGGTGTCCTTAATTTCTTGGATGTTCTGTGTCAGGAACTTTTCCGATTTAGCATTTTCTTTGATGGTTGTTTCGAGTTCTATGATTGTATCTTCAAGTCCCAATATTCATTCCTCCATTTATTGCATTCTGGTAGATAAGGTCACCTCTGAGATGCTTGCTTTCTTTTCTGATGCCTCTCAAACATGTTTTTCTTCTGTGTCTTCCTTTATCGTGGCTTCCATTTTTAACTTCAGGTCTTGAACTCTTTTAATGATTTCCTTCATCTGGTTATTTGTATTTTTCTGAAATTCTTCAAGTGCCTCTTTATATGACTCTTTTAAATCTTCAGCCCTCTTGCTTGCCTCCTCCTGCAGTTGTTTACAGATTTCATTTGTTTCTTCCATTATCATCTTCCTTACTAAGAACTTGAGGTAATTTTCTTGTATATCAATTGTTTTTGGGTTCTCCGGGTTGTTTTCATTGAAATTTCTGGGATCTGGAGACACCAAACTCATTTGGTTTTTGTTAGCATTCTTTCGCTCTCCTCTTGTCATTTTGGTGACTCTGATATTGAGAGGTAGTTTGTAGTGACCTTCCCTGGTTGAGAGTGGATAGTTGATGACTGATTATAGGTTGGGTGCCCTTGCCTGTGGGGACCAAGGAGTATTTCCCTGGAACAGGCAGATGATCTGGTTTCCACTCCTATAGATTTTTCTCTACACCTTAGGCTCCAGGCTGAGTCAGGCAAAGTAGGTTTCTGTTTGGACCCTTTCACCTTACTTCTGTAATTCACATCAGAAGTTTTGGGATCTAGAATAAGGTCAGCACACAAGCACTCTGGTTGGGTAGGTTGTTCCCAGTTGCCTGTCCTTCCTGTCACTTTGTAGACAAAGCCCCAGGTGGATCAGATCTTCTGGGCTGTAGCTGTCTTTAGCTCTGCCTCTATACCCTGTAGCGGTGCCCGGCCTCTCCCAGGAACATGGGAGTTCTTGCTGGTCCTGCAGGAGCTGACCCAGCTAGGTTCTGTCTGTTGCAGAGCGCAGGATCAGTGCATGGATTCAAACCTCTGGCGGGGATCCAAGGTGTCTGCACTTTCCACCACTGTAAGCCAGGATGATCAGAGATCCCTCTAGGTCAGCAATTAGACACTGCAAGCATGACCTATGTCTCCCGATAGTGTGGGAAATCCTTCTGGGTCTGTGGGAGCTGACCCAGCTAGGTTCTGTCTGTTGGAGAGTGCAGGATCAGTGCCCAGCACCCGGGCAGCCAGAGACAATACAGATTCAGACCGCTGGCAGGGATCCAAGGTGTCTGCACTTTCTGCCACTGTAAGCCAGGATGCTCTGAGATCGCTCTAGGTCTGCAATTATACACTTCAAGGATGACCCACGTCTCACAACAGTGTGGGAGATCCTGTCGGGTCTGCAGGAGCTGACCCAGCTAGGTTCTGTCTGTTGGAGAGTGTAGGATCTGTGCCCAGTGGCTGGGCAGCTGGAGACAATACGGATTAAGATCACTGGTGGGGATCCAAGGTGACTGCACTTTCTGCCACTGTAAACCCGGATGCTCAGAGATTGCTCTAGGTCCACAATTAGACACTGCAAGCATGACCCATGTCTCTGCCAGATTTGTGGGAGCTGACCCAGCTAGGTGCTGTCTGTTGGAGAGTGCAGGATCACTGCCCAGTGGCTGGGCAGCCAGAGACAATACAGATTCAGACCAATGGCAGGGATCCATGGTGTCTCCTGTTTCCACCACTGTAAGTCGGGATGCTCAGAGATTGCTCTAGGTGACACTGCAAGTATGACCCATGTCTCTTGATAGCTTGGGAGATCCTGCTGGGCCTGTGGGAGCAGCCCAAGCTGGTTTCTAACTGCCCCTGTTTGCAGGCTCAGTCCATTGTGTCTGGCTTTAGATTGGGCCAAGGACGGCCGTGAGCTGCTTGCCCACTCTAGCTGTTTTTGGTGGGCCCCACCACCTGTGTTTCCACTCTGCCTGGGCGGGTGACCTCCGCAGTTTGGCATGGTGTGGGTGGAGGGATCCAAGGGCAGTTTCATCCTATTCTCTGAGACTCTTCAGGCCGGGGGCTCAAGAAAACCACCTCCCCAGAGAGTTTGTGTTTTATATGCCGGCTGCAGCTCGCATGTGGATTCTGTTCGAGAGTTTGTGGAGTGCGTTTAGCACCTCTGGGCTGTTGCTTGTCCTGGGGTTAGGCCCACCGGTGGTCTACAGAGTTTGGGGCCCCACTCACCTACAGTTCTCAAGATCCAGCAGTCTGTGTCTCCATTCACATCCCTGGTCTCCTCAGAGTAGATCAGATATGATGCATACTGGTTGATGCCATCTTGGAATCCCCACTCATTTAACTATTTCACTTCATATATATATAGAATCATATCTGTCTACTACACCTAGGATATATATTCTTGTGATAAAATTAGATTAGTGTTTTACATGAGCATGATTTGCATCAATATGCAATATTCAATACCACTGAATTAAAAAATAACCTTATTTGTGAGTAACAATTAGGGATTGGAGATGAGGAGTAGATTCAATAATCTACCTTTTGTTCTAGCCCCTCTCTTATTTCTATATGCCCCTTTCTTTCTTTTCAGCTCCTATCTCTGTACCTACAAAAGAAAGATAAAGAAGAAGTGATACGTCCCTGAGTCAAACCTAGTTTCCTCTCTGTAAAAGACCAATCATACTTATAACCAACTCCCAATAAAAATAAGCATCTGTAAACTAAGAGAGAAAACAGAAACATGTTTTTAAATAAAGACCCACATCAACAAAAACAAATCTTTTTTATTTTTGGTTTTTCAAGCCAGAGTTTCTCTGTGGAGCCCTGACTGATGTGCAACTCATTATGTAGACCATATTGGCCTCCAAATCACAAAGATTCACCTGCCTCTGGCTCTCAAGTGCCGGGGTTAAAGGTGTGTACCACCATTGCCCAGCTAATAAAAAAAAATTCTTAACAACAAAAAAAACTGATGTAAGTTTTATTATTCTATAATTCAAATTGTATTACAGAGCTACAGAGCTAATAAAAACAACATGGTATTGGTCTTTTAAAAAATAAGCTCATTGATCACTAGAATAGAATTGAGGAACCATATACAGAACACACCCTCCTACAGCCATATGGTTCTTGAAAATTAAGCCGACATATTGGAGAAAAAGCATGATCTTCATTGATGCTGCTTAGACTGAAATATGGCACATAGAAAAATGAAATTAGATTCTTTTTTTTATTTTATTACACATGCATAAAACAAACTACATACAGCAGGAAGAACCCTGTGACAACCATCAGTTATATAAATGTTACATTCATAGTGATTTGGCTACTTGTGTTTGTCATACTTAAAATGAACATCTTTGCTATCTTTCTGGGTCTAAATTTCTGAATGAAATGCAATATCTATCATATCTCATCTCTACAAACTTAACTCCTTTATCTTGATCTAAAAAGATCTTATCCCCTAACCAACTAAACTTGATTATAAAACTAAACTATCTGGTCTTCAACACACCTCAAATACTTGAGAAGAAATAAGACTTAAATGCCTGATTGAACCAGTAGTGCAGGTTAACAGCATCCAAAATGAACAAAATGACTGAGACAGTTTAACGTCTGAACAGTCACCCAACACTCTCTATAATGTTGGAGCATCATCTTCAGACTTCTCATTCAATATTTGTGCCAGACTTAATTACAAGGCAGGAACTATTGAGGATTGTTTGCCCTATCTAGACAGAGTTCAGCCATCAACTCTGCCTGCATTTAAGCTGCCCATTTTTAGGCAGAATTATGTTTATGACAGGAAACAAAAATTTTTCCCAGTGGCTAGTTTGCCACTTTTGAAGCCAACTCCATAAGGAGGTTCTTTGATTCTCCTCATCTTCTTTGAAGTTGGCTCAGTGTTATCAGGAGTTAACTTGTCTTGTTGTCAAAGAAACTTTAGAATAATAAAAATATCTTTAGATGCCATATTATGTGGGTTTCTGGAGCTTTTGAAGACCTTGTTTAACTATTTTACTTCATATACCTATAGAATCATATCTATCTGTTAGACTTAGGATATATATTCTTGTGCTAAAATATGGCTAGAATTTGACATACCCATGTTTTGCATCATTATACAAAATTCTACACCAATGACTTAGAAATATCCTTTATTATGAGTAACAATTAAGGTCTTGAGTTAAGGAGTAGGTTCAATCATCTACCTTTTGTTCTCTCCTCCCTCTATATTTCTATATCCCTCTTCTTTCTTTTCATCTCCTATCTCTTTACCTATGGATGAGAGATAAAGGAAAAGAGAAATGTCCCTGAGTTCCTGCTAGTTTTCTGTGTATATATAAGACCAACAGTAACTTATAAACACCTCCCAATGAAAATAAGCATTTATAGACCAAGAGAGCAAACAGAAACCTACCTAAACCCCCTTAGAGGGAATGGTGCATCATTCTCTTGTTTCTTCATGCTGAATTGGGGCAAATAATACCTTAGAATGGGGCCCCCATAATGGGAAAAATGGTTAAGCACGTCAGGGATAGCATTTGTGGTCCAGTTTCTAAATGTTGTGAGATTCCAGGCTTAATAGGAGATTGAAATGCTGGTCCAAATGGGATCAGAAGTTTTCTACAATGCTGTTGGGGAGGTTTCCAATTCTGATGGGTAACAGCAACAGAGGCATCTGGGGCTGGAGCAAGGAGGATGTAGGATTTCATTGTCCAGCATGCTAAGAGGAATGAATCCTGTCAGGTTTGATCTGGTGTCAGTGGCTCGCTCTTTTGCTCTGAAAACATAATTTCTCACAAGCATTATACAGTTCTATCAATTCAATTGTATGAGGTGTTCAGGATGTACACAGCAATTAAGGCTGATTCTCTGCTCATTGTATGATCAAAAGAAAGGTGTCTGCACATCTTTCTTCATGCAATACAAAGAATGGCCTCTACTAATAATTCACAAAGAATCTATATTCCGTTGTGTAGATGTTCCACAGTTTCTTTATCCATTCATCAGTTGAGGTACATCTTGGTTGTTTCCAGGTTCCGGTTACTATGAATAAGGCTGCTATGAACATTGTTGAGCAAATGTGCTTGTTGTATGGTGGAGCATCTTTTAGATATATGCCTAGGAGTGGTATAGCTGGGTCTTAGGGTAGAACTATTCCCAATAGTCCTAGAAAGTGACAGATTGATTTCCAGAGTGTTTGTACAAGTTTGCACTCCCACCAGCAGTGGAGGAATGTTCCCCTTTCTCCACATCCTTGCCAGCATGTGTTGTCACTCAAGTTATTGATCTTCACTTTTCTAATATGTATAAGATGGAATCTCAATTATTTTGATTTGCATTTCCCTGATGACTAGGGATGTTGAGCATTTCTTTAAGTGTTTCTCAGTCATTTGATATTCCTTTATTGAGTATTCTCTGTTTAGTTCTGTACTACATTCTTTAACTGAATTAATAGGTTTGATGGTTTTTAATATCTTGAGTTCTTTATATAGTTTAGATATTAGCCCTTTTTCAGATGTAGAGTTGGTAAAGATCTTTTCCCAATCTGTGGGATGTCACTTTGTTTGGCTGGAAGTGTCTTTTCCCTTACAGAAGCGTTTCAGTTTCATGAGTTCCCATTTATTAGTTGTTGATCTTAGAGCTTGCACTGTTGGTGTTCTGTTCAGGAATTTGTCTCCTGTGCCAATGAGTTCTAGGCTCTTTCTTACTTTTTCTTCTAACAGATTTAGTCTCTCAAACTTTATGTTGAGGTTGTTAATCTACTTAGATTTTAGTGTAGTACAGGGTGATAAATATAGATCTATTTGCATTTTTCTATTTGTAGACATCCAGTTAGACCAGCACCATTTGTTGAAGATGCTGTCTTTTTCCTATTGTATGGTTTTGGCTTCTTTGTCAATAATCAAATGATCATAGGTGTGTAGATTTATATCTGGGTCTTCAATTTGATTCCATTCATCATCTGGCCTATTTCTATGCCAATACCATGCTGTTTTTATTACTGTTGCTTTATAGTACAGCTTGAGATCAGGGATGGAGATTCCTCCAGCAGATCTTTTATTGTAAAGAATTATTTTAGATATTCTGGGGTTTTTGTTTTTCCATATGAAGCTGAAAATTGATCTTTCTAGTTCTGTTAAATATTGTGCTGTTATTTTGATAGGGATTGCACTGAATGTGTAGACTGTTTTTGGTAGGATGGCCATTTTTACTATGTTGATTCTCCCAATCCATGAGCATAGGAGATCTTTCCATTTTTTGATATCCTCTTCAATTTCCTTCTGCAGCGTCTTGAAATTTTTTTCATATAGGTCTTTCACTTGCTTGGTTAGATTTACACCCAGACATTTTGTATTGTTTGGGGCTATAGTGAAGGGAGTGCTTTCCCTAATTTCTTTCTCTGCCATTTTGTCATCTGTATACAGGAGGGCTACTGACTTTTTCGTGTTAATTTTGTATCCTGTCACATTTCTGAAGTTGTTTATCAGGGGTAGGAGTACTTTGATAGAATGTTGAGTTTCACTGATGTATATTATCATATCATCTGCAAATACTGAAACTTTAACTTCTTTCTTTCCTATATGTATCCTCTTGATCTCCTTTAGCTGTCATATTGCTCTATGTAGGACTTTAAGTACTATATTGAAGAGAAATGGAGAGAGTGGGTGGCCTTGTCATGTCCCTGATTTCAGTGGGATTGATTTAAGTTTCTCCCCATTTAGCTTGATGTTGGCAATAGGCTTTCTGTATATTGCCTTTACTGTGTTTAGGTATGGGCCTTGTACCCAGATTTCTCTAATACTTTTAACATGAAAGGGTGTTGGATTTTACTAAATGCTTTTTCTGCATCTAAAGAGATGATCATGTGTTTTTTCCTTCAGATTGTTTATATGGTTGATTATATTGATAGATTCCCTTATATTGAAACACCCCTGCATGCCTGGCATGAAGCCTACTTGGTCGTGATGTATGAGATTTTTTATGTGATATTGGATTTGGTTTGCCAGAATGTTACTGAGTATTTTCGCATCTATATTCATAAGGGAGATTGGTCTAAAATTCTCTTTCTTTGTTGGGTCTTTGTGTGGCTTAGGTTTTAAGGTAATTGTGGTTTCATAAGAATGAGTTTGGTAGTGTTCCTTCTGTTTCTATTTTGTGGAATAGTTTCAGGAGTACTGGTATTAGTTCATCTTTGAAGGCCTGGTAGAATTTTGCACTGAATCCATCTGGCTCAGGGCTCCTTTTGGTTGGGAAACTTTTGATGACTGCTTCTATTTCCTTCGGGTATATAGGACTCTTTAATTTGTTTGCCTGATCTTGATTCAGCTTTGCAAAGTGGAATTTATCAAGGAAATTGTCCATATCCTTTAGAATTTCAAATTTTCTGACATATCGGTTTTTGAAGTAAAAGCTAATGATTCTTTGGATTTCCTCAATATCCATTGTTATTTCTTTTTCATTTCTGATTTTGTTAATTTGGGTACTTTCCCTTTGCCTTTTAGTCAGTTTGGCTAAGGGTTTGTCTATCTTGTTGATTTTCTCAAAGAACCAGCTCTTGCTTTCATTGATTCCTTGAATTGTTTTCTTTGTTTCTAATTTATTGATTTCAGCCCTGAGTTTGATTATTTCCAGCCATCTACTCCTCTTGGGTGTGTCTGCTTCTTTTTTTCTAGAGGTTTTCAGATGTTCCATTAAGTTGCTTGTACATGATATCTCCAATTTCTTTATGTAGGCATCTAATGCTATGAATTTTTCTCTTAGCATTGCTTTCATTGTGTTCCAAATGTTTGGATATGTCATGCCTTCTTTTCATTGAACTCTAGGAAGCCTTTGATTTCTTTCTTTATTCCACCCATGACCCAGTTGTCATTGAGTAGAACATTGTTCAGTTTCCATGTGTTTGTAAGATTTTTGTTAATTCTATTGTTGTTGATGTTCAGCTTTAGGCCATGGTATTCAGATAAGATGCAGAGAATTATTTGAATGTTTTTGTATCTATTGAGGCTTGGTTTGTGACCAATTATATGGTCTATTTTGAAGAAGGTTCCATGTGGTGTGAGAAGAAGGTATATTCTTTTCTGTTAGGATTAAAAGTTCTGTGAATGTCTGTTAAGTCTAGTTGATTCATGACCTCTGTTAGCTTGATTATTTCTCTATTTAATTTGTGCCCTGAGGATCTGTCCATTGGTGAGAGTAAGGTGTTGAGGTGTCCCACTATTATTATGTTGGGATCAATGAGTGATATATACTTTAAAAGTATTTCTTTTACAAATGCTGGTACCCTAATAATTGAGGCATAGATACTCAGGATAGTAATGTTTGAGGCATAGATGCTCAGGATAGTAATGTCCTCTTGGTAGATTTTTCTTTTGATAAAAATAAAGTGCCCTTCTTGATCTTTCTTGATCAATTTTAATTGAAAGTCTACTTTATCAGATATTAGAATGGCTACTCCCGCTTGCTTCCTGGGTCCATTTTCATGGAAAATCCTTTTCCAGACTTTTATGCTCAGGTAATGTCTATCTTTGTTGCTGAGATGTGTTTCTTGAATGCAACAGAAAGATGGATCTTCTTTTTGCATCCATTTTGTTAGCCTGTGTCTTTTTACTGGGGAGTTGAGGCCATTGTTGTTGAAAGATGCTAGTGACCAATTGTTATTGCATCTTTTTATTGTGGAGTTAGTGGTGATTTTGTGTGGCGGTATCTATTTTGGTTTTGTTGATGTGAGATTATCTGTATACTGCATTTTCTTGGATGTGGTTGAGCTCGTTGTGATGAAGTTTTCTTTCTATTATTTTCTGTAGAGCTGATTTGTGTTTAGATACTGTTTAAATTTTTTTCATAGAATATCTTGTTTTTTCTGTCTATGGTGATTGAAAGTTTTGCTGGGTATTCTAGACTGGGTTGAGCTCTGTGGTCTCTTAGTGTCTGGATGACCGCAGCCCAGGCTTTCATGGTCTCTGTTTAAAAGTCGGTGTAATTCTGATGGGTCTGCCTATATATGTTGCTTGGCCGTTTTCCCTTGCTGCCTTTATTATCCTTTCTTTGTTTTACAGATTTAGTGTTTTGATTATTATGTAACAGGAGGAATTTGTTTTCTGACCTAGCCTATTTGGTCTTTTGTAGGCCTGTTCTATATTCAATGGTATCTCTTTAGGTGGGAAAATTTTCTTCTATGATTTGCTTGAAGACATTTTCTGGTCCTTGGGACTCTGTATCTTTCTTTTCATCTACTCCTATAATCCTGCGGTTACACTTTCTCATGGTGTCCTTGATTTCTTGGATGCTTTGTGTCACACATTTTTGTTTTAATATTTTCTTTGAGAGATGTATCAGTTACTTCTATTGTATCTTCAGGCCCTGAGGTTCTCTCTTCCATATGTTGGATTCTGTTGGTTATTCTTGTCTGTTGGGTGCCTGCTTCTTTCTTTAATTGTTCTATTTAATGTTTTTTCCCAATTTGTAATTTTTTAATATTGTCTAATTCAGTTTTCATGTCTTGAACTGTTTTATTTATTTCCTTCACCTGTTTGCTTGTGTTTACTTGTTTCTTCTGGATGCCCTCTATTCATTTGTTTGTATTTTACTGAAATTCTTGGAAGGATCTATTCATTTCCTCTTAATAATTCTCAAGTAACTGCATAAGCATGGTTTTGAAGTCATTTTTCTGTGATTCCACAATATTAAGGTTGTATTAGGATTCCACTGTTGGTGTCTGGGATTTCTGTTGGAGCTATGTTGTCCTGATTATCATTATTTGGCCTCTTATTCTTTCCATTAGGCATCTACTGAGAAAGCTTGGGCTTTCTGAGCTGCTAGTCACAGGGGTGAGTACCTTTCGAATGCATCTGCTTACTATACTGGCTTGGCTGACTCTGTCTTCCTGTATCTATATTCGTCCAAGCTCTGCCATGTAGGATCGGTGACTTTGTAGGGTTCCTCTGGCTACTTGTTCTCCGCCATTTCAGTGGGTGGGGGTGGGGGTGGAGGCTTCTTTTTATCTTCCTTAGTTGTTTAGACTGAGGAGCCCCCAAGTCTGTGTTCTGGAAAGTGGTCTGCACATACTCTCACCTTTTTGCTGCACTGAACCAGCCCTAAGGTCACCACTTACTGCTGCTAGCCACTGTCTGTTGCTCCCTGCTGTTTGCAGCCTTCCACTGAGCCACCACCTGCCAGTGACTCACCTCTGTTCATAGCCCCCACTGTAGCTCCTGCTTTGCTCTGCTGAGTCAGTACTGCTGATTGCTCACCACTGTTCCCAGCTGCTCACTGCTGCAGCTGTGCTATTTCCTGTATTTGGGGAAGGAAGAACTTCCAAAGATTTGTTCCTTCCAAAGCAGGAAGTGTCCCACTGCAGTGAGAGGAGAGCTTAATATTCCTCGTTATCAAATCAGTGCATTTTCTAGACTTAATTACTCTGGCTTCTAGACAAGGTCCTCACAGCTCACTGCCAGCTTGTGCCCTCTTAGGGGATGGTCTGGTGTATTTTGATGCTAATTACTGCCTGCTGTCTGTGTGGCCCACCTTTTCCTTAATAAAAAAGCCATCCCACCTAGGCAGGCCAATGGAGATATGTGAGGCTAGGAGAGAGAAGAATTCTGGGAAGAAGAAAGCCCCCCAGGAGGAGAGAAAGGGAGAGACCTGAAGTGAGAGGGGAAGGCTGTCATGGGTTAGATGGAGGAGAAGCACATGGTCAACAGTGTGGATGAAGAATTTGGCCCAGATGAAGAACATGGAGCAAGTATATGGGCTTATAGATGGGAGGTAGCTTCATAGAAGTTATTAGAAGCAGATGGCATGGGATTGAGACAGAGATCCCATGCCTGAGGCCCTAATGTGGAAATTAATTTAGAGAACTGATATCTGCCCTGCCCCAGGTTAACTAAGGCTATTTTAAAATATAACAAGTTTCTGTGTCTTAATTATTGCTAGCTGGGCCTATAGGTAATACTGATAACATGTGTAATTTTAAAACATTAATTTAAAAAATTATATTCTTTTTTCTTACCCTGCACAAAACTTAACTCCAGATGGATGTGAGAAGGACTGCAATTTAATCATGATATCCTAAATCTGTTAAAATAGAAAATTGAGGAATAGATTTGTTTGCTTGTTTGCAGGGGAAGATGTTTTTAACAGATTGTACAAGCAAATATTACCAATAGTGCAAGCAGAGACATCAGAACCAACAATTAGTTTATAAGATCTTATTTATCTAAAGAGTTTCTGTATACCAAAGTAAACCATCATTCAAGGGAAAAGGAAGACAGAAGAATGGGGGGAAAATCCTTACCAGCTTTGCATCTGACAACAAGCTCTTGTTTTAAATAAAAATACCAAATGTTTTACTTTACCAATAAATACTCAGGAGCCAGATGCTGGAGTGAAAACCTGCTAGATCAGGGAGGGAGAGAAAGCACCCAGATGACCATCCTACTTAGCTTACGTCCTAATGGAAAAGGCCCAAAAGTCTCACTAGCTTACCTGACAGCCCAGGAAGAAAAGGCCAAAAGTCTCAAAGCCAAAGGATTGTTAGATCAAAGCACAAAATACAAAGTCAAAGGAGCTGAAGAGTTCAAAATTTAAAAAGGCAAAAGCTAAATGCTAAAAAGCTAAGAGTCCAGGAGCTAAGGAGCTCCTTCTACTTCTATATGGTGTCTTAAACACCCTGCACTCAAATTCCCTCCTACACTTTACTCCATTATGAGCTGACTTTTTCCTCTGCCTCTTGACCTAGGGTTAATTTTATTAAATCACGTGTGCAAAAAGCACTTGCATTAAAGGTGTGTGCTAGGGTTGGCTGAACCACAACTAAATCACTTGTTTACAATAAACAGAAAGTACTTCAACTAAAGGTGTGTTAGGGTTCAACTACAAGAAACAAGGATTTACAGTTCACAATCTAAGGGATCATGATGGGATCAAAGACACTTATTTATAGTTCACAATCTATGAGATCAAAGATCTTGCAACAGGAGTCTAATGTCTAGAACATAACTTCAAGAATCCATGAATCTAAGCATGAAAAGAACATACTGGTTTAAACCCTGTTACGTTATTAAATAAATAAATAAATAAATAAATAAATAAATAACAATTTCGGACACAACACTAAGCAAAATTATCAAAGATGAAACACAAAAGGACAAGAAATATTTAAAAGATTGTACATCATTGCTAGCTATCAAGTAGATGCATATAATCAGAGGCAATTTCGGTACCCAGGTAAACCCCCTGCTCATGGGCAACCAGTACTCCCCTAGCACACATGCAGCCTACCTACAAAAGCTGAAACCCAATAAAATAAGTCCATAACTAATTTTATGAAGATGATAGAGGTCCCTAAAATGTAAACAAATAAATTTCCTAAAGTAATTGAAGAAAGGCTTACTACCTTGAATTGTGTGCCATAGACCACTCATCTATCCTGCCACCCAGAAATTTGTGGTACATTTACATAATGGGATACTACTCAATTGTTAAAAGCAAAGAAGTCTTAAAATTTACAGGCAAATGGATGGAACTAGAAACAATCTTCCTGAGTGAAGAAACACAGACCCAAGGAAGTTAACTAGACCCATTAAAACAAAGGCAACAACAAATAATTTCACACCACCAAAACCAAAATAAGAGAATACACACACACACACACAACAACAACTAATAACAATAATAATAATAATAATAATAATAATAATAACAACAACAACAACAACAACAGGGATTAACAATCATTGGCCATAAATAATCTCTTAATATCAATGGTCTCAATTCTACAATAAAAAAGACATAGTCTAACAGAATAGATCGAAAAATAGGATCCATCCTGCTGATGCATACAAGAAATACATTTCAACATCAAAATTAGTCATTACCAGACAGACAAGGTAGCACACACTCATAATTCCTGCACTCTAGAGGAAAAAGTAGGTGGATCTCTGTGAGTTCAAAGGCAGCCTGTTCTACAAAGTGAGTCCAGTACAGTCAAGGCTACACAGAGAAATCGTCTCTTGTCTTTAGGTCTAGATAGATGTTTTAAGTTGATAAGTTGATAATGATGAGATATGATTGATACTGGTTTATATTTAGAATTTTAGATGCACCAAGATTGGAAAGATGCTTTCTTTAAGGCCGCCAAATATAAATAGCAAAAATACTATGAATATAAAATTTATATAACTCCTGATTGTTTCCTGGTTCTTCTTACTGTAGGTAGTATATTGTGTATATGTGTAATTATATAAATGTATATCCAAAAAATAAAATATTTTTAAAAGAATTTTTCAAAAAGTTTAAAAAAAGAAAGAAAACAAAACAAAAAATAGATATTGAATCAGAATAAAAGGTTGAAAATATTTTCTAAATATATGGACAGAAGAAACAAGTTGGCGTAGCCATTCTAATATCTAAAGAAAAAAAGACTTTGATCCAAAATTAATCAAAAGAGATGGAGGAAGGTATTTCATATATATTAAGGAAAACAGCACCAACATGATATTGCAGATATTTCCATTCTTAATGGCTATGCCCCAAACACAAGGACACACACATTTGTAACAGAAACATTTCTACAGCTCAAATCACACATCGAAACCCATGTATTGATAGTGGGAGATTTCAATACCTCACTCTCACCAATGGACAGGTCATCCATACAATATTAAGCAGAGAAATAATAAACTTCCAGACATTATCATTCATATGGACCTAACATATTTTTACAGAACATTTCACCAAAGACAAAAGAATATACCTCCTTCTCAATACCTCATAGAACATTCTCCAGAATTGATGAGATACTCAGTCACCAAGTCTCAATGGATACAAGAAAATTGATATAACCCCTGTATCCTATAAGATCATTATGGAATAAGGTGGATTTCAAAGTCAACAAACTCATGGAAACTGAAATACTCCCTACTGAATGACTAGTGGATCAAGATCAAAATAAAGACAAAAATTAATGAGTTCCTATAATCCAAAAAAATGAATATACAACTTACCAAACCTTATGGGACACATTGAAAGCAGTGTTAAGAGGAAAGTTCATCAAACTAAGTGCCTTCATAAAGAAATTGGAAAGATCTAATATGAGTAATTTTACAGAACAGCCAAAGCTCAAGAACAAAAATTTAAAAATTAATCGAAGAGGAATAGAAGGCAGTAAATAATCAAACTCTGGACTGAAATCTATAAAATTCAAAGAAAGACATCTAAAGAATCAATGAAATGGAGAGTTGTATCTTAGAGAAAGTCAACAAGATAGGCAAACTCTTATATGAACTAATTAAAAGACAAAGAGAGAATATTCAAATTAGCAAAATTAGTAAGGAAAAGAATTATATAACGAAACCTATAACACCTAAGGAAAAAGAAGCAGTCACTAAAAGATTTCCAACATCAACAACAAAAGAATACTGGGTCTAGATTGTTTTAGTGCATAATTCTTCTGGAATTTCAAAGAAGCACCAATGCCTATGTATGCCCCAAAATTAAACAAAACTAATTTATTTTAAGAGGCCACAGTCATCCTGATACTCAAGCCACACAGAGTTCAACAAAGAGAATTACAGACAATTTTTTCTCAAGAACTTTGATACAAAAATACTCACAAACAAAATACAAGGACCCAGTCAAAAGTTTGTCTACAGTGATCAAGTAGGTTTTATCCCAAAGTTGCAGAAATAGTTCAGCATGCTTAAATAAGTCACTGTAACCCAGCATGTAAACAAACTGCAAGGAAAAATGCATTATCACTTCATGAGAGGCTAAAAACTTCCTTTGACAAAATCTAACACCCCTTCATGATAAAAGTATTGGGAAGATCAGGGATATAAGACACCTAAATGTAATAAAGGCAACATACAGCAGGCCTATAATTAGGAAAGGAGAGAACTGCAATAGTACAAATTCACTAAAAACACCAGTAGCCCTCCCATACACAAATGACAAAGGGGTTGAGAAAAAAATCAGGGAAACAACAGCCTTCTAAATAGCCACAAATTTTAGAAAATACTTTGGGGGTGACACTATACAAGCAAGTGAAAGACCTATATAACAAGAATTTCAAATCTCTGAAGAAAGAAATTATAAGAAAATGGAAAGAACTCTTATGCCAATGGAGCAGTAGGATGAACATAGTAAAAATGGCCATCTTACCAAAAGATGGAGATTCAACGAAATTCCCATAAAAATTCCAAAAATGATCCTTTACAGACCATGAGAAAGCAATCTTCAACTTCATGGGAAATATTTTTTTTAAACATGATTGCTAAAACAATTCTGTACAACAAAAAAACCACCTGGAGGTATCACTATGACTGGTTTCTAGCTATGCTACAGAACAATAGTGATAAAAACCACATGATGTTGGCATAAAAGTAGGAAGGTTGATCAATGGAATAAAATCAAAGACCCAGATAAAAATCCACACATCAATGAACACCTGGGGTTTTTTAATAAAGAAGTCAGATATATAAAATTGGGCAAGGGGGAATGCATCTGCAAAAATTCTCTGAATATAGCCAGATGTCATCATGCAGAAATGTCATAGACATCAGGATAAGTCATTAAAAGCTTTGCTTGATGAAGTTCCAGAGACCTCTGACTGTCCAGCATGATCACTAGCCATCCAGAGCAACTGTTGAGGTTTTGCTTGACAAAGTTCCAAAGATCTCTGGCTGATTACCACTGCCCCTAAATATTATGTATGGTCCAGGTGTAATGCCGTTTAGAAATCTGCTATACGGGGTCCAAGATGGCGTCGACCAGTAGGTACCATAGCTGATCTACTCCGAGGAGACCAGGGACGTGAATGGAGCCACAGACTGCTGGATTTTGAGAACTGTAGGTGAGTGGGGCCCCAAACGCCACAGACCACCAGGGGGTCTAACCCCGGGACAAGCAACAGTCCGGAGGAGCTAAACGCACTCCCCAAACCCTGAAACGGAATCCACAACTAAGCTACAGCGGACACATAAAACCCAAACTCGCCATTTGGGGAGGGGATTCTCCAGAGCCCCCAGCCTGAGGAGTCTCAGCAAATAGGGTGAAACCACCAGTGAACCTCTCCATCCACACCACGCCAAACTGCGGAGGTCACTTGCCTAGCCCGGGAGCATTCGGGCTAGAAGATACAGGGGACTCCCGCCAGCAGCCTAAATCGCCATTGTCGCCAGCTGCCCACCAGGGCTGCCGGCACTGACCCGGCACTCCCTAAACAACAGAACCTAGCTGGGTCCATTCTTGCAGGCCCGCGACAGGACCTCCCATAATATAGGGAGCCTGGGGTCGACTTGCAGGGTCTATCTGCTGACCTAAAGTGACTTGGGAGCATTTGGGCTTTCACTGGCAGAAAGAGAAGATACAGGGACTCCCGCCAGCAGCCTGAATTGCCATTGTTGCCAGCTGCCTGCCCGGGCTGCCGGCACTGACCTGGCACTCCCTAAACAACAGAACCTAGCTGGGTCCATTCTTACGGGCCCGCGACAGGACCTCCTATAATATAGGGAGCCTGGGGTCGACTTGCAGGGTCTATCTGCTGACCTAAAGTGACTTGGGAGCATTCGGGCTTTCACTGGCAGAAAGAGAAGATACAAGGGACTCCCGCCAGCAGCCTGAATCGCCATTGTCGCCAGCTGCCCACCAGGGCTGCCAGCACTCCCTAAACAACAGAACCTAGCTGGGTCCATTCTTGTGGGCCC
>OU015752.1:68008202-68065337 GCA_907169655.1 Acomys percivali
AACAACAGAACCTAGCTGGGTCCATTCTTGTGGGCCCGCGACAGGACCTCCTATAATATAGGGAGCCTGGGGTCAAATTGCAGGGTCTATCTGCTGACCTAAAGTGACTTGGGAGCATTCGGGCTTTCACTGGCGGAAAGAGAAGATACAGGGGACTCCCGCCAGCAGCCTGAATCGCCATTGTCGCCAGCTGCCAGCACTAACCCCCAGGCACTCCCTAAACAACAGAACTTAGCTGGGTCCATTCTTGCGGCCCGCAACAGGACCTCCCATAATATAGGGAGCCGTGGGTCAACTTGCAGGGTCTATCTGCTGACCTAAAGTGACCTGGGAGTGTCCTGGCATATAGGGGCGTGGAAACTGCTGCCTCCTTGGATATTGCCAGTGGCCTGAAACCATACTGTCTCAGGCCCACCAGGCACTGATCCTATAATTTCCAACAGGCAGATCCTAGCTGGGTCAGCTCCTGCAGACCCAGCAAGAACTCCCAAATTCATGGGAGAGGCTGGAAGCTCCTAAAGAGTATAGAGGCAGAGCTAAAAGACAGCTACAACCCAGAAGATCTGATACACCTGTGGTCTTGGCTACAAAGTAACAGGAAAGACAGGCAGTTGGGATCAACCTACATAACCAGAGAGCTTGTGTGCTGACCTTACTCTAGATCCCAAAACTGCTGATCTGAATTACAGCAATAAGGTGAAAAGGCCCAAACAGAAACCTACTTTGCATGACTCAGCCTGGTGCCTAAGGTGTTGAGAAAAATCTCCAGGAGTAGACCTGAATCACCTGCCTGGTCCAGGGAAATATTCCCTGATCCCCACAGGTAAGGGCACCCTACCTATAATTAGACACCAACTATCCACTCCCAAACAGGGAAGGTCACTACAAACTACCTCCCAACATCAGAGTCACCAAAATGACAAGGGGACAACGAAAGAACGCTAACAAAAACCAAAACAGGATGGCATCACCAGATCCCAGCAATACCAATGAAAACAACATGGAGAACCCAACAACAATTGATATACAAGAAAACTACCTCAAGTCCTTAGTAAGTAAGATGATAATGGAAGAAACAAATAAAATCTGTAAACAAATGCAGGAGGAGGCAAACAAGAGGGCTGAAGACTTAAAAGAGTCATATAAAGAGGCATTTGAAGAATATCAGAAAAATACAAATATCCAGATGAAGGAAATCATTAAAACAGTTCAAGACCTGAAGATAAAAATGGAAGCTATCATAAAAGAACACACGGAAGAAAAACGTGATCGAGAAGCTTCAGAAAAGAAAGCAAGCATCTCAGAGGTGGCCTTATCTAACAGATTGCAAGAAATGGAAGAACGAATATCGGGACTTGAAGATACAATCGCAGAACTGGAAACATCCGTCCAGGACAATGCTAAATCTGAAAATTTCCTGACACAGAGCATCCGTGAAATAAAAGACAACATGAAAAGACGAAACTTGAGAATAATAGGGATAGAGGAAAGAGAAGGCAACCGACTCCACACCCCAGAGAATATCTTTAATCGAATAATAGAAGAAAATTTCCCCAATTTGAAGAAGGAGATGCATACGAGCATACAAGAGGCCTACAGAACACCAAATAGAATAGACCTGAAAAGAAAATCTTCCCGCCACATAATAATAACAACACAAAATATACAGAATAAAGAAAAAATATTAAAAGCGGCAAGAGAAAAAGGCCGAGTAACATATGAAGGCAAACCTATCAGAATTACTCCTGACTTCTCAGAAGAGACCATGAAAGCCAGAAGGGCCTGGACAGAGGTTCTGCAAACCCTAAGAGAACACAGATACCAGGCAAGAATACTTTACCCAGCGAAATTATCAATAACCATTGACGGAGAAAACAAGATATTCCATGACAAAAACAAATTCAAACAGTACCTAGCCACAAATCCAGCTTTACAGAAGTTACTACAAGGAAAACTCCACCCCAAAGGGTCAAACTACAACCAAAACTACATAGGAAATAGGTAACTATACCATCACAAAATCACAACCTCACAAAATCTCGACTGTTACAAATACCAAAAATGAAGGGACTTAGCAATCACTGGACATTAATATCTCTCAACGTCAATGGTCTCAATTCTCCAATAAAAAGACACAGACTAACTGACTGGATGCATAAACATGACCCAACATTCTTCTGCATTCAAGAAACACATCTCAACCACAAGGACAGACATTGTCTCAGAGTGAAAGGTTGGGGAAAAATATACCAAGCAAATGGTCACAAGAAACAAGCTGGGGTAGCCATTCTAATATCTAATAAAATAGACTTTCAACCAAAATTGATCAAAAGGGATGAGGACGGACACTTCGTTCTCATCAAAGGTAAAGTCAATCAAGAAAACATCACGATTTTGAACATCTATGCTCCTAATACAAGGGCTCCCACATTTGTAAAAGAGTTATTAACAAAGCTTGAACCACTCATTGATACCCACGCATTAATAGTGGGAGACTTCAACACCCCACTTTCACTCAAGGATAGGTCCTTGAATCAAAAACTAAGCCGGGAAATAACTTCATTAACCAATGCCATGAATCATATGGATCTAACAGATATCTACAGAACTTTCCACCCAAATGCAAAGGAGTATACCTTTTTCTCAGCACCCCATAGAAAGTTCTCCAAAATTGATCATATAGTGGGTCACGAAGCAAACCTCAACAGATACAAGAGGATTGAAATAATACATTGTATCTTATCAGATCACCATGGTCTAAGGCTGGACTTCAACAACAACAACAGAAATAACAAAAGGCGTACTAACACGTGGAAACTAAACAACTTTCTCCTTAATGACACATGGGTCATGGAAGAAATAAGGGGAAAAATAAAAGACTTCCTGAAATTCAATGAAAATGATGGAAAAACATATCCAAATTTGTGGGACACATTGAAAGCAGTGCTAAGAGGAAAATTCATAGCACTAAGCGCCTTTAAAAAGAAAATGGAAACATCCCACATAAACAACTTAACAACACATCTGGAAGCTTTAGAAAAAAAAGAAGCAGAAACACCCAAGAGGAGTAGACGCCTAGAAATAATCAAACTCAGGA
Organism: Acomys percivali; assembly: GCA_907169655.1. Taxonomy (NCBI): domain Eukaryota; kingdom Metazoa; phylum Chordata; class Mammalia; order Rodentia; family Muridae; genus Acomys; species Acomys percivali. The sequence goes on from OU015752.1 coordinate 68,011,300, forward strand.
CTGAAATCAATAAATTAGAAACAAAGAGAACAATCCAAAGAATCAACAAAACCAAGAGCTGGTTCTTTGAGAAAATTAACAAGATAGACAAACCATTAGCCAATCTAACTAAAAGACAGAGAAACACTATCCAAATTAACAAAATCAGAAATGAAAAGGGAGACATAACAACAGACACCGAAGAAATAGAAAGAATCATAAGAACCTACTTTAAAGGCATTTATGCCACAAAATTAGAAAATCTAAGGGAAATGGACAATTTTCTCGACCGATTCCATTTGCCAAAATTGAATCAAGACCAGATAAACAAATTAAATAGCCCTATTTCTCCTATAGAAATAGAAGCAATCATTCATAGTCTCCCAACCAAAAAAAGCCCAGGGCCAGATGGCTTCAGCATAGAATTCTACCAGTCCTTCAAAGAGGAGCTAATACCAATACTATTCAAGCTATTCCGAAAGATAGAAATGGATGGAATATTACCAAATTCATTCTATGAGGCCACAGTCACATTGATACCCAAACCCCACAAAGACGCAACAAAAAAAGAGAATTTCAGACCAATTTCTCTTATGAACATTGATGCAAAAATACTTAACAAAATACTCGCAAAGCGAATACAACAGCTTATCAAAGACATCATTCACCATGACCAGGTAGGATTCATTCCAGGCATGCAGGGATGGTTTAACATATGAAAATCCATCAATGTAATCCACCATATAAACAAACTGAAGAGAAAAACCACATGATCATCTCTTTAGATGCAGAAAAAGCATTTGACAAAATCCAACACCCATTTATGTTTAAAGTTCTGGAAAGATCAGGAATACAAGGCACTTTTCTAAACATCGTAAAGGCTATATACAGCAAACCAATAGCCAACATTAAATTAAATGGAGAGATACTCAAGGAAATCCCTCTAAAATCGGGGACCAGACAAGGCTGCCCACTTTCCCCATACCTCTTCAATATAGTTCTTGAAGTTCTAGCCAGAGCAATAAGACATCAAAAGGAGATCAAGGGTATCCAAGTGGGAAAGGAAGAAGTCAAATTATCCCTATTTGCAGATGATATGATAGTGTATATTAGTGACCCCCAAAATTCCACCAGAGAACTCCTACAGCTGATAAACACCTTCAACAAATTGGCAGGATACAAAATAAACTCAAAAAAGTCAGTAGCTTTCCTATATACAAATGACAAACAGGCAGAGGAAGAAATTAGGAAAACTACTCCCTTCACGATAGCCAAAAGCAATATAAAATACCTAGGAATAACCCTAACCAAGCAAGTGAAGGACTTATTTGAAAAAAACTTTAAATCTCTGAAGAAAGAGATTGAAAATGACATCAGAAGATGGTGGGATCTACCTTGTTCGTGGATCGGGAGAATTAACATAGTAATAACGGCCATTTTACCAAAAGCCATTTACAGATTCAATGCAATCCCTATCAGAATACCTACAAAATATTTTGAAGATATTGAAAGAACAATTCTCAACTTCATATGGAGAAACAAAAAGCCCAGAATAGCAAAAACAATCCTATACAATAAAAAATCCTCTGGAGGAATCTCCATACCTGATCTCAAGCTGTACTATAGAGCAACAGTAATTAAAACAGCATGGTACTGGCACAGCAATAGGCTAGTGGATCAATGGAATCGAACTGAAGACCCAGAGATGAATCTGCACACATTTGGTCACTTGATTTTTGACAAAGAAGCCAAATCCATTCAATGGAAAAACGACAGCATCTTCAACAAATGGTGCTGGTCTAACTGGATGTCTACATGTAGAAAAATGCAATTAGACCCCTATTTGTCACCATGCACAAAAATCAAGTCCAAGTGGATTAAAGACCTCAACCTAAAACCAGAGACATTAACCCAATTAAAGGAAAAAGTGGGGAAGAGTCTGGAACACATAGGTACAGGAGACAACTTCCTGAACAGAACACCAACAGCCCAGGCCTTAGCATCAACAATTAATAAATGGGACCTCATGAGGCTGAGAAGCTTCTGTAAGGCAGGTGACACTGTCAAGAGAACAAAGAGACAGCCTACAGACTGGGAAAAGATCTTCACCAACCCTTCATCTGACTAAGGTCTAATATCCAAAATATATAAAGAACTCAAGAAATTAAACACTACCAAACCAAATAACCCAATAGAGAAATGGGGCTCAGAACTAAACAGAGAATTCTCAATAGAGGAATATCAAATGGTGGAGAAACACTTAAAGAAATGCTCGACCTCCTTAGTCATCAGAGAAATGCAAATCAAAACGACACTGAGATTCCATCTTACACCCATCAGAATGGCTAAGATCAATAATTCAACTGACACCACATGCTGGCGAGGATGTGGAGAGAGAGGAACACTCCTTCATTGCTGGTGGGAATGCAAACTAGTACAATCACTTTGGAAATCTATCTGGCGCTTTCTCAGAAAACTGGGAATAGGGCTTCCTCAAGACCCAACTATCCCACTCCTTGGAATATACCCAGAAGATGCACTACCACACAACAGGGACATATGTTCAATCATGTTCATAGCCTTATTCATAATAGCCAGAACATGGAAACAACCTACGTGTCCATCAGTAGAAGAGTGGATAAAGAAACTGTGGTATATTTACACTATGGAATACTACTCAGCTATTAAAAACAAGGAATTCCCGAAATTTGTGGACAAATGGATCGAACTAGAAATTATCATAATGAGTGAGTTCACCCAGAAGCAAAAAGAGTCAAATGGTATATACTCACTTATATCGAGACACTAGGCCAAGGAGTACGCCCCCATGATAAACTTTACCTACCAAGAAAGTGGGTCAGAGGGGAGAAAATCCTATTGAGACTTTAGGGGTGAGAAGCCTGGAAGAATGAGGAAATAGAGGGATCCAGGGGGTCCTGGAAAAATACAGGCGGGTCTGGGCCCTCTAGTCCTCCTCAAACTATGGCACCAGCCAAGGAAAATATAGCAGTAAACTTCGAACCCCTACCCAGTCTAGCCGATGGACAGGACATTCTCCACCATTAAGTGGAGAAGGGGATCTGACTTTCACACAAACTCTGGTGCCCCATATTGGACCATGTCCCTTGGATGGGGAGGCCTGGTGGCACTCAGAGGAAAGATAATAAGTCACCAAGAAGAGACTTGATACCCTAGGAGCATATACAGGGGGAGGAGGTCCCCCTCAGTCACAGACATAGGGGAAGCGAGTAGAGGGGGAAACGGGAGGGAGGAAAGAAAGGGAGGATACAAGGGATGGGCTAACAATTGAGATGTAATATGAATAAATTAATAAATAAATTAATTAATTTTAAAAAAAAGAAATCTGCTATACATCTTAAAAATTGTTTTTCTCTTTCTTTCTAAGCCCTTATGAAATTCATACAAGGAAAACTTTTTCTGACAGAAAATGTTGAAAGAGGGCATCTGACCCAAGGCTTGAGACAATGTTAAAGTTTTTTGCTCTGACTGTGAGCACTCAAGCAGAAACTGCATGAAAGAAAGTTAAGACCTTGGCATAGCTATACTTGACTAGACACTATAAGCTTTAGAAAAGTTTCTTTACAATCTGCTTTGAGAGCAAGAGGATGTGGGCTTGGAACATCATGCTTTACAGTATTTTACAAAAGAGTACCCCTTGGTAGTTAGCCTAGGCTTGGATAGCCCAACTGTTGGTCTGGGACTGAAAGTAGGTCAAATTTTTTCTTTTGTTGAAGAACATTTAGTTTCAAGCTATTTGCTATAACAATCATGTAAATACACTGGCTTTAGCCTGGGGAAATTTATGATTAAACTTTCCCAAGTATTGCTTAAGAAATAATAAGCAGGTACGGCTGACCATTGTTTGGATATTGATTGATTTTTTTCTGTATGCTTTATCATAGGTTATACAGAACTGTTTGAAATTTTTTGATAGATTGTTTTCTTGCACTGTTGGTTTTTAAAGGCTCTATTGATTGTAAAAGAAGAGAAAATCATGATGTAATCTGTATTGAAAAAAATTGAACTTCATTTCAATAAAATACTTGTGTTAGCCCATGGAGACAGTTAATTGGACAAACAGACAGCAAGCAAGATGGAGACAGAAACAGATAGAAAAGTTCTCCTGGGCTTTAAGACCTTCAGCTTGTACCTCATATGCCTGAGTCTCTAAGTATTTCTTTTTTCTTGTTTTTCAACCTCTCCTCAACAACTAGTTCCTTGAGCTAGTTGCTCAAGCGATGGTTGGTTTCCCTTAACCAGTCAGTCACCACCTGCTCAATCCTCCCTACTTCAGATCTTCTCTCCTCTTTGCTGTTCCCAGAGCTTGTCTTGGGGAGTGGCACAGAAGAATGCATATTAATCCATATCTATCACCATGCACAAAACTCAAGTCTAAGTGGATCAATGACTACAACATAAAACAAAATTCACTAAACCTACTAGAAAAGAAAGTGGACAATTACCTTGAGCATAATGGCACAAAAGACAACTTCCTAAACAGAAGCACAGGCATTAAGATCAACAATTAATAAATTAATATAACTAAAAAGTGTCTGCTAAGCAAAATACGCCATCAATTGGACAAAACAACAGACTATGAAATGAGTAAAGATTTTTCACCAACATATGATAGTTTATCAACAATATGACAGAGGACTATTATCCAAAATATATAAAGAATCTAAAAAATAAGACATCAATAGGCCAAATAATACAATTTAAAATGTGGTATAAATCTAAACAGAAAATTTCCAGCACAGAAATCTCAAATGGCTGAGAAACACTTAAAGTTCTCTTCTTCATCCTTAGCCATCAGGGAAATGCAAATCAAAGCAACTTTAAGATTCCATCTTATACCTGTGAGAATCACTGAGTTCAAAAACATCAATGACAGCTCATGCTGGCAAGGATATGCAGCAAAGGCAACACTCCACTACTACTGCTGGAAACACAAACTTGTAGAGACACTTTGGAAGTCAATATGGCAGTTTCTCAGAAATTTGTGAATTGATCTAGCCCAACACCCAACTATAACACTCCTGGGTTTATACCCAAACAAGCTCCATACTGTAGCAAGGACACTTGTTCAACTATGTTTGTTACAACTTTATATATAATACTCAAAAAGTTGGATCAACTTAGGTGTCACTGAACCAAAGAATAGATAAATAAAATGGAGTGCTACTAAGCTGTTAAGAGCAATGATATAATGAAGTTTGCAGATAAATAGAACTAGAAAAAAATCAAACTAAGTGAAATAACTGAGATCCAGAAAAACATATATAGTATGGATTCCCTTATGAGTGGATATTAGCTGAAAAGTAAAAAACAATCATGGTGCAATCCAAAGACCCAGAGAAGATCCAGTATAAGAAGGCCTCAAGTCAGTGACACATGGATCTTCCTGGAAAGGGAAAACAGATTAGATTTTTTTTGGGGGAACTAAAGCCATATGGGCATGGGAACAGGAGGGTACATATGGGGACTCTAAGCATTATGTTATTGTGCACTGTGTAAATATTCAGATGCTGATATCTGTGTGCACACCCCCATGTCTGGTTGTAATCTTTGTCTGAGAATCTTCTGTCTAAACTCTGCTCCCCAGTTGTCTCCTGATATGCCAATAAAGGAGCTTAACCGTCAATCACTGAGCAGAAGACAAAATAGGGGTAAATTTCCTACCAGTCAGGAGAGGAAGAGATAGAGAGGAAGTAGGGATTCAACCATGAGCAGAGGTCCAAAAGACATGAGAAAAGAGCAGCTAAAGTAGAGAAAGCCATAAAATGAAAGTATTTGGGGAATTTTGGCAAAGGGGAAACCACACTAGCATAGAGGATTAAGAATAGATTAATATCACTCAGTTCTTACATTGTGAGACTTATTAAACAAATAAATAGTCCAGTATCAATTAATTATATGCTATCTGGGTTAAGGACAAATTGCAGCGTACATATTTATAAAACAAACATTAAGAGGGAGTAGAGTGAGAGAGTAATAGAGAAGACTGGATTTGAAGGGGGTAGTTTGGAAGGAATGTAGAAAAGTAGTACAGAGGAAACTCCATGGAATCTATGGGAATCACCCTAGTGAAATCTCCTAGTCACATAGGATACAGAACATGAGCTGGCAACCTTCTATAACCAGTTAATGCTTCCAGCAGGGAAACTGGAACATCAACCTAGGCACAAAACCTTTGACTTACTATATCCTGCCTGCAATATAATCTAGAGTAATGGTGGTGAATAACCTGTAGGAGTGGCCCACCAAGGACTGGTCCAACATGAGGACAACAGCATGAGACAAAGCCCATGCCTGACCCTGTGTGGATGACAAGCAACCTGAAGCTGGGCAGCCCGGAGATCCAGGATAGAACCAAATATAACTGGAAAAAGAAAACAGCAATGAAATAATTTCTGTTAATACTTTGTTATGTTACTAGATTGGTATCTAGCCCAATTGTCATCAGAAAGGCATCATGCAGCAAATGATGTACAGACCCTGAGTCAAACACTAGACAAAGCCAGGAGTACACCTGTGCTGGTCTGAGCTAAGTCCTCTTCATATATATTATGGTTATATAAATTGGTATTCTTATAGTACTCCTAACAATAGTAGTGGGGAAGGGGTATATCTGCCACTTTTGCCTGAGTTTGTTACCTGTATCCTCCTACTTGACTAGCTTTGATATGAAGGTTTGTATCTAATCTTGTAATTTGTTTCATTTTTCTTTATTGCTTATTCACTTTACATCCTGGTCATAGGCCCATCCTTTCTCTCCTCCAAGCCCCACCCTCCCTTTCTCTCCCCCATTCCCTTTCCCTATTCCTCTTTGTTATTTGTATTCCATTGTTATTTGTATTTTTGGTTGATATTCCTAGGAGGACTATTTTATTTTGTTTTGTTTTTTAAGTTTTAAGGAAACAGGTGAGGAGTGGATCTAGGAAAGAGGGGATAGGGCATGCAATAGTCAAGGCAAAGGAAATTGTGGTTGTGGTATCACATATGTACCGAATAAAAATGTTTAAATGCATAGAATTATTTTGATACTTTATTTTACTCCAACCAAAATAGCTAAAATCCAACAAAACAAACTATCAAATACTTTTGAGGATATGAGGAATGAGAAAAAGTTATTCATTGTGGGTAGGAGTGAAAATTGGTATGTCCACTATGGAAATCCTTGTGGCAGTTCATCAGCAAGCAATCTAGAAGATCTACCATATAATCCAGCTTCACTACTCTTGGACATATGCCTAAAAGTAACTATATACTATTATAGATATATTTGCTCATCATCATTCATTGCTCCTTTGTTCACAACAGCCACAAAATAAATGTAGCCTTCCTGTTCGGTGACTGATGAATGGTTTTATTTATTTATTTATTTATTTATTTATTATGTATTTATTCATTCATTCATTCACTTTACATGCTGGTAGTACACACATCCCTCCTCATCTTCCAGTCCCACTCTTTCTCCCTCTCCCCCATCCTCCTTCCCCTAATTCTCAGAAAAGGGGATCCCCTGTTCCAGTCTAATCTAGCTCATTAAGTTGTGTCAGGAGTGAGTTGTGGTCTCCCCCTGTGGCCTCCCCCTGTGGCCTCCCCCTGTGACCTCCCCCTGTGGCCTCCCCCTGTGACCTCCCCCTGTGGCCTAGCAGGGCATTTACATCAAGAGTAAGTAATCATGGTACTTTAGGTGAGAGAAGCATGGGAGAATGGGGAAATAGAAGGATCCAGGGGTTTCTAGAAACCTACAAGAAGATTATGATGGGTGGATCTGGGTCCTGGGGTCCTGCTCAAACTATGGCACCAGCCAAGGAAAATATAGGCAGTAAACTTCGAACCCCTACCCAGACCTAGCCAATGGACAGGATATACTCCACCGTTGAGTGGAGAGTGAGGTCTGACTTTCATACAAACTCTGGTGCCCCATATTTGACCACGTCCCCTGGATGGGGAGGCCTAGTGGCACTCAGAGGAAGGATAGCAGGCTACCAAGAAGAGACTTGATACCCTATGAGCGTATACAGGAGGAGGAGGTCCCCCTCAGTCACAGACATAGGGCAGGGGAGTAGGGGGGAAGCGGGAGGGAGGGAGGAATGGGAGGTTACAAGGCATGGGCTAACAACTGAGATGTAATATGATTAAATTAATAAAATATTTTTAAAAAACAAAAATACATAAATAAACCAGTGCAGCATAATTAAAAGAAGAGTAAGAAATCAAAAAGCAGTCTCAGCACGCCCCTCTGGGCCCTAGTTAGCTGGCTCTGTTGATCTTCTTGTGACGCTCCTCTCACCTCCAGGTCCTTTCTTCATTCACCCTAGTTTTCCAAAAGCTCAATGCTTTGTTATAAGTCTCAGGATCTGTTTCGAAGCACTGCTGGGTGGAGCCTCTCAGATAACAACTCTGCTACAGTCCTGTCTGCAAGCATAGCAGAGTATCTTTAATAGTGCCAAGAATTGGTTCCCTCCCATAAAGTGAGTCTTGGGTTGGACCAGGCATTGGTTGGACATTCCCTCAGTCTCTGCTCTATCTGCTCTATCTTTATCCCTGCACATTCTGTAGGCATAGTGAATTAAGGGTAGAATTTTTTATGGGTGGGTTGGTGCTTCCTTCCATTTACTAGGAGATTTGTCTAATTAGAGAGTGACCTTTTCAATCTTTATAGGCCTTGCTTCTAGGCACCTCTGGAAAGTCTCCCTCATATCCTCCCAGGAGCCTACCCTGACTTAGGTCTCCAGCTTCTCACACAGATGCCCTGCCCATAGTTTCTTGTTTCTCTACAGGCCTTCTGACCTCCCCACAAGTCCTCACTGTCCCCATCTTCAAACATCTCTGTGCTTCCTCTCTCACCTTGTTTTCTCTCCTTGACTACTACTGCTGTTTATTGTATTTCCCCTTCTGAGTGAGATTTAAGAATCCTCCTTGGATCCTCCTTGTTACTGATCTTCTATGGGTTTGTCCATTTGTAGTATTTTTATCTTGTGCTATATGACTAAAGTCCACTTTTATGTGAATATATGCCTGTGTGTCTTTCTGGGTCTGTGTAACCTTACTCAAGATGATCTTTTCTATTTCCATCCATTGGCCTGCAACTTTCCTGATTTTTTTTTGTTTTGTTTTTAGTAGCAGAGTAATATTCCACTGGGTAAATGTGCCACAGTTTCATCAGAGACTTGTAGTGCTTGTCATACCCATCTTTGACTTTCTGGGTTAGAGTTACATCAAGATATTGAATATTATTTGTGGATATTTTGAAAGGTGTGGTTTTCCTAATATCTTTCTCAACTCATTTGTATAAAGGAGTGCTACTGTTTTTTATTATTGTTATTCTTGTATCCAGCCACATTGCTGATGAAGTTTATCAGCTGTAGGAGTTCTCTGGTGGATTTTTTGGTGGTCATTTATGTATACTAGCCTATCATCTGTGAATAACAAATCTTTGATTTCTTTCTTTCGATTAACAGCCCCTTGATCTCCTTTAGTTGTTTATAGCTCTAGCTAGAATTTCAAGCATTATACTGAAGAAGTATGAATAGAGTGGGCAGCTTTGTATTTTCTCTGAATTTACTGAAATTGCTTTCATTTATTATCCATTTAATTTAATGCTTTATATCAGCTTGCTGTATGTAGCTTTTATTGTGTTTCAGTATGTGTCCTGTATCCATGATCTCTCCAAGTCTTTAAAGATGAATAGATGTTGTATTTTCTCAAAGGCTTTTTCCAGCATCTAATGAGATGAACATTTAATTTATTTCAACTTGTTTGTATGGTGAATTATATAGATGGATTTTTGTATATTGAACAATCCCTGCAACCCTAGGATGAAGCTGACTTGATCCGTTTGTATGATATAGTTGAGGTTCTTGAATATGGTTTGCAAGTATTTTGTTGAGTATTTTTTGCTTCAGTGTTCATGAGTGAAATTTGTCTGAAATACTTTTTCTTTGTTGAGTTTTTGTGTCATTTATATATTGGGATGACTGTGGCTTCATAAAATGAGTTTGGAAATGTTATTTCTGTTTCTATTTTGTGGAATAGTTTGAAGAATATTAGAATTATCTCTTCTTTGTATAGCTGGTATACTTATATGCTAAAACCATCTGTCCCTGAGCTTTTTTTTTCTTGGAAGAATTTTGATAACTGTCTCTATTTCCTTAGAAGTTGTAGGGCCATTTAAACTACTTATCTGATCTTGACTTAACTTAGTAAGTGAAATCTATCAAGAAAATAATGCCTTCCTTTTAGATTTTCAAATTTTATGGAATACAGGCTTTTGAGGTAAGACCTAACAATTTTTTTTATTTCCTCAGTATCTTGTGATATATCTCCCATTTTATTTCTGATTTTGTAAATTGGATACTCTCCCTCTGCCTTTTAGTTAGTTTGGCTAAGGGATTGTTTATCTTGATTTTTCTCAACAAACCAGCTCTTAGTTTCATTGATTCTTTGTATTGTTCTCTTTCTTTCTTAGTTACTGATGTCAGCTCTGAGTTTGATTTTTTTTTCTGTCATCTACTTCTTTTTGGTGTGTTTGTTTCTCTTTGCTCTATAGCTTTCAGGTGTGCTTGTAAGTTGCTCTTTGGGATATCTCCAATTTCTTTATGAAGGCACTTAGTGCTATGAACTTTCCTCTTAGCAGTACTTTCATTGTGTCTCACAAGATTGGGGGTATTGTGTCCTCCTTTTCATTGAACTTTATAAAGTATTTAACTTCTTTCCTTATTTTGTCCCTGACCTATTGGTCATTGAGTAGGGAGTCATTCTGTTTCAATGAGTTTATAGGCTTTCTGTTCTTTCTGTCATTGTTGAGTTCATAATTCATGGTGTTCTTATGATCTGCAAGGGTTATTTTAATTTTCTTGGCTCCTTGAGGTTTGCTTTGAGACTGAGTATAAAGGTAATTTTAGGGAAGGTTCCAGGAGGTGCTGAAAAGAAAATATATTCGTTTGTGTTTGGGTGAACTTCTCCATAGTTATCTGTTAAGTTCATTTGATCATATGTCAATTAGTTTCATTATTTCTCTGTTTAGTTTCTGTCTAAATGATCTGTCCATTAGTGAGAATGATCAGTTGCAGTTTCCTATTATTCATGTGTGGGGTTAGATGTGTGATTTAAGCTTTAGTAATGTGTTTATTGGCTAATAATATTTAATATTGATGTATTATTTTAATAAATTAGCAGTTATTTTTTAACCATCCTGATACCAAAATAGCCACACAGAGATACTAGGGTCTATTTAATTCACCTACAGCACAATGCTATGCAATAACTACTCTATCCTAAACCTCCAAGTTAGGAATAGCTTCCTCCCATTCAGATTTCCCACATTGTACTTGCTTTTCCCTCATATCCTAAGTCAAGTTCATTCTTCCTGGTGTTTTCTGGTCCTACCCACATGTATACCTCCTGCCCTTCTTTATCTTCCCTCTTGCCTCACTGGGCCATGATGTCACATTTTTTTCTGTGTTGCTCAGCATTGGTTTGTTGATTTTTATTGGCAATACTGAAAACAAATGGTGGCACTTTTATGCAAACTAGAGACAGGAGATTCTTAGAATAAGCATCACAATGATATGTCAAGATTGACACCAGATAGTGGGGTAGAGAAATCAACATTTATATGGACAATGGTAAACTATACACATTGTACAAGAACATCATTCCAAGAATAATGTTTCTTTTATGAATGTGGATGCCCTTGCATTTGAGATATATTTTTTCAGAATTGAGATGTCATCTTCATGTATTTTTCCTTTGATGAGTATGAAGTATTCTTCCCCATCTCCTTTGATTAATTTTGGTTGAAAGTTTATTTTATTACATACTAGAATGGCTACTCCAGTTGCTTCTTGGGGCCATTTGCTTGGAAAACTTTTTCAAGCTCTTTAGTCTGAGGCAATATCTACCTTTAGCACTGAGATGTTTCTTGCATGCAGCAGAATAATGGATCCTGTTTTTGCATCCATTCTCTTAACCTGTCTTTTTATTATAGGGAATTGAGGCCATTGATGTTGAGAAATATTAACGACCAGTGCTTGTTAGTTCCTGTTATTTTGATGTTGTTTGTGTATGTCTGTGTGTGTGTGTGTGTGTGTGTGTGTGTCTGTGTGTGTGTGTTTCTTATCTTTTGGTTTTACAGATGTTGGATTATATATTCCATGTGTTTTTCTTGGTGGAGTTAGATTTCTTGTGTTGGAATGTTTCTTCTAGGATCTTTTTTAGGGCTGAAATTGTGTATAGATAATGTTTAAATTTGATTTTGTCATAGAATATCTTATTTCCACCATCTATAATGTTTGAAAGTTTTTTCTGGGTTTAGTAGTCTAGGCTGACATTTGTGGTCTCTTAACATCTACATGATATCTACCCAGACCCTTCTGGCTTTCATAGTCTTGTTGAGAAGCCAAGCATAATTCCAGTAGGTTTGTATTTATATGTGATTTGGCCTTTTGCCCTTGCAGATTTTGATATTCTTTCTTTGTTCTGTACATTATTTATTATGCCTTGGGAGGATTTTCTTTTCTTGACCAATCTATTTGTTGTTCTGCAAATTTCTTTTATGTTTATAGGAATCCCTTTCTTTAAGTTAGGGAGGTTTTCTTCTATAATTTTATTAAAAATACTTTCTGACCTTTGGAACTTGGTGTCCTCTCCTTTTCTATTCCTATTATTCCTAGGTTTGGTCTTTTCACAGTGTCCCCAATTTCTTAAATGTTTTGTATCAGAAACATTTTAGTTTTAACTTTTTCTTTGACGGATATATTGACATCTTCAATTGTGTCTTTTATGCTTGAGATCCCTTTTCCATCTCTTGTATTCTGTTAGTGATGCTTATGTCTGTGGTTCCTATTCTCTTCCCTAGATTTTTCCATCTCCAGGATTGTGTTTTCTTTCTTTCTTTCTTTCTTTCTTTCTTTCTTTCTTTCTTTCTTTTTTCTTTCTTTCTCAGACAAAGTTTCTCTGTGTAGCCTTAGCTTTCCTGGACTCACTTTGTTGTCCAGGCTGGCCTTGAAGTCACATCAGTCTACCTGCCTCTGCCTCCCAATTGCTGGGATTAAACGCGTGCACTACAATGCCTGGCCTATTTTATCTCTTGAACAGTTTTATTCATTTCTTTCTCATGTTTGATTGTATTTTCCTGCATTTCTTTAAGAGAGTTATTCAATTCATTCATATGTTTGTTTGTATTTTCATGTATCTCTTTTAGAGATATAGTTTCCTCCTTTGAGGCCTCTATCATTTTAATAACCTCAGGTTTAAGAACACTTTCTTATACTTCAGGTGTGATAATATCTCCAGTGCTTGTTCTGATAGGATAACTGGTATGCAGTGGTACCATATGGTCCTGGTATTTGTTGATTTTGCTGACCTCTAGCCATCTGGTTGTTGCTGATGATAACAGACTTGGTGGTCTCTGATGACCAGGCAGTTCAGGCATAGGCAGAGGTCTCTAAGCTGAATGTTGCTCGAGCCAGCACAAGGCTCCTTGGGATGGCAAATGAGTGATTTGCATCAGAGTCTGAGTACCTCTCATCTGGGCACCTCTACTGGCCTTGTCCCAGGTGAGTAAGGCAGATCTGGAGTCACTCAGGGGAGGGCATTAAGCTAATTGTTTCACATTCAGGCCCCCCACTGGCCTTCTTGGGATGGCAGACAATGGGAGTTGGGTCCCACCTACAACTAGCCTCTCTCCTAGCTGTGGTCCGGGGCTTGAGGAGATCGGGAAGATAAGAAGCAGACTTTGGTGTTATGGAATCAGCTGTGCAGCAAACAGGCCACTGGTTTTTCAGATTCAGGTTCAGCTGCAGTCTTTTGGTGGCTGAGCAAGAACTGTACTACTGGCACTCAAATTTGGCTGGGCTCTTCCATCTTTTCCAGTGGGTTTCCACAGGGGAACTAGTAGTAACATGGATTGGTATTGGGCTGCTGACCTGTGATATCCAATTGCTGCCCTCAGAAAAGTGAAAAGAATCTGAGGTTTGGTTCCTAGAGCAGAGCATCCCTGATCCTGGACTTGTGCTCTACTTGATATAGGCAGAATGCACCAGGGGCCTCAAATCAAGGACTTTGTGTGACTCCTCTAACCAGAAAACAGATAAGAGGAACCTAGAATTGTGTGTTCCCAGCTCAAGAGATGTGCTTTAGGGTCAGCCATTAGGTTACTCAGCATAGCAATAGTCTCTTGTCTTCTACCACTCGGATACAGTACACTCTGGCCACCGCCATCTTGGAAGTCAGCCAATAAATGGATTTTTTATATAGTACACTTAGCCAGGCATAGTTACTCACACTTGTAATCCCAGCACTCAGGGAAGCAGAAAAAGGTGGATCTCTGTGAGTTCAAGGCAAGTCTAGTCCACAAAATAAATCCAGGACAGCCAAGGCCACACAGAGAAACTCTGCCTTGAAAAGCAAAGCAAAAGTAGTAATAGATGTACACAATAGAATATTATTCAGTTGTTAATAAAATGGAGCTATAAAATTTGCAGGCAATTTGAATCAAATGAAATCGATTATTCTGAGTTAGGTGACTTAGATGCACAATGACAAAGGTCACATATTTTCTTTCATTTTATAATGCTAATTTTGAATTTTTACATGTGTGTTCAAATATGAATAATCAAACAGGCACCATGGATGTAACTCCAGTGGAGAGAAGACATAATTCAGAAGTATAAAGAGTTAAAGTTGAATAATGCCACAGGAAATCCAAACGTGTTTGTCTGTGTGTCTGACGACGGTTTTGTGTACGTGTCCAGTGTTGATTGAGACTTTGACGAACAGAAGGATGGGGCAGACAGCCTCAAGTTTGTATGGGAAGCAAAGTGGGTCTCTCCTGGGTGTGGTGAGAGCCAACATCTCACTACCTGTGTACACCAAGGAATCTGATTTTATCAGTTTGTACTTTGTTTCCTTTTTTGTCTTCGTGTGACTCTTGTGAGTAAGAATCTTTTGTAGGGCGTCCAGACCAGGTCTGGTTTTCTGATTTAGGCAGAACCCGGTTACAGGGTAGGTTGCTTCTGGTTTGGTTTCTGGCAGAATGTGATGGAGGCTGCTGGCTCTCGGGACAGTCCACTGCCTTTCTAAATTTTGGTTCTTTTCTCTCCCTGTACTGGTACATTTCTGTTTGTGTAGTCCTTTTATGTTTCTGTTTGCTTATAACTGTCTCAGTTCTAGAAATGCACCAGGTCTCAGGAGTCATTCTGGCTAATGCTTTCCACTACCTGCTGAAAGCAGGGTGGCTTGAGCCTGATGCCCCCCACTTCTTGCTTGAACACTGATGTTGCATGCTGGCTGGAGGGACCTGTCTCAAGTATGAAAGTCCCTCCAAGGAACTCTGCCACAAACACAGGGTCTATTTGATCCTTCCTGGTACAAGACACCTGAGTGCTCAGCCAGAGGCCACTCCCTGTTCCCCACTGGCTTGTGCTCCCTATGGCTTGAGTGTGCAGCATTTGATGAGGGATGGAAGCAGGGTTGCCAAGGTAAGCCTACTCCCTCCTTGTCTTTTAAAATATCCTATCACTTCCACTGAACAAGCACCAGGAGGACACAGGAACTGCAGAGCATTTAGGTGGCTGCCCTTCTGCCTTGGTAAAAGCTTTTTCCAGCTTACAGTCTGGTTTCAAGCCTCGTCCCCCAAATATGGTACACTGGTCACCTGATCTGGGACACCACTGGAAAGCCACAGCTCCTGCGTATATCAATTGGATTTAACAGGTGACAAAATATTTTTCCTTTGAAATAACATCTAGAGAAAGTAAAAATAGTTATGACTGTCTATCTTAAATGCATTAATGTATGTGGTCACTATATGTTTGATTTAACTTGTTTTATTTAAATATATAAATGTATTGTGTTCCGTAAACCTCGGTTATAAATTACTGGTTATTGAAGATGGTTAAAATCTTTAACATCTGTAACAAAAAAGTTAACTTAAACTTGTAATGTAGAGTTGGAGCCATTATAAGCAGCAAGTGACATAAGTCAACATGTCTCCAAAGGCACTTTTAAATTGAGTATTTTTATGCAATTCTAGTGCTGTAATTAAAAGTAAAACTAGACTTATAAAAGGTAAGATTTAAAACAATGGTTCTTTAATAAGGTATTAAAGCTATACCTCCAACCTATACAGCTTAAGGTTATACTGTGAACTCTTATCTAAGGATTTATAATTTGCTTATTGGGTATGATGTTTAAATTTTAAGTTCAAACTCTTGTTTAAAACATATATCTGTGCCTATATGTTTGTAACACAGATGTTTTTAAATAACAACCATGTGGACCTCATGGTCTATAGCCTGCCATGTGACTCCACCATCTTGAGATAGCCATGTGGTATAAGGCAACTGTTTAGAGCCTCTTGGTCCTAATGAGATCTCTGCTTGTTATAAAGATTTGTTCAGATTAACAGACTGCTTTATTGAAGACTTTGAAAATGGGTAATTCTAAAAATAATTTGAAGTTGCGATATTAATCTTAGAGATATCCAATTGTTTACACTGTTAAAAATTTGGGTTTTGTCTCCTAAATTTGTGGTTATTATGCTCTACCTTTATTCTAAAAAAGGTAAAAATCACTGTTGTAGGAATATGTTTGGGCTTATTTTCTGAATATGGCTATGTTTTTAAATTGCCCACCACATCCTCTAACAGCATGTGGCTGGCGGCCATGTTGATTCTGTGATAAAAAGGACAGGACCATAGCCTCTCTGGCATCTAGGCTAAGGGCAGTCACATGACTAGCAAAGGCTGTCAACCACATTTAGTTGTCTTACTTAGCACAAGGTTAACTTCTGTCCTTTAATCTGGCTTTGCTATTCAGTCTTAATGATAAAATGTGGCAGAATCAGCAACATTGTCAGTCCATCAATGGACTGTATCTATTATTGAAAGTTTTGCTTTGATATTAGTTCAGAAATATATTTAAAGTTATACTAAAAACCGATGCAGTTTATGGTCAACTATATCAGGGAATCGGTTGCCTGATAGTTAATGAAACAATTCTAACCTTGGGATTGGATGGGTTTTGATTGTTCAAATCTTCGTATATTGATACAAAATTAAGGTTATATTCTGATTTCAGCGTGCTATGTATCAACTCTTTTAAAGTATTGTGCTTACGTAATTCCCCAGGCACTCGCATGTTTCTTATTAGGAAGGGGCTAGGCCTATAATAATCTCTGAAGGTTATGTGATACTACTTATAAGATCTGGAGAATCCTAGATCAAGGCAAGAGAGAACTCTGCTGAGGAAGGAGTCCACTGTTACAGACTGAACTCAGAGGCTATCAGTAAATATCAGACTTCACCCTTTCCAGCAGTTCCCAACACTTTATGGTTCTGTCATCAGCTTCTCACAGACCCCACTTGCCTCTGGCCACTAGCTAACAGTCCATTTGTCAACTTAATGTTGAACTTCCACCCATCTCCCATCCATGTGCAGAAGGCCATTCTGCACTTGAGAGAAATGGCACTGATATGCCCTCAGCTCCAACACACTTGCTCTTAAAGGGCCAGGCCTGCCATTTGGCTAGCATGCACTTCCTCACTTACTCTCTGGTCCAGCTCCCATGTCCAAAGCATTTGACCTACTGCCTGAATCTAGTGTCTATGTTTGGGGTTTGTGCAAGACTTGGATGCCAAATGAATCAGTAAGGAATTTTTATGCCTACCCCAGCTCCAGAATAATGACAAGGAGACTGCTAGTATTCATTATTAACTTATGGCACTCAGCTGGGTAGATTATGAGTTCATTTAACCTAGGAATACTGGCCTTGCCTAAGCCCCTGCCATGTGGCCAATTACCTGTTCTTCGTAGTCTCGTCCTAGCATCTGCTTCTTCATCAATGGCATGCTGGCATCCTCCATATCTCTCTCTATTCCTGACCAACTACCCCCTCTCACTCCACTTGGAAGTCCTGCCTCATCTTATTGGCCATCAGATTTTTATGAAAACCAATAAGAAGGTGATGAAGAGCAGTGTTTACAAAACACTGAGAGAGGAAATGTTTCATGAAATGGCAATGCCAAAATTTGGCCTATAATCAGATAGGCGACAGCACAGAAATCAGCATTTCAAGAATACAAGAATACTCTTAACACAATACCATCACTCCAACACAACAGCATTGGCCCTTCAATACTATACATTTGCTATCGATGAGCTGTTTAACAAGAAACAGAATTGTGTGAGAACCCAGGTAATTCGAAAAGATGGTAGTCTTGGCAGCTGTTTGATTTGGCTATAAAGTAAATGAACATGCTGTATAAAGGTCAATAACAGCAGGGCCCTGTGCCTTCTGTGATGAAACTGGCCAATGTAATCAACATTATTGAGTTAATTCTTTGACTCTATCACTCAAAATTTGCCCTGAGGTTGCAACTTCATTTGACAGATAATACACTGGATAAAAGTACCTATTTGGTAGATAAAGAGATGTCTTAATGGTGAGGAGCACTTTCTGCTTTTGCAGAGGATCTGGGTTCTGTCCCCAGCACCCACATGGCAGTTCATACCCACCTATAGGGCAAGTCTCAGGTAATCTGATGCCCTCTTTTGGCCTCCAGAGGCACCAAACAATCTGCGTATGCACATAAAGCTGCCCAATATGTACATAACAAATGAAATAAATCAAACTGCTTGGTGACTAGTGGCCTGAAATTTGAAGTTAGTGCTAATGCCTTGGGGAGTAGAGGTGAAGATAACTAGTGTTTTGTTGTTGAATCAGGGGCTATCCTTCCTCTCTGTCTCTACACAGTTCAAAAAGTTTATCTTCCCATCACACACTGATTCTGATGTATTGTTTTATAGGATACATGATTGGTAGTGGGAATGAGGAAGTGGCAGTGCAAAGGGAAGGAAGCATTTTCTCCTTAATCGTTTACTGTTCCAACTTCTCCTGAGAAAGCACTCTTTCAGAGGAACACAAAATATAGACATTGAGATTGTAGCCACCTGTTGCTTACAGAAAACAGTAGGGTGCCCAGGGCCTGGCACGACATACCAGAAAAAACAGACTTTGTCTGAGAGGCTATGTAGGTCGCTGGACTTCTGCCACACCCTCCTTCCAGTGACCACAGCACCAGTCACTTGTGAAGATTCCCATGTGATCTGGGGTCCGGACGATATCCTTTATTGAAGGTAATGTTGACTCAACTGCTGACAGGAGATTCTGGAAATTCTGCGGGCACACCAAGAATGGCAGTAATGTCAACATGAATGGAGGCAATATGTGTGTGAATAGGAGCATTCTTTAGATTTTTACACCAGACTTCATATTTGTGGCTGTTGTTGTTGTCTTAGAGTCTCGGTAAGCTAAGACTAACATCAAACTCTCTAGATAGCTACTGTTTGAACTGATTTTCCTGATCGCTTGGCTGCTTTTGTGGAGCGAAGGGAATTGAACAAGGGACATCCAAGGACTCTTTCATCTGAGCCAGGCCTCCAGCCCCCCGTCACCTAATTTTATGAATCAGATGCCCTTATGCTTCAGTGTCCTCACCCCTGGTTGAAACATTTTGAGAGAGAAAAGTAAATGGAAAGAGGCCTTCCCTGCCATTGTGTTATTGTTACATCATCTTTTGTGTATCAGCCTCTGAGAAACCAAACTTGCATAGTATATGGAGATGTGAGAGAAACCGGAGTTAGAGGTGTGGAGGAAGCATAGCTGCAGGCCGAAACGATGAGTCACTGAGCAGGCTTTCCTTAACACGGAATCACTGCCGTCCTGGAATAAGTGAGATGAGAAGTAATAGCCAGATTCTCCTATCAGAGCTGAAGTATACATTCTAAAAAGAAAGGGGGTTCCTGGCTTTATGAGTGACATTTCCTTGTCCAGCCGTACTTACGGACTCAGAGGGAGCGCTCAGAGGAAAAGAAGCAGTAGTTCAGAGGTGTATGAGGTCATATACCTGAGCAGCAAGCTGAAGGGTTTTCTTGCTTTGTGTCTGGACAACCACAAGGGGGCACACATTATCCAGTAAATTACTCGGCATCTGCATGCGATACAAACTGAATGAGCCTGGAGCCACGTATGGTAGCAGGGTTTGCTGTGTGTCGTTTAGTCTTCATTCTCTTGCTAGATCAAATTTAGAAAACTTTTCCTTCTACATTAGTTGGTTCTCTTTATTAAAGTACACTGAATTCACATGGGATGAAAAAAAAAAAAAAACTTACACATGTACCAAAAGGGCTCTATAGCATTGTATAAAAAAATACCTGCTCATCTGTGCTTATTGCTACTGTATTCGCAATAGGAGGTAAATGAATTCAGCCTATATGTATGTAACAATCATTAATAAAAAAAACAAGGTCATGAATTTTTAAATGAGCAAGAAGGAGTATATGGGAAATTGTGGAAAGAAGAAATGGAAGAAGTGAATTATGTAATTACATTGTACGCGCAAAAGAAAAAAAGAAAAAGAAAGAAAATGTGTAGAAGGGCCATGTGAGGAGATAGAAGAAGAGGGAGATAAGATTGCCCAATGAATTTTATCACTAAAACAAAGTACAGACAATTTTTTAATCCTTTTTTTCTTTCTTAATGACCTTTCTTCACTATTAAAAAAAAAAGTCAACCCCTTTGTTTTTTGAGATTTTGGAGTTATTTACTACAGCAGTTCCCCTATTCTGACATACAGTGTTTCCCATCTCTCATCCTTTGTTACTAAAATTCCTTCCCAGAGGGCAGCATAAGAAATTTCTATCTCTTCCCTTAATATCCCAAACAGAAAGCCAGGGCTTGACTTGACAATTTGGGGAAACAATGAGTTTATTGAGCTTCCTCACAGATCATAAGTTATGAGTTTCTCACAGGAATGAAGTCATTCTTTCCCCAGTCGACGTGACCTAAAAAGTCCTACACAACATTTCTGCACAGATAGAGTTCATGTTCAACCTTTGTATATTTTAGCCCCTTCCCCAAGCCATGTGAGGAGCTGGCAGGTAGTAGGGGCAATTCTATTCTCAGATGAGAATCATGTACCCTATTCTGCCCCTCTATCACATGTGCAAGTACCAACAAATCTAGCTTGAATAATGTTATATATAAAAGTTATAGCAGTAAGATATAAAGTAATAAGGTATAAGGTAATAATAAGGTACCAGGTAGCAGATATTATGTTGTAGAGGAGTTTTTTAATGAGCATGGAGAGAGAAGGAAAGGAGGAAGGGGTACCCCAGAGAGAGACAGAGATGGGAAGAGAGTGGAGAGAGAGAAGGGGAGAAGAGGAGAGGTAGGACTGTCCTTTTATATAGCCCTGGGCAGGGCCATGCCCCCATGGCAGGTAAGCAATGGCATCATAGGTAGGTGGACTGAAGAATTCTAACATTCTTACCTTTACCTATAATTGAAAAATGAGGAATGTTTGATTTATTTTTATATAACATAAGTTAAAGTCTATAAATGTAGGTAAAGGAGAAAAGATTAAAAAAAAAAAAGCAGTAGCAGCAAATGTCCAAATTATATGGTGAAGAGGAAAGAAAAGTTCTGCCCTAAAAGTTCAAGATAGAGGGCAGGCCGTGTCAGCCATGTCCTGCAGCAGATAGGGACTGCTGAGTGCTAGGAGGACCTGGAGCTGTTTGTCCCCGGCCTGGAGCACAGCATTTTGGCCTTTTGCAAATTGATAAGGGGCAAAGTAATAACCTTAACTACTTCCTGCTGACAGTAGGGTGGCGATAGGGGGTTTAAAAGGCTGAAATGTTGGCCAGGTTCCGGAACAACAGGCTGTTACATATATATATATATATATATATATATATATATATATATATATATATAAATGAGAATATATATAAAAAATTATGGCAGTAAGATATAAGGAATTAAGGTATAAGGTAATATAATAAGATACCAGGCAGCAGATACTATGTTGTAGAAGAGTTTATTAAATGAGAATTGGGGGAGAAGGAAAGAGGGGAAGGTACCCCAGAGAGAGACAGAGACAGGAAGAGAGTGAGAGAGAAGGGGAGAAGGGGAGAGGGGCAAGGCAGGACTGACCTTTTATATCTCCCTGGGTGGGGCCACGCCCCCATGGCAGGAAAAGAATGACATCATAGGTAAGTGCACTAAAGAACTCTAAGAGTGTCTAGGCTAACCAAAGACCTGGATACATAGTTGAATATTTTCTACCACAGCTTCCTTCTTTGCTCTTTTATATTGTCTACTTTATACCTTCATTTGTCTGGGATTTTAAGATTGCGTTCGTGTGTACATTGTTCCCTATATTCCCCTTCAAACTCACTATCCTCCCTTTCTTATCCTCACTCCTGTTGCTCTCCTTTGTCTCTCTAGATAGGCTTAGTCAAATACCTACATATACGTGTATATATACATACATACATACATACATACATACATACATACATACATACTTATGTATGTTTTTATGGTTCTATATAAAATTTAAATACCACAAACAAGAGATGACATACAATATCTGTCTTTCTGTGCCTGATTTAATTTATTCCATGTGATTATCTGTAGCTGCATCTCTTTCCCTGCAAACCACATAACTTTGTTTTGGGAACTGGTCTTGAATTAGTCTTTCCTGCTTTTGCCTCTCAAATGCTGAGATCACATATATACCCAGAAAATTTTTACTTGTTAGTGATAAAATTATTTTTAATGTTTTATTTTATTTTTAATTATTTGGGGTTTTTTGTTCGGTTTGTGTAGAGGTTTGTGCACATGAATGTAAATGCTTACAGAGGCTGGCATCATTGAATGCCTTAGAGATGGCATTATCAGCATCTATAAGTTCAGTGATATGGGTACTTGAAACTAAAACCAGGCTCTCTGCTGAAGCACAAGTTTAGCTTTGCCACTGAGCCATCTCTCCAGCTCCTGAAATAGAATTTTGGTTTTTAATATCTTCTATCTTATTTCATTCTTGTAAATATATATTATTCTTTTTCTCTCTTGTAATTTTTTACCACCTTAGTCTTATTTCAGGCTATAGGTTTAGTTGAAAAGGCCTCAAAGGGACAGCAGTATTTACTCTGATTTTTATTTATTTTCCCAAATTCAGGGGACAGAGAAGATTTTTCCAGGTTAACAATGCTTTAGGAAACAATTAGTGGAGTAGGACTGAAGTGGGACAAAAAGCATCCTAAAGTCCTCCACTCATCTCGCCTTTGTCTCAGTGTCTTCAGGAGATGAAGTGGGACAAAAAGCATCCTAAAGTCCTCTACTCATATCGCCTTTGTCTCAATGTCTTCAGGAGATGAAGCGGAATTGGTGCCTGTATTACTTATCTGGGCAGAGTCCTCACTCAAGGCTCTTTCCAGGCTAGAGGGCAAGGAATGGATCAGTCTCTGTCTAAAGTCCTGGCCCATGAAAACATAGAGCATTGGATTGAGACAACTGTTGAAGAAAGCTAATGCGCTCATTGGGTTAACCAACATATCAAGAATTTTATGTCCACCACTAAACAGTGTCTCTTTGAGCCAGACTGTGCCTAAAAGGGCCACCAGTTGAAAGGGGAACCAACAGATAAAGAAGGAAGCCACAACTGCAGTAAGGACATGTAAAGGACGACTGGAGTTACCAAGGGCTCTTCTGTGAATCTTGGCAGCGATGAGTCCATAGCAGATGGCAACAATAGACATCGGCATGCTGAAGCCAACAACAAACCGGATGATCCCTCTAGCTGTTAGCATGGTGATAGCTATGTTTAACCGCTCCTCAACAGTGTTACCCCAGGATACAAAGTTGAATGTACAGTACACGTCCCCTCTTGGATCTTTAACTGTAGTCAAGAAGATGAAAAGGGGCAAAGTAAGCACCAGAGCAAAAATCCAGGGTCCAGAAACCATCTTCTTAGCCAGTCTCACTGTGCGGTGGTTCTGAGCCCAGACTGGATGCAGCACACAAATACAACGGTCCAAGGCAATGAGAGCTATCAGGAAGACACTTCCAAATAGGTTTATGTCTACCACAATGTGAACTAATTTGCACAGGAACCAGCCAAAGGGCCACTTTTCTTTCATGGCCATTGAGACCACGAGGAACGGTAGAGTAGCCGTGAAGGAGAAGTCAGCCAAAGCCAGGTTCAGATAAAAAATAGTGGTGACGGTGTGTGCCATTCGGAATCCAGCTACCCAGATCACAAGCCCATTGCCCAGCACACCAATGAAAAAAGTAATGGAAATGACCACCATGGAGAGGATCCACAGAACTCGGGAGGTGGTAGACTCATAGACCACAAGTTCTGATCCACTCAGAGGGATGGAGGAGTTTGTTTCCATTTTGTCTGCACCTGAAAAAAAAAAATCAACAACAAACATTTCTCAGATGTGGTTCCATCTTATATCACCCTTATTCAGAATTCACAACACCTACCACCACAGAAGAGCAATTATATTAGTAATATTAAACATCTAGCTCTGTACTGGTTGTCTTTCTTCTTCACATTCCTAAAACTATTCATGCTTTTCAAACTAATAATGAAAAAATAACAGGCTTCCATCAAAGAAAATGAAATGAGTGTGAACAGACATCAAAACACTGATGACAAAAGCTTAACACTTTGGGGAAAGCAGTGAACTCAGTAAACTGTCCCATGGTGAAGACTTTCCCTCAGTTCTAATGTTTGCAAAAAAAATGATTCATCTTAGATATGACAAAACTCTTATCAAAAAGTTTTTTAGCAAAGCAAATATTTGTACCCACCAGAAAGAGTAAAGGACAAGAACAGAAAGACAGAGAGATAGATAGACACATGAGAGATGTTAATGGGCAGACCCAAAGAAAGGGTAGTATCCCATTTGGCTCTGCACTGTAGATTTCAGACATCTTTGTAAAGATTTTATGAGGTAGGTGGTATACATATGGAAACAAGGTGACCTTTTATTGTTCAAACTTGTGATAGGTCAGATGCCACTTTTGAGTGTTGATTGCTGTGTTCCTCTTCAAATTTTACAAAGATGGGAGGTTAAAACCACCATGATGAAAGAATATCATAATAAAGCTAAGGTCACATACAGACCCTTTGCTAATGTGTATGTATAGTGACTGGTGATGCTTCTTGGTGTCTTGTTTTTTTAAATATGTGTTTATTTATTATTTATACAGTATTCTGCCTGCATGTTAACAATCAGGCCAGAAGATGGCGCCAGATATCATTATAGATGGTTCTGAACCCCCATGGGGTTGCAGGGAATTGAACCCAGGACTTTTGGAAGAACAGCCAGTACTATTAACCTCTGAGCCATCTCTCCAGTATAGCGGGGAGGCAATACAAGGTTTCTCTATGTAGCCCTGGCTGTCCTGGACTCACTTTGTAGACCAGGCTGACCTCAAACTTAGAGAAATCCACTTCCCGCTGCCTCACAAATTCTGGGATTAAAGGTGTGCACCCGCAAGACTAGCCTTGGTTTCTTATATTGTAGAAAGACCCTAACTATGGTAACTCCCTGCTGAACTCTGGGCCAAACACTGAGAGTGGCATGGAAGAATGGGAGAAGGAAAGGACCCAAAGGGTTGAGAAGCCTCACAAGGAGATCATAAAGGCCTGTGGATCTGGAGCCAATGGGTCCTGCACAAGCTGTTGCGCCAACCGAGGACAATGCACGTAGTGAATCTAGATCTCCTGCTCAGGTATAGCCAATGGACAGCTCATTCTCCATGGTTGTGGGTGAATGGGAACTGCCTCTGATATGAACTCTGGTGCCCCTGATTTAATCACTTCCACTTGGTGGCAAAGTGAGGCGGGAATACAGAGGAAGGGGAAGCAGACTATCTAGATGAGACCTGATAGGCGGCGGTTATATGGTGGGGGGTGAGGTCCTCTTCTGTCAGAGATCTAGGGGAGGGGAATAGGGTGGGAAAGGGAGGTAGGCAGAAACAAGAAGATACAACAGAGATGATAACAAGTGGTATATAATCTAAATAAATTATAATAAATTACATTTTTTAAAATACTGATTAAACACAAAGGAGCATTCTGGGCACAGCTGCCAAGACAGCTGAAGTTTCTTCATGTCTAACTTCTTACTTACACGGTCTCAAGTTCAAATAAGATTCCACCAGGACTTGTCAATCAGGCTATCGAGATCCCCACTTTCCATGCTATATACCTCCTTTCAACTCCAGATTTAAACCGTTTCCAGTTTCTCCTTCTTGCTGTATGAATCCTTGACCTACTGTTTGCCTACAGTTTCTGTTCACATAACATATTGGCCTGAGGGTCAGTTGAAGAGATTAAACACTGTTTAGAAATGTATTTTTAGGGCTGGAGAGATGGGTCAGTGGTTAAAAGCACAGCCTGTTCTTCCAAAGGTCCTGAGTTCAATTCCCAGCAACAACATGGTGGTTCACAACCATCTATAATGTGATCTAATGCCCTCTTCTGGTGTACAGGTGTACATACAGACAGAACACTGTATACATAATAATAAATAAATCTTTTTTAAAAAAAGAAATGTATTTTTACCTTGTGATTCTGCAAAAAGAGGAAGTCAGTGAGAGCTAGGTACCATCTCTATCTTCGATGCAGTGCCTTCTTCCACTGTGCCAGCTTGAGATCAAGTACCTAACTCCCCGGGCATACAAAGGGAGTGCATGACTGCATAGTTTAGTGTTATAATTGATAGAGTGTGAGACCTAATCAATTTCAGTGAAGTTTGTAGATTTCTTTTTAAAGACCATGCATTGGTAATTATTATGCGTGGAACTTAGATTGACCTATGGTAGGATTCTAAAAGGTTCCTTGTTTCCAGTTTTTATAGGACTGGAATGATGTTAAGAGAAACTATGAAGCCTGAAGACTGAATAATGGTGATATGACAGATATTGATCTAGCTGTGTCTGACCTCTGAGTACCTACTACGCCAAATATAACTTATGTTGCCGAATGTGCCCTCCCCAAGAATCTGATCACTTGCTCTGTAGTAAACAAAGTACAAGTTGCTTTTTTTCACCCCTGGGAAGTTGTCCCTCCATGTACTTTTCAGTGTAAATCTTAAATGTTCTAGAGAGTATCTTAAATTTTCACTGCATCTTCACTGCAACCAGACACATGAGACACAATTCTAGATAGTAACACTATGGGAATGGGTCCTTGGAGACCATCTTTGATTCTTTATCTAGCTTCTTAAGAATAAAGTTTACTTTTACTCTGTTGCTTGACTTGGAGACAGTTCATATCTGTAACTACTATAACCAATTCAACCAAGAAGTCTATGTGACCACCCCTATACAGGTTCAGGAACCTTAAAATGTTTTTTTTTTTTATGCTACAGCGTGTGGGTTACCACATCTGCATATAAGTTATCTGTTGAAACTTATTTATTGGCCTGCGGATGTTATATCAGTAATAGAGCACTCATCTAGAATCTCCTGTGAAGCAATGGGTACATGGCTCAATGGTAGAACACCTACCTGCCTAGAACCTCCCAGTACCAAGCTGGGGATGGGGATCAGTGGTCACTCACTTGCATAGTATACAAGGAAACTTGGTTTCAATTTCTAGCAGTTTAATAAAATAAAAACGCAGAAAGAACCTATCTCAATTATTTATTAATTCTGTCTTAAAATGTATTTGTATAAAATCTCAGGTAATTTTGCACAATCATAAAAATTTTAGTCTTAGCAATTTATAATTAAAAAGGGGAACAATAATACTGAGCACTTCTTTAATTGGTCGGTTGGTTACTTGAATACATTGGTGGTTGATATGAGGTCTAGCTATAGAGCCCTGCTAACCTTATACTTCTAATCCTTCTGTTTCACCTTCCAGAATGCTGAAATTATGAATGTGTGATACCACCATGCTGTGCAAAAATTTCCTTCAAAATCACACATTCTCTTCAGGAGTCCAAAAAGAGGCTCCTAAGTTTCAGAAAGTAAACAAACTTCACACATCTAGGAAAGTTGAAACTTACAAAATTAAGAATTGCTTCTTTCCAAGATTAAAAAAAAAAAAAAAAAAAAAAGTAAACATCTGCTAGGGTAGGTGACTCTCACCAGCAATGCCACCTACAAAAGACTCCTTGACCTGTCACACCGCGTTGCCTGTAAGTAACACAGAATGTTCCAAGGATATGTGTTTCATGAGTCTTCACCTTTGTTGTGTAGGATTTTTGCTGATAGAACTGAATCTCAGTCATCTTTGCTCCTGTAAGTATCTCATCACACACATTCCTCCTAGTAACCCCGATAAAAGTCATCATTTCACTATGCTGCCCTTCGATGTAATCATTTCTTTGGTCTGTCATGGATTCTTTGGATAAGTAGATATGTGTGTCGTGTTTCCCCAGGAAAAGTCACACAGCACACACCCAAAAGTTGCTCACCTTTAATTCTCATGACAATATTGAGAGATAGCAGCATCACTCCTTTGCAGGCTAGAGCCTTATTCTAAGTGCTTTTGTTGGAAACAGAAAGAATTGGAACTCTCTTTCCAGAGCTCCCAAATTTGCCTCACTAATGTGCTTCATTTCATAAGGATCTCACATAATAGCTGACTGTCCTTATAGGGTGATATGATGGTGACTTCTTTCCCTTGTTTCTCATCACACTTTCTTCATTTCTTGTTCTTACCCATCTCTTTCAACAAGATCCTAACCAGGACATTGTGTAATGGATTCAGAATGTCTCAACCCTAGCACTGTTGACATCTGCCAGTACTTAATTATAATCAGGTGTGGTGAAGTTCTGTACATCACAGGGTGTGTAGTTGCTCCAAGACCTCATCTACCAGATTCCAGGAGCAACTCTTTTCTAGCTATGATGACCACAAGTATCTACAGATCTCAAATATCCTATGGCAGACAAAACCACCCACATTGAATATCATGGTTGTAGTATAAAATTTGTTGGACTACAATAAGATCAATATATATTTTTTAAATGTGTGTGTGTGTGTGTGTGTGTCTGTTCTACATTGGAGCACATATATATGCCCATGAATCTGTTCATGTACATGTAGATGCCCCAGGCTAATGTCTGGGCCTATATCAATTGATCCTCCACCTTTTTTATGATATATGATCTCATGCTGAAGCTGAGGCTTACAGACTGGGTAGCTTTGACAGCTAGTTAACTCTTCCTATCTCTGTCTCACTAGCCCTAGGATTACAGATGAGTAATGTTGTGCCTGATTTTTTTTTTCATGTAGATACTTGGTATCCAAGATCAGATTATTAGGTTTCCAACACACTTTACCCACTGAACCATCTCCTCAGCTCTGATGAATCTGTTTTCTAACCCTATCTCTAATGGTTCCAGTGTCATTTCTTTGAGCTTCAGTTTCCTCATATGCTGATTAGGAATGATCTTCTGATGGAGAATAATTTTTCAAGTAAGGAGAAAATGAAACAAACACAGAAACTTTCCATGTCAAAATGAGTGAGTCTTTAATAAATGTTAGCTCTGTCTTCACCATGCTCTGGACTATGTTCTAAGGCTCGCTTGTGAGCTATACATTGTAGAAGTTCACATTCAGAGAAAGGCATGTTTCTGTGGCTGAGAATGTGCCTCGGCTGGAAAAGTATTTGACTATCATGTAGTTGGCTCTCGGATTGAATTACAGCACTGCACAAAACTCTACATGGTTGTATCTTTAATTTCACAGTGAGAATCAGAAGTTCAATGTTGTTTTTTGCTATATATTGGATTCAAGGCTACACAGAGAAGAGCTAAAATGAAAAGAACATGATTGTGACAATCTTAAATGGTTCTTTAGACATTGCCCACACTTGAACAAGCTCAGTAAGACTTTGTAACTCATACTAGTGGCTCTTGCAGATTATAGAAGATAATAAAGTAAAGCATTATGTGCATTCTGGGATATTGTATTGAATAATATGATTTCTAATGGACATTACTATTATACAATTTAATGTTTAAGCTCCTAGTAATAATGAAGTCAGCCCAACATTTGGACCAAGCCCAACTCTTAAGCCTGTCTCACCCTATTTTCCTTATTGGACGCATGTTTTCCCACCTCTCCAAGTACCGGACAAGACATTTAGAAGATACAACACACTTCCTAATCTTTAGGTCATTGGTATAAAAAAATGTTGAGACAACAATGAATGACAATGTGGTGGTTTAAATATAAAAGTCTCCATAGACTCATGTTTTTAAATGCTTGGCCCATAAGCAATGGCACTATTAGGGAGTGTGGCCTTATTTGAGAAAGTGGATCAGTCAGGTGGGCTTTGAGATCTCAGAAGCTCAGCCTGGCCAGTGTGTCTCAGCTCTCTTCCTGCTGCCTGCTGATGGAGATGTAGGTGGCTCCGCTCCCTCTCCAGCAACATGTCTCCCTGGCTGTGCTCATGCTTCCCACATTTACAATAACAGACTAAACCTCTGAAATACCAGCCCCAACAAAACATTTTCCTTTATAAGAGTTGACATAGTGTTCGTGTCTCTTCACAGCAATATAAACTCCCAACTGGGACAATAACAAGTTGAAAAATAAAGGTGGTAAAGGGGAATCCACCACAATTTTTTTTCAAAATGTAGGACTTATGAGCCACAGGAAAAAAGCATGTGCTGGTTAGGATGATCCTTATATGGGGAAACCCTAACATATGCCAATCATCTCATTATAACATCTTCATCTTATGAAACATATCACCATTCTGTAACAAGTGAAACTATAACTCTGAAGAGGAAGTGGCATTTAGACACAGCACTTTTCTCTAATTCTCCCCACTATTTATCATGTTGGTTTTCTGTCTTTGAAATCACTACTATAGGCTGAGGAGTTATCCCACTATACAGCATTTGCCATACAATGAGGAACTGATTTGAGATCCACAGTGCTCTCATAAAAAAACAGGCATGATGGCATACATATATGACTTCAGCTTTGAGAGAAGGCAGAGACATGGAATCTGTGGAGCTTCCTGACCAGAACATCTAAGCCATTAGTCATTTTCAGCCTCTAGGAGAGCCTTTGCCTCAAACATACATACATACATACATACATACATACATACATATATACATACATACATTAATTAAAGAGATAGACAGTAACTAAATTCGAAGTTTAGTGCTGACCCCCACATGTACACTCATGCATAAACATGAACACACAAACACAAACATGCACACAAACAAACAAACACACACACGTACACACACACTAAACTGATTATTGCATCCCTTTGATAGCTGCTCAAACTATATCACTTACTCTGCCATGCCAAGGCTATGTTCTTTAAAAAAAAAAAAAGTACCAATTAGTTGGAGTAATTTTTACTGTACAGTTGGCAAACTCTCCAACCTGCTAGCTACACATACCAATTCCTGACATTGGGGTGTGGGGTAAGAGTTACCATACATTTCAAATGTCCTTTCCACACATACTAGTTACAAATCTGTCTCCCACCAACCACTCCCCAGAAATTAGATCCTTGCATTTTTCCTTCTCTTCCAAAACAAG
The DNA here is from genome assembly GCA_907169655.1 of Acomys percivali. Classification (NCBI taxonomy): domain Eukaryota; kingdom Metazoa; phylum Chordata; class Mammalia; order Rodentia; family Muridae; genus Acomys; species Acomys percivali. The sequence continues at coordinate 68,042,709 of OU015752.1, forward strand.
ACAAAAACACAGGATATACTTTCCAGTAGACAATTCTCACTGATATAAGAATTGTATGAATTGTCATGTCACCTCCCTTCAAGAATAGAGCATTTCAGTCAAGCCTGGAAATGTTCACACCAATAATCCAAATTCTTTTTGGAAACAGAGATAAGAATTGCATACTCAAGGCCTGTCTCAGCTACAGGAAAAGTTCCAGTTCAATAACTTACTGAAGTTTTATCTCATAATAAAGAGTAAAAACATTACTCAGACATTAACAGCATTACTTGCTCTTCCAATGGATGTGAGCTCAGTTGTGTAGGCTTACAATCATGTGTAATTTCAATTCCAGGGGATCCTATAGTCTCTTCTGGCATTTTTATGCACCACACAAGTACATGGCACATAGACACATATTTGTGAAAGATACCCATACCCATAAAAAGAAAAAAAACTTTTAATAAAATAAATAGAATGCTTGGGATATAGCTCAGTGGCATAGCACCTACATAGCATCCTGCAGTGAGGGGCCAGTTTATCATTACAGCATCTGACTAGCATATGACAGACATTAAATTCAGTTGACAATGGGGGTAAAGGAGAAGGAGAAAGAGATAAGTTCTGTTTCATTGAAGAGACTTCTTTCTGTGAAAAGAATTCACAGCCCAACCTTAGAAGCTATAAATACTCTTTATTCTTTCTTACCTCACAACTTCTCCTTAATCCACTCTGTATTGACATGGCCACTTTGTAATACACCAAATTGCCTTTTCAGGGATATAGACTCCAGATAGCCAAACCCAATGAACCATTCTCAGTTATTTTCCCGGAATTCCCATAGAAGAGTGAAAATTAGATCCATTCTTCCTTTTTAAGTCATGCTTTTCTTATGCTTTAAGATCACAAAAGAAACACACAATGAATTATTGGTTGCCTTTACAACTTAACAGCTGGATGGATAATCAGCCCATGGATCCGACTGCCTCCACTACACTTTTTAAACGTGGGTTCACCTCAGGTCGGCACACTTTCAGGGCAAGCATTTACAGACTGAGCCATCTCTCCACAGCTCCAAGTGTGTTCTGTTCTCATCATATTCTAAGCCAAGAACTCCTCAAACATCTAGTGAAAGTAAATATGATACTGCACATCTCAGCACAGTATTTCAGAAAATGTCTTTCATATAACAGGCATTCAAATAAATAAGTTTTCAGATGTTGGAGTATGACTTACCACCAGCTGAGGTCCCCTTTCTATGGTTGATGCTGGGTTTCTGTGGTGTAACTGAAGCACTGGGCTCTCATCAGAGACTTTAGGAAGCGCTGAGAGGAACAAGAACACTGAAACCACTCTATTGGCAGAAATCTGAGGTTTCTTAAGATTCCTAGTAGCCATATAAATGTGATACCACAGGAGTTGTTTATTTTATTCTAAATTATACTGTATGTATGTTTGTGTACCAAATATATGCCTCGTGCACTCAGAGGCCAGAAGAGAGCATTGGATCCCTTGAAACTGGAGTTACAGGCTATTGTGAGCCTCCTGGTAGCTGCTGGGAATGTAACCTGGGTTTTCTGGAAGAGTAGCCCATGCTCCTAACTGCTAAGCCATCTCTCCAGCCAAAGTGGATATCTTAGAAACATAGAAGTATAAATGTTCTCCCACCATTGCTCTATGGAACACATGAGGTAAATATTGTCAATTTCAAGGTCCAGGCATCTGTATATTCAGAATTCTGGTTCTTTGAACTTCCTGATATGATATTACTAGACCGTTGTGAATGGCCTGACTTGGGCTTTAGCAACCGAACTCAGATCCTCTGAAAGAGTCGTACCTGTTCTTCACCACTGAAACTCACCTCCAGGCCCCTCATTCATTAAAAGGGGATGGTGGAGGTATGGCTCTCTGATTAAGAGCGCTGAAAGTTCTTCCAGAGGACCCAAGTTGGATTTCTGGCATCTAATTGGTGACTTTTATCTGTAACTCCAGTGCCAGGGGATTCAATGCTCTCTTCTGGTCTCTGTAGACACTAGACACAAACATGATCCACAGTCATGCATACAGGTAAAACATTCATACATTTATAAATAAATTTTTAAAATCTGCATATAAAACAGAAATATGTGTAGCTAGATAGATATTCCAGTGGCCAAGAGTACTTACTGCTCTACCAGGAGACTCAACTTTGTTTCCCAGTGATGAAATCAAACAGTTTACAACTTCCCAATAGCTCAAGGTTCAGAGAGACTAAACATGATCCTCTGGACTCTATGGGTATAGGGATAGATAGATAGATAGATAGATAGATAGATAGATAGATAGATAGCTATAGATATAGATAGATATAGATAGATAGATAGATAGATAGATAGATAGATAGATAAAGACTAAGATGATAACCAAGTACAGTCTTGCCTCTCTGTTTAGTACAAGGGTTCTAACAACACATATATGTGTTTCTTTCCACACCAAGAAATTCTCCAATTCTCTGTGGACCACCAACTGGGTGGCCTAAGTACTCAGGTCTTTCTTAACTTAGATTTAAAGGGAGCAGACATATACACTACCATAATGAGAAAATTATAAAAAACTATCCAGTGGTCACATTCTTTCTTATGTGCCACTATGTTTCTGCCTCTATCTTTTTCTCTCTTCGTGTCTCCACTGGCTTTTCTCTTATTTCCACATGTTGAAACAAGTTCTCATGTATCCTAATCTGTCTTTAAACACATATAGTAGACATCTGAACTTGTGATACTCCTGTCTCTACCTCCCAAGTGCTGGAATCACAGGTATGCATTATTACATCTGGTTTATACAGGACATCTTGCAGTTTAAGAAGTCACTCTGCTAATTGATCTACACACCAAGTCCATGGCCATCTTCTTTAATACACTACAGGAATTGAGTAGATTTAAGGTCATCAAAGAGGTAGTAATCCCTGCACTAAACCAGAATGGGTTAGTTTGCTAGCACTGTCACTACGAAGCACCATATATTGGGTGTTTTAAAGCACAACTGATTTTGTCACATTTCTGGATTCTGGAGCTACAAGATCATGATGTCGGCCCTAGAGCTTCTCTTTGGCATGCAGTTGGCCATCTGCTCCTCTCTGTGTCCTAACAGAGACATCTGTGTAAGCATATACAGCCTTGGTGTTTCTCTCGTCTCAAAAAGACGGCACTTACATTGGATTAGTACCCCAACCATACGGCCTCATTTAACTTTAATTAGTTCTTTATATGGTCTAGCTCTGTACAGTCACATTATGATAGAATGGGAATTTGGGCTTCAACTAAAGAACGAGGGAGACCCCAGTTTATGACAGAAGATAGGATTTTGCAAAAAATTGATGAGGGAAAATTCTAGAGATTACCATGAAAGGAAAAGTGATCCTATCAGATCTGAACTACAGACAGTGATTGGACTGGCATATGATGAAAACCTACAAACAGAAACCCAGTGAGGAGATATGAATTTCCTAAGATATAGATAATACTTACTATACTGGAATCTGTGGTATGTGCTCTGCATCAGTCATTTTGTTTATTCCACTCAAATAAAAATACTTTTATAACTGTTATGACTCTGAATTCACAGGTGAAGTGACTGAGTCTTCTACATTATGATCACATTAAGCAACCTGTTTGGAGAAAGATACACATGGTATGTACTCACTTGTAACTGAATACTAGCACAACATAGATGTCCTCTGAGAGTCTTCAATCAGGGGAGGATTGGAACATGCTATTGGAACTCTAGGTGAGAGAGGTATGGGAAGAATGGGAAAATAGAAGGACCCAGAGAGTCCTGGAACCCTACAAGGAGACATTCAAGGCTGGCAGATGTAGACACAAGGGGTCCAGCACAAACTACTGTACCAACCAAGGACAATGCATGCAGCAAACATAGACACCCCCCCATTCAAATATAGCCAATGGACAGCGCATTCTCCACAGTAGTGTGGAATGTGGGAACTGATTCTGAATGAACTCTGGTGCCCCCTATTTGGCCACTTCCCCTTGGTAGGGAGGCCCAGCGGCACTCAGAGGAAGGGGAAGCAAGCTATCCGGATGAGACTTGATGGGCTGCTATAATATGGTGAAGGAGGAGGTCCCCTTCTGTCACAAGCCTAGGGAAGGGGAATAGGGTGAAAGAGGAAGGGGAAGGGAAGATACAAGTAAAGGGATAATGATCAGGATATAATCTGAATGAATTATTTTTTAAAAATTAAAAAAAAAAGAAATCACAAAGCTTATATACTAAAAAAAGAGATGTTGCAATGAGCAAAGGAGATCACAGAAAAATGCCACATTAGCAGAGTGACAGAAGCCTAATGTAGCTAACTAAACATTCTGAAAACAAAATAAAAAAACACTATAAAACCAAATGCTCCAGAAAAAAAGAAGTGATATTGTAAGCCAAATGTCATGAAACCAAGAAATGTACCCAAGATAAATAAGATCCAAACAATTAATGCAATATCATGCTAAACAGGATAATCCCAGAAAAAATTTATCATCATCTACCCAAGGAGGCAACACCCAACACAAGAAATCTAGGCTTATTCCTTGTGGTGATCTAAGTAATTCTACTGAAAATGAATTATCTGTAAGGCATCACATTCAGGTACCAAAATAAGTTAACAGACCTCAAACCTCAAAGGGAGTAAGAGATATTTTATTCTGGAGCCAAGTATGAGTGAACATGACCCATGAACATGAATTCATATTACTGCCATGTATCCTGCTGTAATGCCTTAACATCTTCATGAAATTTTTGTAGTTATAGAAAAGAAAGGTCAAATTGTGTGAAGCAGGTAGCTTGTTGTAAACAAGGTACATCTCTACAGTCTGATGACATTCTTAGTTAGCCACTGAGTTGTTGAAAGTTAGTGGTCTGGTTGTAGGTTCCAAAATGCTTTACCCAATAATCACAAGGATGGATATTAGATCAGACTATTAAGATGTGGGAGAAAGGTTAAGATAATCCCAGATAATTTGGCTCTGAACCTGAAGAATTGTAGCTTTCCATAATCATTGGAGCTCTTATTATTTAAACATCCTTTGAGAATATTTAACATAGATGAGCCTTTTTTTTTTTTTTCTGGGACCTTTGGTTCACTCCTCCCAGAGTCTGGAATCAAGCATGCACCAGAACTGTGACCAAACTTTTGACAATCTCTCCTAAACTGTCCATAAATCCAGCCTAAACTTTGGCTGAGGTAGAGTTAAAAAAAACCACACACACACACAAAACAAAAACAAAAACACTATAATTTTCTTAAGTGAAAATTCCATTTTTTTTTCTAGCTTACATTTTGTTTTGAAAGCTGCCATGTATAGTGGTTTTCCTATACCAGAGTGGCTAATAATGCTACCCTATCAAGCTAAGAACCCTGAAGCCTACCAGGAATTAAATATTCATTTTTTTATGCTTGATAGAAAATGCTTAAAGTTATATATGCTATATAAGCAATGATAGATAGAAGGTACCAGACAACAGATGTTATGTTGTAGAGGAGTTTATTAAATGAGCATGGGGGGAGCAGAAAAGGGGGAAGGGATACCCCAAAAAGAGAGAAGAGGGAGAAAAAGTAAGAGAGTAGAGCAAGTAAAGAGGAGAGAGAGAGAGAGAGAGAGAGAGAGAGAGAGAGAGAGAGAGAGAGAGAGACACCAAGTGGAGGGTCTGTCCTTTTATATGGCCCTGGGCAGGGTCATGCCCCTATAGCAGGTAAGTAGTGACATCAAAGGTAGGCAGACTGAAGCAGAATGCTAACACTTAAGGCTGGTTAAATGGCTTGTCTTGTCACTCAATTAGTGTGACAGGTTCAAAATGAGAACCTTCACAGTTCCCAGTGGCATTTGCTAGGAGTCCATTTTCTGAATGATTTGCTGTCTCAAGCAGAAACTGCCCCCACCCAGCAAAACACAGTGCCATTTCCTTTGGGTTTGCCTAGATTGTGCAAACAGGGCCACACAACAGAAGTCCACTCTGAGACTTTCCTGTTTTTCTTCACCTTCTAAACTGTACCTTACACACAAGCCTCTGCATTTTCACAGGTGCTGCTGTGTGCTAATCATAAGCTATTGGGCAGGAAAGAAAAAAGGAGGATTGGGTGGGGAAATTCTCATCAAACCATCTTTAAGAAGAACAATAAGACTTCAAACAACCGCAAACTCTGTTCCTCAGGTACTCTCTACTTTGTTGTTTTCTCTTGGGATCTGGGTCCCTCACTATGTAAAAGATTCCCTTTACAACTCTATTTTTGTGAGTTCCTCTTGAATTTGCATAAATTTACATGAATGTCCCATCTATTGTGTTACATAGTAATATTTTCCCTACTGAGTCATTCCCTTGTGGAGGGAGGTTCCTTAAGGTTCAGGAAGTTAAATTGCAACGTTTACCCTCTAGGGAAAAGAAAAATTTACATAATACATAAGGTCTTCTATTACAGGGTTAAGGAAGCACTAAACAAGTACTTGGGGGAAGACAGCAGGTAAAGTTTCTTGGAGGAGGCTTTCAGACCAGCCAGGGTACCTGTGATAGACTCTCCAACATCTATGGTTGCCTACCAGTTGTGTGGAGAGCTCCAGGCTAAGGTGGGCATTTTGGTGATGCTACAGCGTTTGAGTCACCCTGGTTCCTGTAAGTAAACCCGTACGCATATTTCTGTAAGTAATTCCAGTAAGCTCACACTTGTCAAATTAAACCTGGTTAAGTTCATTCCTTTTCTTTGTTCTCGGTGTTCTTTATGACGTGAATAGACATCTTTTGATGTCCTTCCAAAGAAAAGTCTCACACATAACACCTCCCATTCTTGGGAACTTTCTAAAAGGTGTTTGTAATGGTTGATCACAAAAGTGAGTTGGTAGAAGTATGGACTATAACATGATTGATGTTGCAGACTGTGGCTAAGTATAGAATGTATGTTCTTTCTGATTGAATATTTACATTTATCTTCTTCTCTCCTGTGTCTCTAGTACCTATTTCATTCCTTTCTATCTCTGCCTCTCACTGTTTACCATAGGTTCTCCTTACCCCAACTTCCTCTTTTCCTTATGCTGAGAAGATTTATGGACACCCAGCTCCCTTCACCACTGATAAGGCAAAGGTTGGGTCAAAGATGAACCAGAGGAAACTTTTCACACTCTAGAGTTTCTATAAGAATCCAACCTACTCACCAAACTCTGTTTTTAAAAAAAATGTGGTTTGAGTATAATCTCAGGGTCATTGTAAATCACAGAAAACCCTGGCTTCCTGTTTCTGGTTACTCATTTCTGCTGTTATCTCCCCCCTCCTCCCCGCCTCTGTCCCCCCACCCCGCCATCCTTTATATATTTTCTGCTGAAAGGATTGGAAACAGGCCACTTTCTTCAGGTGATCGGACTTAGAGCTATCCTGAGGAAAAACCACAGCTGTTGGAGAAGAAACTTTTGCCTGGAGGTCTACACAGTTTGGTAAGGCTGTATTCAGCACATTGGCCACACAATAGACTGAACTATGCAGTGAAGGGCTCGGGATGCGTCTTAGTAGACAGAATGCTTCCCTAGCAATCATAAGGCTTAGGTTTTATCTCTCGTAGCTCATAAACCAGATGCAATGGAACAGCCCTGCCGTCTCAACATTGCAGATGTAGCGACAAGAGAATCAGACGTTTAAGGTTATCCTTGACTGCTTATAGTAAGTTCCAGGGCATCCTGAACTACATGAAAGCCTTTCTAAAAAGATAAAAAAGAAAAAAAAAAGATCAAATGTGGAGAACTATAAGATAAAGAGGTGACTACAGCAACACATAACACTCAGGATGTTTTGCGACAAAGGACAGTCAAAGGCGTGGTTGGGAACTAAACAATGATATGAAAGTGAATGATAACTTGTATTAAAGATGAAATGCTCTAGAGCCCATTGATGAATAGTGAGGAACAAAGAAAAGAAAAAGTATTGAATGTGTACTAGTGAGAGATAATACTCCTGGAAAAAAAAAGTTTGTGAAGGATTTGTGGCGTGAGCAGAGGGGAGGTCTTAGGCTGGGATACTTGTCTTCTGGTCATAGATGTGAGGCCAGAGAAGGTGCTTCATGAAGGGCAGTAGCTATGCTGGAGCATGTAGAGAGACATGGCTTTTGAGTCTTTGCTTGGGTGGGTGCGTAAAAGGTGCAAAGCTTTAAGCAAGTTATAGAAGGATTAAAACTGTTCTTATATGTCACAGGAAATGGGGGTGGGGGGACTATGTGGGCAGTGATGAGCTTATAAGCAAACATGTCCCAGATGATTCTTGGGATCTGTTGTAGTGTTTTCTTCTGTCTCCTTGAGAATTGCTAATTTTCCTTGTTTTCCTCTCTCAAACCCCAAATTTATTCTTCCATAACCATGTTGATGATATTTAGTAAAGTTCAACTTTTTCAGGGTCTGTAGAAAGCAAGGCTGTGGAACAATGAAATGATTGCCAGATTTAAAATGGTGGCCATCAGCACTTCTACTTAATCCAAACAACTGTCTTCTCCCTCCATATACGGTGGGGCCATATCTCATATTTCTTCTGTTCTTGCATTTTCTGACCTGTCATTGCAGAATCTTTCTTGTTCATTTTGTAAACCTTTTATTCATTGCCTCAGAGATTCTTAAGAACAAAATGCCCTCAGTCCAGCTAGGTGATTGGTGGTGTTTGTTGGTATAATGTACTGAAAGAGGAAATACTTCCAAATTGTTTCTGCAACTATAAAGCACTGAGAATGAATACTAGTAATGTGACCCACACATGTGATTTTAAGCTGTCCTGGGATCCTTTAAGGAAAATCACACACCAAAGAAACCTCTGCCATTATTCAGTGTGCACTACTTGCCAATCAGTAATTCATGCCCAATCTTATTAAGTCATATTGGTCCCTCTCCCGCATTTAAAGAAGTCTACATTTAATGAACCACTTTTATATATATATTTTTTTAATTATTTTTGTAGCTCTGAAATTTGTATTTATTAACCTTAGAATATTTTTATATCTTTAAACATTTTTAGAACCTCATAATTTAAACATTTATATCTTTAGATTTTCTATAAACTTCATATCTTTTTTATCTTATTATTTACTTAATGGCAGGAACAGTTGATTACTGGGAACAGTCTCTTAAATGAAATAGTAAAAAGTTACATTGAAACCTGCTACCTTTTAACATGAAGCCTATGAGTAAGGCACACCTGTTTGCTGTTGTAAGACTTAGTAGTCTTAACTAACTAATGAACTGACTAATAACTAACACAGTGGTCTACCGTGAGGTAAGGAGGTATTTGTCCTGTCAATGTGATCAGAGATCTGAGAAGGATACATTATAATCTAAATGAGCTATATATTAAAATGACAGAGACTAGTTTGTAGTCTATTACCTACACAGTTATCCTAGCCTTCTGTGGTTTTCTTTGCACTATGGTCAGGAGAACTCTTTAGCCATCAGGCCCAGTAGATGAAAAGCTTTTTCTGTGGAGGAGGAACCTTGGAAGGGGCTCTAAAGATGCGTTCATAAGTTCAGCCCACAGGAGTAGGAGGTGTTCTGTACTCTGAACAAGGCAATGGCTGGGAGGGCTGTCTAGCCATCACCAGTTTCCGAGGTTAATTTAGTTGGATTCTCCTTTAAGGTCCAATTCATCATTTCACCTGTCGTGAGCTCTGGACCATGTGATTGTCAATTGGGTTCTCAGTATTTTAACTAAGCCCACTGTTACCTTGGAGATGAAACTAGGTCCATTGTCTGATTCTATTATCAAAGCAAGTCCATATGAGTTCGATATATATATATATATATATATATATATATATATATATATATATATATATATATATGTATATTTTTTTTTGGTCACTATGGAGGCTGTTTCCTTTTTGATGGGAAAAGCCTCTACCCATCCAAAAAGTGTTTCTTTAAAGACTAAAAGATATTTATATCCATATTTTCCAGGTTATACCTCAGTGAAGTCCACTTCCCAGTGGACTTGAGGTGAAGGGTCTTTTTGTTTTGTTTTGTTTTTTTTACTCCTGCTTTTTTTGAAGGAACTTATTATTCTGTGTATTAGTTGCCTGGCAAGAGAGACATTGGGTCATACAATCCTCCACTAAAAATTTTACATTAAATATCTTACATTTTGAGTGTTCCAGAAGCATTTTCAATTTTCTTTGGCCAAAATGTGTTCCTTTGTGGATTTGGTGCATCACGGACTTGGTTGCACCTCAGTTGGGAGGATAAATCTTTTATCTGTAGTATACTTCCATCCATCTTTAATATGTGTGTTTGGTAAAGAGGCAAAGTCTTTATTGTCTTGGGCAGAATATTCTGGCATCTTGTGCACCATGAGGGATGGCATTGTTATCAGTAAGTTGGTAACAGCCAGGGAAGCCTCCTTGGCTGTGTCGTCTGCTTTTCTATTGCCCTGGGCTTTATAGTAGTCCCCTTTTTGGTGTCCTGGGCAATAAATGATAACCAATCTTTTGGCAGCCCAAGCACTGACAGTCAGTTTAGGATCTCTTGTTTATTTTGTTTGTTTGTTTGTTTGAGTTTTTTGTTTTTTAATTATGTTTCTTTTTTACATATACATTTATATTATTACACATGAAAAAATAAACTACATACAGCAGGAAGAACCAAGAGACAATCAGGAATTATATAAATGTTACATTCATAGTGATTTGGCTATTTGTATTTGGCAAACTTGAAGTAAACATCTTTCCTATCTTGTTGGTTCTAAATTTCTGAATGAAAATCAATATCTATCATATCTCATCTCTATTAACTTAAAACATCTATCTTGATCCTCTTGTTTATTTTCAATAACCTTTCCTTCAGCTGTTAAGAGTCCTTTTTCTTTTTTAATGTATATTTTATTTATCATAATTTATTCATATTACATCCCAATTGTTATCCCCTCCCTCTTACCTTCCCATTCTCACTATCACTCCTTCTTCTGCCTATTGCCCTCCACTAGACCTCTGTTAGGGGGTCTCTCTTACCCCAGCTGTCTGGAGACAGCCTGTTAAATCTCATGAGGATAGCCTGCAACCCCTTCCTCTGTGTGCCCACTAGGTCATCTTGCCAAGTAGTAGTGACCAAATTGTGTACACTAGAGTATATGTCAGAGGTTCAGCAGCAGTCCCCCTCATAATCATGTGCAGAATCTGCATCCATGCATTAAATATGAACAGGGGTTATTGGTTCTCTGCATGAATTGTCCTTGGCTGGTGAATCAATTTTTACAGTCCCCCTGTGTCCAGATCCACAGGCTTTGATGGTCTCCTTGAGGCTCCTACTCCCTCTCTTTGCTACAACTCCCAGTGTTCTGCCCAGAGTCCAGCTTCAAGCCCCAGTACCTGTCCAAATTCCCCATAGGTGGAGTTTCTCAAAGGACATCTATGTTGGGCTAATATCTACTTCTAAGTGAGTATATACCTTGTGTTTCTTAATGGGTCTGGGTTGCCTCTATTATGATGATCATTTCTAGTTCCATCCATTTGCCTGCAAAGTTCAAGATTTCCTTATTTTTAATAGCTGAGTAGTATTTCATTCTGTAAATGTACCACCGTATTTTTTATCCATTCTTCAGTTGAGGGACATCTAGGTTGCTTACAGATTCTGGCTATTACAAATAAATCTTCTATGAAAATAGTTGAGCAGATGTCCTTGTTGTATGTTGGGGCATCTTTCAGGTATATGCCCAGGGGTGGTATAGCTGGATCATAAGGTAGCACTATTCCCAATTTTCTGAGAAAGCACCAGATTGATTTACAAAGTGGCTGTCGAAGTTTAAATGAAGGCATATTTCTCTATCTCTACATCCTCCCCAGCATGTGCTGTAACTAGAGTTTTTGATCTTAGCTATTCTGATGGATGTAAGATGGAATCTCAGAGTCATTTTGAATTGCAATTCTCTGATGACTAATGGCGCTGAGCATTTAAGTGTTTCTCTGCCATTCAATATTCCTCTGTTGAGAATTCTTTGTTTAACTCTATTCCCCATTTTTTAATTGAATTATTTGGTTTAGTGCTGTTTAATTTCTTAAGTTATTTCTATAGGTTGGATATTAGTTGTTTGTCAGATGTAGGGTTGGTGAAGATCTTTTCCCAATCTGTGGTCTCTTGCTTTGTTCTGTTTACAGTGTCCATTGACTTACAGAAACATTTTAGTTCTATGAGGTAGGATTTATTAATTGTTGATCTTAGAGCCTGAGCTGTTGGTGTTCTGCTCGGGAAGTTGTCTCCTGTGCCGATGAGTTCTACTATCTTTCCCACTTTTTCTTATAACAGATTTAGTGTGTTTGGTTTTATATTGAGGTCTTTAATCCACTTGGACTTTAATTTCATACAGGGTAATAAATATGAATCTATTTGCATTTTTTACAAGTAGACATCTAATTAGACTGACTAGCAACATTTGTTGAAGATGTTGTCTTTTTCCATTGTAGGTTTTGGCTTCTTTGTCAAAAAACCAAGTATCCATTGGTGTTTGGATTAATTTCTGGGCCTTCAATTCAATTCCACTGATCAACCAGCATATTTTTATGCCACTACCGTGTTGTTTTTTATTACTTTTGCTCTATAGTACAACTTGAAATCAAGGATAGAGATTCCTCTGGAAAATCTTTTATCATACAGGATTGTTTTAGCTATTCTGGTTTTTTTTTTTTTTTGTTTTTCCACATGAAGTTGAGAATAGATCTTTCAAGGTCTGTAAAGAATTGTGTAGGTATTTTGATAGGAATTGCATTGAATCTGTAGATTGCTTTTGGTAAGATTTTTACTATGCTGATTCTCCCAATCCATGAGTGTGGAAGATCTTTCCATTTTCTGATGTCTTCTTCAATTTCCATCTTCAGAGACTTGAAGTCTTTTTCATATTTGTGTTTTATTGCCTTGGTTAGAGTTATAACAAGATACTTTATGTTATTTGTGGCTATTGTGCAGGGTGTGGTTTTCCTAATTTCTTTCTCAACCCATTTGTCACTTGTACACAGGAGGGCTACTGACATTTTGGGTTGATTTTGTAACTAGCCACTTTGCTGAAGGTGTGTATCAGCTGTAGGAGTTCCTTGGTAGAATTTCTGGGGCTACTTATATATACTATATCATCTGAGAATAGTGATACTTTGACTTCCTCTTTTCCTATTTTTATCCCCTTGATTTACTTTAGTTGTTTTATTTCTCTAGCTAAGACTTCAAGTACTATATTGAAGAGACATGGAGAGAGTGGACAGCCTTTTCATGTTTCTTATTTCAGTGGAATTGATTTAAGTTTCTCTCCATTGAGTTTGATGTTGTCTATAGGCTTGCTCTATATTGTCTTTACAATGTTTAGGTATGTGCCTTGTACCCCCAATCTCTCTAAGACTTTTAACATGAAAGGATGTTGGATTTTGTCAAATGCTTTTTTGACATCTAAGAAGACAATCACGTGGGTTTTTTTCCTTCAGTTTGTTTATATGGCTCATCACACTGGTGGGATTCCATATATTAAATCATCCCTAAATGCCTAGGATGAAGTCTACTTGGTCCTGGGGGATGAGATTTCTGTTAGGGAGTTAAGGGACATGCAGGGTCTGGAGAATTCTGCACTGAATCCACCTGACCATGGACTATTTTTTTTTTTTTTTTTTGGTTGGGAGACTTTTTATGACTTCTTCTATTTTTATAGGGGATATAGGACTATTTAATTTTTTGCTTGATCTTGGGGCACAGATATTCAGGATTATAATGTCCTATTGGTGGATTTTTCCTTTGATGAGAATGAAGTGTCCTTCCCCATGTTCATTGATTAATTTTAATTGAACATATATTTGATTAGATATTAGAATGACTACTCCAGCTTGCTCTTGAGTACATATGTTTGGAAAATCTTTTTCCAGACCTTTACTCTCAGGTAATGGCTATCTTTGTTGCTGAGATGTGTTTCTTGAATGCAGCAGAATGTTTGATCTTATTCCCACAGCCATTCTGTTTGTTTATGTCTTTTAATTGGGGAGTTGAGGCCATTTATGTTGAGAGACATTGGTGAACAGTGATTGTTGGATCCGTTTATTCTGGAGTTGGTGGTCAATGTGTGGGGCTGTGCCTGTTTTGGTTTTGCTGTTGTGAAATTATCTATATACTGTGTTTTCTTGGGTTTTAGTTGACCTCATTGTCTTGAGTTCGCCTTCTAATATCTTCTGTATAGCTGGGTTGGTGCATAGATATTGTTTAAATTTGGTTTTGACATGGAATATCTTTTATCCCCATCTATGATGATTGAAAGTTTTGCTGTATATAGTAGTCTGGGTTGACATTTGTGATCTTTTATTGTCTGCATGACATCAGCCTAGGCCCTTCTGGCTTTCATGGTCTCTGTTGAGAAGTCAGGTGTAATTCTGATGGGTCTGCCTTTATATGTTACTTGGCCCTTTATTATTGCTTCTTTTAACATCCTTTCTTAGTTCTGCAGATTTTGTGTTTTGATTATTATATGGTGGGAGGAATTTCTTTTCTGGTCTACTCTATTTGGTGTTCTGTGGTCCTCTTGTATGTTCAAGGGCATCTTTTTCTTTATGTTGGTGAAATTTTCTTCTATGACTTTCTTGAAAATATTTTCTGATCCTTGGAAACTGACATCTTTTTCATCTATTCCTATAATTCTGAGATTATACATTTTCATGGTGTCTTTGATTTCTTGTATGTTTTATGCCCAAGTTTTTTCTGTTTTAATTATTTTCTTCTAGAGATGTATCAGTTTCTTATATTGTATCTTCAGCCCCTGAGATTCTCTCCTACATTTGTTGAATTCTGTTGATGATACTTACCTTTTGTAGTCTTCTCTAAGTTTTCATTTCCACAGTTTTCTGGGTTTTGCTTTCTTAATTGATTCAAGATGGTTTTCCTGTCTTGAACAGATTTACTCATTTCCTTCACCTGTTTGATTGGAGTTTCCTGTTTCTCCTCAATGGCCTCTATTCATTTGTTTGTATTTTCCTGTAATTCTTGAAAGTGTCTACTTATTTCCTCAAATAACTCTGTAAGCATAACATTTTCCTGATATTCAGCTGCATTAAAGAGTCTGTTGTTGTCTTGGATTTCTGGTGGAGTCATGCTCTTCCGGTTCTTGTTAGTTATGTTCCTACCTTTTCCTTTAGGCATCTGCTGAGGGGGCTTGGGTTTTCTAAGCTGATAGTTAAGGAGCGAGTCCCTTCAGAAGGCAGCTGCTTTATTTACTGGCTTAGCAGACACTGCCCTCCTGGAGTTAGATTCCTCTGAGCTCTGCCACCTAAGATTGGGGATGCAGCAGGGTTCCTCTGACTACTTAGTCTCCTCAGAGGGCTCACCAGCAGAGTATAACTGTGGCATGGAGGCCAGAATGCTTTCTCAATTTCCCTGTGCCGATCCTCTGTTCTCCAAGGGGCCTACACTCGCTCTAGTCTCAAAAAAGTACGGGGTGCTTAGAGCTTATGTTTCCTGACCTGTGGGACATCAAGCTGTGATGGGGGTAGGGGTGGGGGTTCTGATCTTCTCTAACTCTAGTTTTAAGGAGAAACACCTTGCTATCTGCTGAAGCAAATTGATCCAGGCAAAAGCTGGAGCTTTCTAGCAATGCTGCTTGGCTCCTAGCTGCGGACGCAGGGCTCCAAGAGCAGTGCCAGTCTATCAGCTTTTGTCTCAATTCAGCTGCTTTTTATTTTTCTGAAAATCTCTGAGATAGGTTAACTAAGTAATGGGGTGGATGGCCAACATATTAAGTTTGGGCCATTTTTCCAAATATGAAACACAGAGCAACAACTGGACCAAGTGAAACTACAGACATAAACTGAAAGACATGAACAGTCCCACATGCCCAGAACCAGAACCAGATGATCCTCCAATTGGGGGCTTCTCCACCAGGAAAATCCAGGCCACAATATATGGGATCTGGTCTGAATGATCAGGGGATCAGAAGATGATATTTCAGACTGCAAATAAACCAGACAGGTTAAAGCCAGCCAGTTTGGAAGGCTAGCCATTCAAGGTGGCAGAATGTGTGGAGTTTTTTTAGAGTAGACCATGTAATACAACAAACAAGGAGACAGACAGTGAACAAGACAACAAGAAAACCAAAGACCACTAGACACAGAAGGAAGGCCACTGTGCAACAATCCACCAAGAGTAGATGGACCCGAACAAGTCCTGAAGGGTTTGAAGTGAATGGCTCAACAGCCAGAGGAAGGGCTGAGGTGTCCCAAAAACCCTTCCAGTTCTGAAAGCAATAGCACATCTGCCTATTCTCTATTGACCCCAGTTTGTACAGGTACCAGGAAAAAAAATTAGAGAAAAATTACCGATTGGAAGCAGAAGAACAAACCTGCTAGAGACTTGAGGGTCTCTCTTCTTTAGATTGCATTTTTCCAGCCAATGAACCAAAATGTTGGGTCTTGGCAACATACAACCAATGAAGACAGAACACCACCAAAGTCTAAATAAACCAGCTAGCAACTTTATTCACCAAAGGGAGCTCTTCTAGCTAGTAGGGCAGAGCCAGACTTAGGAGAAGAACTGCAGCCCCGAAGAAAGGGAACAGGCTCCATTTAAATTAAAAAAAAAAAAAAACTATTAACAAATGTTAGGGTACAGTTAGAAAAAGAACTCAGTTCTTTTTTAAATTGATGCATCTGTCTTTGAGTACCAGCCTGCTTAGGATGTGATTACAAGGAAGGAGCACATGAGAACAGATGTGTGCCGACTTTTATAATAGTAGGGAGTGCTGGAAGGAAGTGCTGAGGCAGGCTAGTGATAGCAAGGTGAATAGGAATGAATGCATTTGTGATAGCAGAGTGGTGAGTTCAGGAACACTTTGAGAAGAGAAGTATACCAGGGCTTTTGATAAGAGAAGGGTCCAAGGGAACAATCACATAGGTTTTCCCTGTAATTAGGAAGAATCTAGAGTAGGGGAATCCCTGCAGATGGGAGGAAGCATGGAGATGTTCTGTGTGCTTGAAAACCATAAATAACATAAATACAAGTCACATTTTACAGGCTGAGCAGGTTTCATTTAGGACACAGTCTCTCTCTCTCTCTCTCTCTCTCTCTCTCTCTCTCTCTCTCTCTCTCTCTCCCCCCCCCCCCCCCCGCGTGCGCGTGTGTGTGTGTGTGTGTGTGTGTGTGTGTGTGTGTTGTAGCAAAAACTAATGAAAAAAAGACGTCATGGGCTTGATAGACTGCAGGAAGGGAGTAGGGGAACATAGGACAGATAGTTTGGAAGGTGGAAAAGGGATAAAGGATAAAACTATAGTATCAAATATATATATATATATATATATATATATATATATGAAACTATAAAAGAGACAATTTCAGAGACATCACCTGAAGCCATTATTAGTGGAAATGTCCCCTCTCAACAGAGAAAACAGGCTTCTATTGAAGACCCAGGAAGGAAAGAAGTAGATATGTAATGAAGTGCTCAAGCAGAGTTGTTGGTCTTATGTATTTTGATGCTAATTAATAAAAGGTAGGTACACCTGGGCAGGGCAAATGAGATAGGTGTGGCTAAGGTTCCCAGGCTTAGAAAGACAAAAAGAATCCTGGTAAGAAGAGAGACTTTTTTTTTTTTTTTTTTTTTTGCTATACATTATTTTTAGTTTTATTTATTTTTATTTTTTTAATTTTTATTATTTATTAATTTATTCTTGTTACATCTCTATGGTTATCCCATCCCTTGTATCCTCCCATTCTCCCCTCCCTCCCATTTTCCCCTTATTCCCCTCCCCTATGACTGTTCCTCAGAGGGATTACCTCCCCTTGTATGTGCTCATAGGGTATCAAGTCTCTACTCGGTGACCTGCTGTCCTGAGAAGCAGGTTGTGTCATCATGGGTTATGTGGAGGAGAAACACATGGCGGTGTGAATGGGGATTTGGCCCAGATGAAGACCATTAGCAAGTATATGGGATTATGAATGGGAGGTAGCTTATAGAAATTATTTGAAGCAGATGTCATGGGATTGGGGCAGGTGTCCCATACCTTCTCCACTATGGGAAGTAGTTTAGGGTATTAATATCTGCCCTGTCCCAGGTTACCTAAGGATTTTTTAAAATATAACAAGTGTCTGTGTCTTGATTGATTGCTAACGGGTTATACTGCTGTAATGATAATTATAGACCTTATAATAAACATTCTTAGGCCATACTAGTAAATTAACAGCAACAAGTGATGCTCAACATGGGGCAATGATTAGGCAATACTGGTAAATTTAACTATAACACAGAGTGATAGGTAGGAGCTCATAACTGTCTCTCTGGGTTGCTGAAGCTGTCTTCCGCCAGTTTCCTAATGTCCACAGACAATTTTATTTAAGGTGTGGTAAAATAAATAGAGTGAAAATTCACCTGCTACTTTTATTTATTATTGTTGATGCTTATATTAAGATGCCATCAACATTTATTTGAGACATATCGCTAGACCTGGAGATTACCAGTTTGGTTTGACTGGTTGCCCTAAGGAGCCTCCTATCTCTGCTTCCCTGGCACTGAGACTTCAGATAGGCACATGTCACCTTGCCAGCTTTCCATATAGACTGGACATCCAAACTTAGGTTCCTATGCTTTTGTGGCACACATTTCACTGGCTGGCAATCTTCTCAGCCTCTTATTGTTTGTTTACTAAGACAAGGTCTTGTTATGTCTTCCAATCTGTTCTCAAAGTTACTACCCATGCCAGCCATAGATTCAAATCTTTATGCCCCCTCTTCTAAGAGCTGAGATGATAACACTACATCGTCATCACACCCAGCTTATATTTTATCACTTTAAAAATGTCATTAATTTAGAATGTTTTAGAATCATACCCCTATATAATTCTAGGATTATTCCATCACTCAAAAGAAAACAAATACCATGCAATTTGAACAAAAATTATTCTTCACCCTCCATCAGACCCTAGAATCCCCTAACATGCTGCTCTTTGTAAACTTGCCTATCTGAATATTTGCTATAAGCTGAATAATGCATCACGTAACATGTTGTCTGTATTCCTTTTTGCTGCACCTTTAAAGTATATCTATACTACCATATATTAGTTTTTTCTTTTTTCTTTTTCTTTTTTGGCTTTTTGAGAGAGTCTCAACATATATCCTATTTAACACAGGCCTCAAACTTGCCATTCTCCTGCCTTATCATCACAAATGCTTTTGTTATAGACATATTCTACCATAATCAATGTGTTTCATTCCTTTTTCTGTCCAAAAACTGTACGTCTATTGGAAATGTCACAGTTTCTATATCCAATTTATCTTTTTAATTCTTCTCACCTAGACACATGCTAGGGTTATCTGGGAAAGGGGAACCTCAGCTGAGAAACTGCCTCCATCAGACTGGCCTGTAGAACAGTCTCTGGCGCACTTTCTGGGTTAGAAATCAGTGTAGGAGGGCGAAATCAATGCTCACTGTGTATGGTGCCACCCTTGATGGCCCTAGGTTGTATAAAAAAGCATGCTGAACAATCCATAAGATAAAGCAAAAAAGCACCACTCCTCCACAGCCAGTTCTTCAATTCCTGCCTCCAGGCTCCTCCCATGCCTTCTCTTCATGATAGAGTATATAATATAAACTAAAATAAACTCTTTTCTTCCCAAATTGCTATTGGAAAGAAAATTAGGACAAGTTGTTTCTATGTTATAGCCATAATGAGAAACATAGCTATAAAATTTATACACAGGTTTTGTTTGAACACAAGTTATTTTTGACAACACATTTTGTTTATTCTTTGAAAGTTGCGATACAAGATCTTCCTCACACTAGCCCTCAGAGTGCCACCCAGCACATTCTCCTTTTCTCTATCTTCTTCTGTTTTTAATACTGCAGTTAGAGATGACTGCTGGACTAGTAACCCATCTTGTCGGATTGATCTTGTATTGGATTGCTGAACATGACTTTATCTACATAATTTGTGCTCAGTTTTGTTTTGTTTTTTCCTTTTGCAAGGATCTATATCAGCCAATGAGATCTATATTAACAATTGTGGAAACAAAGGAACACCCTTCCCCATCTTATAAAAGGTTAACAACATGAATAAGCAGGCCAGGCAGGCGTGAGCTTGCTCTATTTGAGTGTGAGGTGAGGGCCTGGAAGGAAAAGTAGATTGGGTGCAGTAATAAAGGCAAGGAAAATTGCCTAAAGGCAACATTTTCAAAAATAAGTCCTGAAGAGATGGCTCCGTGGTTAAAGTGCTTACATGTAAGTGTGAGCAACAGAATTTAGATCCCCAGAAACCCATGCAAATGTAATTGATTAGTAGTTCACCTATAGTTGCAGCCCCAGCAAGTGTAGAGAACCAATCCCCAGGGCAATCTGACTAACTTGATTAGTCATAGCAGTCCGTTCAGGATTTGACTGAGAGGCCCTGTCTCAATGAATAAAATGGAAGAGAGGTAAGAGGATGATCTCTGACATCAATTTCAGGGTTCACATATATGTGTACATATGTATGCAAAGATTCACATACATGCATGCACATATACCTATAAAGAAAACATGTACACATGAAAAATGAAGCCAGGCATACCAACGTATACCTTTAATCCCAATGCTTAAGAGGAATAGGCAGGCATATTCCTGTGAGTTTGCAGCCACTTTGTGTATAGAGAAAGATCTAAGCTAGCAAAAGAAGAAAAGAAAAAGTAAGATAAACAAGTAAACAGACCTGTTCCTTAATGTTCTAGGAGTGAACAAGATGGACACCAATACCTCTCTCCTCATGAACTTGTCCACAGAGAGCCTGATGAACGTGTCTGGGAGGACTCAGTCAGTATCTGCCGGCTACGTTGTCCTGGATGTCTTCTCATATTTGATCCTCTCAGTCACCTTTGTACTTGGAGTACTGGGCAACGGGCTCGTGATCTGGGTGGCTGGCTTCCGCATGGTCCACACAGTCACCACCATCTCTTACTTAAACCTGGCCATTGCTGACTTCTGCTTCACATCCACGTTGCCATTTTTAATCGTCTCCAGAGCAATGAGAGGACAATGGCCATTTGGTTGGTTCATGTGCAAGTTCATATTTACCGTGATAGACATAAACCTATTCGGGAGTGTCTTCCTGATTGCCGTCATTGCACTGGACCGCTGCATTTGTGTCCTTCATCCAGTCTGGGCTCAGAACCACCGGACAGTGAGCCTGGCCAAGAAGGTCATCATTGGACCCTGGTTGTGCGCTTTTCTCCTTACCTTGCCAGTTATCATTCGTGTGACCACAGTCCCTGATAAACTTGGACCAGGAAAAACAGCCTGCACTTTTGATTTCTCCCCCTGGACCAAAGATCTTGTAGAGAAACAGAAGGTGGACATCACCATGCATACGATCAGAGGAATCATCAGGTTTATCATTGGTTTCAGCACGCCAATGTCCATCGTCGCCATTTGCTATGGGCTAATTGCCACTAAAATCCACAGGCAAGGCCTGATCAAATCTAGCCGTCCCCTGAGAGTTCTTTCTTTTGTTGTGGCTGCCTTTTTTCTATGCTGGTGCCCATTTCAGGTAGTAGCCCTCATATCCACAATCAGAGTGCGCGAACGCCTCAGTGGTATGCTTCAAGGCATCAAAATTGCTGTGAATGTCACAAGTTCCCTGGCTTTCTTCAACAGCTGCCTCAACCCAATGGTCTATGTCTTCATGGGTCAAGACTTCAGAGAAAGACTAATCCGCTCCCTGCCTGCCAGTCTAGAGAGGGCTCTTAGTGAGGACTCAGGCCAGACCAGTGACACAGGAACCAACTTGGGGACCAACTCCACTTTACCTTCTGAAAACAATGTAAACGCGATGTGAAAAGGATGTTTCCACTTCCAGCATCATCTGCTTTAAGTTCCGCTATGCTATAGAAATTTTCTGTTGACTGCTGGGCTACATACTCATTGGGAAAACTTGAGATGACTTTTTGGACTTTTGTGACTCAACCCAAGATGGCAAATAAAACGAATGGACAAAAAGAACATTCATTTTCTTGTTAGTTTGAGATAGTTCCAAATGGAACTAATACTAATACTAATACTGCTATTCACTTCTAGTCCATTCATAGGCTGTAAAACTCACAAATTCTCATAAGTGCCCTTTTAGTGGGTAATAGGTATATGTTCCCTTTAGAAAATGACATAAGAAGGGAAAAGACTCCTATCACTTGAGCTATGAAATTGTCTGATCTCTTTTGTTGCATTACTTGGTTTATCTATTGTCCCCATGAGACCAGTGTTTTCTCTTGTGCCTCCCAGTGTAGTTGTAACCAAATTAGTCCAGTTTGTATAGTACATGGCATTTAAGGTACATGCTCCAACAGGAAATGAACCCAGCATGGAACTCCAGTTTTTCTCCCAGGGGCAGTGGATAAGTGCCACTCTATGATTTTCCCACACATGCCAGTATTTGTTGTTATTTGAGTTCTTTTGATTTTAACCATTTTAACTAGAGCAAGATGAAATTGCAAAATGGTTTTAATTTGCCATTTCCTGCTCAGTAAGGATTTTGAGTATTCATCTAAATATTTTTCAACTATTAGTAATGCATCCTTTGAGAAATCTCTGTTTTTTCTATCGCCTGTATTTTTTAATTGGGTTGTTGCTTTCTTGATGTTTAGCTCTTCTTCTTCTTCTTCTTCTTCTTCTTCTTCTTCTTCTTCTTCTTCT
>OU015752.1:68085538-68096558 GCA_907169655.1 Acomys percivali
GAGAGAGAGAGAGAGAGAGAGAGAGAGAGAGAGAGAGAGAGAGAGAGAGAGAAGGAGTGGCCCCGGGCAGGGTCACTTCCCCCCATGGCAGGTAAGTGATGACATCACATGTAGGCATGGTAAAGCAGAATCCTAACATTATGGGTAGGAAAATGTGTAGAATGGATACAGACTTCTGCCCACTGAGAAATTACACTCTAACAAGAGAGATCCTCATTATACCAAAAAGATGCTGAGCAGTTGAGTCTACATATTATATAGAAAGCTGTGGGGGGGAAAGGAAAAACAGAATTTGGAAATAAGATGTCCCCACACCCTGCAATGGGTTTGCCATCAGAACACAGGTGTTGTGAAAACCACCAGTAACTCAAAGCCAAAATTGAAAAGGAGAAGACTCACATCATCACCATCATTGGACACAAAGATTCCGGCAAGTCCACCACAACCAGCCACCTGATCTACAAATGTGGTGGAATTGACACCGAACCATCAAAAAGTTTGAAAAGGAGGTGACCAAGAAGGGAATAGGCTCCTTCAAGTACGCCTGGGTCTGGGACAAACTGAAAGCTGAGCATGAAAGTGGTATCACTAGTGATACCTCCCTGTGGAAATTTGAGACCAGCAAATACTATGTGACTATCATTGATGATGCCCCAGGACACAGAGACCTCATCAAAAACATGATTACAGGCACATCTCAGGCTGACTGTGCTGTCCTGATTTTTGCTGCTGGTATTGTTGAATTTGAAGCTCCAAGAATGGGCAGAAGCACACACTTCTGGGTGTGAAACAGCTGATTGTTGGTGTCAACAGAATGGATTCCACTGAGCCACACAACAGCCAGAAGAGATAAAAGGAAATCAGTAAGGAAGTTAGCACCTATATTAAGAAAATTAGTTACAACCCTAACAGAGTAGTATTTGTGCCTATTTCTGGTTGGAATGGTGACAACATGCTGGAGCCAAGTGTTCTTGGTTCAAGGGGTAGAAAGTCATTCACAAAGATGGCAGTGCCAGTGGCACCACACTGCTGGAAGCTTCAGATTGTATCCTGCCACCAATTCGTTCAACTGGCAAGACCCTGTGACTGCCCCTCCAAGATGTCTATAAAATTAGTGGTATTGGCACTGTCCCTGTGGGTCAAGTTGAAACTGGTGTTCTCAAACCTGGCATGGTGGTTATCTTTGTTCCAGTCAATGTCACAGCAGAAGTCAAGTCTGTTGAAATCCACCATGAGCATGAAGCACTGAGTGAAGCTCTTCCTGGGGACAATCTAGGCTTCCATGTGAAGAACATGTCCGCCAAAGATATTAGACATGGCAACGTTGCTGATGTCAGCAAAATTGGTCCACCAATGGAAGCAGTTGGCTTCACCACTAGGGTGACTATCCTGCCTGAAGCATCCATGCCACATGGGTGCTGGCTATGCTCCTGTACTGGGTTGTCACACTGCTCACATAGCGTGCAAGTTTGTTGGGCTTAAAGAAAAGATTGATGATAGTTGTTCTGGCAAGAAGCTGGAAGATGGCCCTAAATTCTTAAAGTCTCTTTATGCAGCAGCGATTGTTGATATGGTCCCCTACAAGTCCATGTGTCTTGAGAGCTTCCCTGACTATCCGCCCCTGGATCATTTTGCTGTTTGTGACATGAGGAAGACAGTTGCTGCAGGTGTCACCAAAGCTATGGACAAGAAGGCTGCTGGGGCTGGCAAAGTAACCAAGTCTGCGCAGAAAGCTCAGAAGGCTAAGTGAACATTATCCCTAGCACCTGCTACTCCAATCTAACTCAGTGATGGAAGAACTGTCTCAGAACGGTTTGTCTCAATTGTCCATTTAAGTTCAATAGTAAAAGACAGCTTAATGATAACAATGCACCTTAAAGCCTTCAGAAGGAAAGGAGAATGTTTTATGGACCATGTGTGTGTCTGTGTTTGTGTGTTTGTGTGTGTGTGTGTGTGTGTATGTGTGTGTGTATGTGTGTGTGTGTCAGTTTTAAGTTATTAGTTTTCAAAATCAGTACTTTTAATGGAAACAACTTGGCCAAAAATCTGTCAGAGAATTTTGAGACCCATTAAAACAAGTTTAAAAGGGAAAAAAAAAAAAAAAAGACTTTGGAAATGAGAAGCTCATGGCTGAAGCAGTTTTCATGTCACATAGGGAGTCCGGGCAAACTATCTTCCCTATCAGTTACATAGACATCACTGTGGTACAATATCTAAGAAAAGCACCTTGAGGAAGGAGAGGTTAATTTTGGTCATGGTATACGGTCCATAATGGTGAGAAAAGTATGACAGTTTCAGTGACTCAGCCCATCACAGTGGGAGGTCACTAGGTGGCTTGTTCACATTTCGGTGGATCAGGAGAGAGTGGGACAGGAAGAGAGACCTTGGCTTATAAGGCTCATGGCCCTTCACTTACTCAGTGGCCAGAGTCTGCCAGCTAGGCCAACGCCAAAAGACTCTAACTCTGAGTAGACAAGGAGGTCAATGTGAGGTGTTCTAGTTTCTTTTCTGTGATAAAACACTTAGAAGCAAAATTGAAGAGGAAAGGGTTTATGTGGTTTATAATTTCAGGTCTACCATTAATGGAACTCAGTGCAAAAACTCAAGTAGGAGCTTAAAGAAGAAACCATGGAAAAAATGCTGCTTGGCTAGTTCAGTTGCAGGCTCTTGCTTAGTTAGTTGTATTCTGCCGCCCAGGTTCCCCTGCCTTGGGATACCACCCATAGTGGACTGGGCCCTCCTACATCGTCAGTGAAGACACTGTTTGTCAGACATGGCTGCAAGCCAGTCTTATCTGGCAGACCTCCTCTCAAGTAACTCTAGGCTGTGTAAAGTTCACACGCTGAGCTACATGGGACAAGAGGGAGCTAAGGGAAACTACAGCTGCATCCTCACAGGCTGTTCTCCCTGTCCTCAGAGCCCCTTTGTGGTTAAACATCCTTGAAGCAGTTAGCTTGTTCTTGTCATATAAAAACTAAGACACTTGGAAATTCTCTAAAACATGTGTAGTAACCAAGTGTCCGAAATTCTCTAACACATACGTGCTAACCAAGGGTCTACAGTCTCAAATTACCTGATTTACACACACCACTCAAATGGTGGTATTTACTGTCCTTTTATGGAGTTTTCTGGAGGATCGTGGAAAGAAACATCTTAAAAGGGAGACATAGTCTACCATGACTGGGAGGGATAAAGGGACTACTTAGTTTCATGAATGTCACCACCACATAAATATTCATTAAAACGTCTTTAAAATCTACAACACAGAACCCATTGGCCTGCTCCCTCACCTTCGGGTAGTCCAGTTCAGTCATTCTCTGTTTTGTTTGTCTAACTTGGCAAAACAAACTTTTGCTCAAACTGTCTATCTCTCTTGACTAAACTCTTTCATTCAAGAAGAGAACTGGGAGAAAACAGCACCCCTGCATAACAATTCCTCCACCTTTAAAACAGCGCCACCAGCTGGTTATTTAGTGTTCAAACACATGATCTGTAAATGGTACTTCCCTCCTTCTCTCTTGTCCCTTGGTTTCTGGATTTCTTCAAAAATATTTTCCTTCCAAGTTGGAACACCTAGAGTAACTACCTAAGTGGACTCTAGCAGTTAACAAAATGCAGACTTCTTCAAGTTACTTTTCAGTAGCCACTTATCCTCCTTAGTTCTCCAGGAAGGCAATACATTACTGTTCTGCTGCGAAATGAGCTAATTCAAGACATGCTAACGTGTGTAAAGGCAGGTTTATTGGGAGACGCTCTCAGTGAGTTCACTGGTCCCAAAGAACAGGGTCAGGAAAGTCGCCATGTGGAGATAGTCAGAAAAGTATGCAAGAAAAGAGGCGGGGGGGGGGGGGGGGGGGGAGGGAGGATGTGGAAACCAAAATGTCTGAATTTCATAGCGAAGCCCAGTCCCAGGGCTGGAAAGTTCAGGGTAGAGGTGGGGTATGCCAGCCACTTCCTGTACATGTAAGGATTGAGGGATACTGAGAGAAAACTGGAGGTCAGGTCTACTTTGGTTGAAATGGCGTCTCAGCTGCTTGTCCAGGTCTGAAGCCAAAGAGAAGTTCCGGAAGTATCCAACCTTAACCCGGAGCTGTAGTTCAGTAAGTAGAGTGCTTGCTAGGCATGCGCAAAGCGCTGGATTCCTGCTCCAGAACTGCATAAGCCAGTCACTCTAGCTATCATATGCCTGCAATCCTAGCACTTCAAAAGTGTATCCATGAGGACCAGGAGCTCAAGATCTCCTCAGCTATGTTGTGACTTGGAGCCTAGTGGGCTCTATGACGTCAGCTTTCAACCTGGGGCGAGCCGCTGAAATGCCTACTTAACATATCAAGGCAGAAGTGGCTGCCAGACTCTCCCTACTACCCTTAGTCCCTCCTTGCCAGTGTACCCCTACCCCTACCCTAAACTTCTACTGCTGGGCAGCACTTCCCGCAGCCGCACTTCCAAAACTCCAGCAGTTTTGGTTACCCAGCCTTCCCCTACTCGCTAGAGGGCCTCTTTGCTGCTGCCTCCTGTTGCCCTCTCGTCCCCTTTCTCTCCTCCCCACCGCTCCTAAGATGGCTCATGGTCACTTCCACTCCGGACTCTCCCAGATGTCCCTGTTTCTGATTTTGTCTCCCTTACATGCACAGTAATCTTTCAGCTCCACCGTAGCCAGAAGCAGTCATGCTCCTCTCCTTTTCATTTCTTTTGTTTATTCATGAGAAAGTCTACCTCCAAATAGCAACAAAATCCCTTCCCTCTATTACCCAAGGAGTATAATTTTCAATACCTTTCTTGAATGGTTCGAATTATACACAGTACTCATTTCTACAGACAAAGAACCTTGTGCTGCATGATTTCTTTTTAATAACCTGAATTGCTATTGTTGTATGAACTCAGCCAAAAGGAGAAATGGGCAAGGGTAAAGTGTTAAGTAAAATAACTGCTGGAATTCAAATACGAGATATGGTAATAACTGATCCAATAGCTAGATGGCTAAGTGACTAAGGGGAGGGCAGTATACACAGTATGAATACGCTGGGCCCAAGGACTATTCACATCTAGGACAGAACAAAACAGTAGATCTCACTGTGCTGCTTAGAACTCAGCAAGATATATACATACAAATATATATGTGTGTGTGTATACATATATATGAATTCATATATATGAATAATTTTTAATTAATTAATTTATTTATTTATTGTTTATATAGTATTCTGCCTACATGTGAGTCAGGAGACCAGAAGAGGGCACTAGATCTTATTACAGATGGTTATGAGCCACCATGTGGTTGCTGGGAATTGATCTCAGGACCTCTGGAAGACCAGCCAGTGCTCTTAACCTCTGAGCCATCTCTCCAGCCCATGAATAATTTTTTAAAAGCCATGAATTTGAGGCAGACTATGAGAACATTAGAAGGAGGAGAAGAAGAGAGCCAAAAATTATGTTATTATTTTATAGTTTAAAATATTATTTTAATTTATAAGTTGTTGAGCTGGAGAGATAGCGCAGTGGCTGTGAACACTAGGTGCTGTTCTAGAAGACTTGAGTTTGATTCCTAGACATACAGACAGGCTAAATACCTATTCATACAAAATAGTGAAATAGAAATGTTTTTAAAAATTACAAAGTGTTTATTCCTAGGATATTTCTGTTTGCTATTTTTGGACTTTAGTCGATGCTGCTAATTGCAACCTCATAGAGGGAAACCAGATAAGGAAGTCCTAATTTTTGGCAACAGTGTGTGTTGAAGCGGGGCAGAGAATGGGGAGTCAGCATAGCAGGAGTGAGCTTGGATAAAGGGTTCCACTCATTTTTGGCTGTGTCTCAGCCACCTTCTTTGGGGTCCCGACAACCCCAAAGGACTGTGCCCAGCAGCTCTGTCCATCCTCTTTGACTCCTTACTGGAGTTCTGCCAGCTCCAAAGCTTCATCTCTTTGCAAGCTCATACTCAGCCACCAAAGCCCAGCCTGAAATCAGTTTGGGAACCTCTAACACAGCCACCTACAGTGTTACCTGGCCAAGAACCAGGTATTTTTTTTTAACTCACATAGACCCAGAGCTGATGCTTTATTTCCCTAGCTGCAAGCTCTCCTGGAGTTCCCTAGTACCTCCAAAACAAGAGTCTGCCACTCAAAACTCTGTATATTGCACATGCAATAACAGTTTGGTTTTTGTCATATATAAAGAATGATGTATTCTTGAACATACAATTTAAACTTTTTCCAAGATTTTGTATTTTTTTTTAACTTTTCATGGTTTCTTTGTGAATTTTACTTCATGCACCCCAATCCACCTCATCTCTTTGTCCCTTTGTATTGATTTCTGCCTTGCAACCTTCTCCCCACTCAAAATTTAAAAATAAAATAAAATATCTTGTTGTGGAAGCTCTAGTCTGTCACAGTGTGTCCCATAGAATACCCTTTTGTCCACCCGTATTTACTTGCAAATGTTCATTGCGTTAAGTTATTGGTCTTGTTGGAAGATGCTAGCTTCTTCTACACTATCAGGACTAGATCCTTGCTAGGACTCCTCTTAGTTATCATGTTGTTGTCCTGTGTCATGGAGATCCTGCAGCTTTGGATCTGCCTGACTGTCCCCTTCTTACCATCTAGAAGTTCACAGATGGAGTAGATGCTGGGGGCCCTGAATCTGGGCCTAGCTAGTAGCTGAATTGGTCCATCCAACAACTCTCCCACATCCACAGGGAGAGCCCTGCAGCACTACCCTCACTAGCTTACCCAGTGTTTCAGACAGCCAGAGGCAGGGGCAACTCTCCTGCTCTCGCACCCTTGGGGGCCAGGCAAGTTTCAGGACCCACTCACTCTAGAGTGCTGCAGCAGGCAAGGGCTGGGGCCAGCTCTCCTACTGGAGAGGAGCTGGCCCATGCAACCACACAGCAGAGGACTTGCTGTGCTGCCCAGGCTAGTAGCATGGCCAGCTCCTCGAAACACTGCAGCTTTCCAGGGATGAAGCCAGTTTTCCCAAGTAGTCAGAGAGGGACAAGACCAGCACTACACAGCCCTTGGATATCAACAGAGCCCCAGGTGGCAGGCCAGGCCAAGGACTTCCTCGTGTCCTTTGATGGTAATATGAGCCACACACACACCCTTGCTGCTGCATGGCCATTGTCCCAGACATGGCCCTAATTGGTAACACAAGCATGGACTTCACTATGGACTCAAATGGGAGGGCAGGCTATTCCTCTCTACCCTCTCATCTCCAGCTCTGATTCTCCTTATAGTGCTAAAATCATTCTTCTTCTTCTCTTTCTTTCTCATCTCTCCATCACATCCCTACTGGTAGTGGCTCCCACTGTGGTGGGGGCCTCTGGGTGTCTTTTGCCTGCCTGTACTTCATGGCAGGGTGGTGGAAGAGCCTATTTTCAAATTTTTATTTCATTCATTATAGTGACTGCAGGAGCCTGTTCGCTCCTCCCACCATGTGGGTTCTGGAGACTAGATTCAGGTTTTCAGGCATAGTGGCAAGTGTCTTTTCCAAGCTAATTATCCTATGTAACCCCACTTAACTATTTTGCAAAAGACAGGATCTGATGTAACCCAGGACGGCCTTAAGTTCACTTTGTAGTCTAAGACAATCATGAATTTCTGATGCTCCAGTCTGCATTTCCCAAGTGCTGAAACTGAAGGCATGAACCACCAAATCTATGGTATATAATGCTAACGATCACACAGACAGTCTAATGGGTGCTAGGCGATCATTCTGCCAAGTGAGCTGGATCCTCATCCTGTATATATGATTCTGCACTTCAAAATAAAAGTCATTTTAAAAGTTTTTTGTTTGTTTGTTTTAGTTTAGTGTATGGGTGTTTTGGCTTTAATATAAGATGTGCATCATGCACATGCAGTGCCCACAGAGGTTAAAAAAAGGGAATCCTATCTCCTGGACCTGGAGTCATAAGCAATTGTGAGGCACTATGGGACTGCTGGAAACTGAACCCAGGTCCTCTGCAAGAGCAGCAAGTACTATTACCACTGAGTCGTCTCTACGTATACTCATACTCCCGCTTTTTAAAAGATTTATTTTACTTGTATGTGTACAGATAGCCACAGAGACCAGAAGAAGGCATCGGAACCCCTGGAGCTAGAGTTACAGGTAGTTGTAAACCAACTGACATGAATGCTCAGGTCGTCTACAGGGGCATCAAGCATTCATTACAATTGAGCCACGTGTCGAGCCCCCACCCCCCACAGCCCCCACATCATTTTAAAAGTGATTTTGCCTTTACTATCTCATTACCAAATCACTTCTCATCTCCTTCATGCTTCCACAGCACCACTTAGTGGGCACTCTGTAAACTATAGTCACTCGTCTGTCTTTGAATGCCTTTCTCCTTCACTTTTCACTCCTCTAATTCATCAGGCAGGAGGACATCCTCCAGGAAGCCGTTCGAGTTGAGTCGTACCATGACTCCATTAATGCCCAACTCTCTATTTACACAGCTGTCTCCTCTACCCCATTGGCATCTCCTCAGAGGCAAGGCCCCCAGCTGAGTCATTTTTGTGTGCCTGGCACCATTTAGTCCTGGACCCCACCCATCAGCAGCTCAAGAGATTTCCCCATAATGAATACATGTTTTCCTCTGCTTCTCCGTTTCCGGCTGTCACCGTCACTCTTCTGTCCATACGGTGAAATTAAATGATGGTGACCCTGTCTGTAGACCAGGACAGGCACCAGTTAGTTATAAGCCCCCACTGGAGGGGAGGGATCTGGGAAGGAGTGCTCAGCTTCATCTGCCCTTGTCATCTTGTCTTCGCTACGTTCAGTCCTGCGCAGCTGTGCTTGAAAGGAATTATGGAAGACTGGACCTTTGTGTCTTTCTGAGAGAGGAGGGTAATTCCAGACTCCTGAGGCTAAAGACAGGGACTGAATACTGCATCTCCAGGTCTGAGGGGGGGCAGGCTAAGCTCTGAAATCCTAGATCTGAGGAGTGAGAGGTAGGGACTGTGCCCTTGAACCTAACAGAGGAGGACTGAGGCCTGCACATCTGGATCTAGAGGAAGAGTCTCTGGCCTGGTCTCTTGTATCCTGGCAGAGAAACACCCCCCCTAAGGGTTTGAAATCCTGGTCTGTCTCTTGTGCTCTCTGGTTTTAGAAACATCTGGTTTTATACAGCTGCTCCACCCAATAAGGGCGGTGCTGAAGCTCAGCAGTCAAATGCTCAGCTCCTGGGTGGAGCTTGGGCTATCCCCTTTTAGCCACAGGAACTCTCCCTTTCCCCTGCTCTGGGCTTGTCTCCATCAGTGGATCCATTTTCCTGACACAGCCAAATACTAGGCAACACAGGCTCCCAGCAACAGTGTCAGACACAGTCTGTTTTGCCCTGATGGGTGGATGGTGCCCAGGTTCCCACTACCAGAGACCTTTCCCCCATTGGACAGGTTCAAGCAAGGGCCCAACCTGATACTGCACTTAACCTCTCTCCTAGCTTTGTCTAGGAGAGTGCTGAATGGATAAAAGAGATAAACCAGGAGGAGAAAGGAAAAACAGACAATAAAAATCACACTGGAAGGGGCAAGTGAGGGTGTTGTGGAATTTTTGCTTTATATGTAAACATGTGATAGTTATTTACAAGTATGCCAACATGAGAGAGTATCACCAAGAGACAGGCAAGCAGGCAGATGAGAGCTAGAGACCTAGACAGATAGTGGAATAGATCTATGATATATACAGAGATTTAGATTAGTAATAGAGGAGAAGTGATAACCAATAATAGAGATGAGACTGGGAGAGGGGGAGAAGGAAGAGAGGAGGAAATGGGGATACAGATGGGGAGAGAAATAGAATCAGAGCATCAAGATCAAAATGAGAGGAAGAGGGAATATCAACTTTATCAGTGTCCCTCACACCAGAGGATGCAGGAAGAGACAGGTACTATGCAGACTGGACACTACCTATCAATGGGTAGTGAGAGGAACTTTGAGAAAGGCTTATGAGCTTAAAAAAGAAAAAAAATATTTCAAAAAGAATATAAAAGAGCAACAGAATCACTGGCCTTCTGACGCCAAACAGTTGGAGTATACACACCCTCGGACATCATCTCATATCAGTTGTGTTCTGACCCAAGCTCCATAATGTGTATCCAAGCACTGAGGCCAGGCCACTCCCTGGAGTCACTAAAGTCCCTCAGGAGACAGATTCCAGTATCCCAGCCCTCTTCCTGAGCCCTTTAACAGGAACATATGTGTGCTCATGTATCCCCACAGACGCAGACACAGACACACGGGGAGTAGGGGTTGGGAAGGGTAGAGAGACATCAGCCTAGCAAGGAGTAGAACTTCTGACTGTAGCTCTAGGCTGTTGTAAAACACATGCCAGCAACATAGGCACACCCACAGACATTTGTGTGTATGCGCTTTACTATGTTCCCGGGGGACTCATTTGCGGAGAGTCTGGGGCAGGGCTATGGGGAGATGAGAGTAAGTGAGGAAAAAGAGGTAATGAGGTGTGGGGGCAGGGCAAGAGTACAGGGAGATTGGGGGAGTCGACAGGGGTAAGACAAATGGGGAAAGATGGAGACAAACACTGACAAAATCCAAGGGAGGCAGCTGAAGGTGATAAGAAAAACAGAATTAGGGGAAGGGGAAGTTGGGAGGAATATATGGATGGGACAAAGGAAAGATAAAGAGACCTGCTCAATGCAAGAGAAAAGGGGAGAAAGAGAAAATTGAGAGAAACGGCTGAGAGAGAAAGAGGTGTGAAAGGCCAATTTGAGAGGCTGGGAAGGGAGGTTCTATCTGGCTGGGGGGATGAGGGCAATGTCGGGAATTGAAGAGGGTGGAGCTGTGTCGTAGGATTGCCTGACCTCAGAGCCCCTGGACAGGCTTGTCTGACGTCAGCCCTCCTCCACCCCCGCAATGTGTTGGTCTTCAAATGGCCCCCCTCCAGCTAGCTTCAGACACACTCGGATTACAGAGCAAGAGGGAGAAGAGAGATTCCAGGAGGACCCACAGCTATGAGACAGGTGTGTGTGTGTGTGTGTGTGTGTGTGTGTGTGTGTGTGTGTGTGTGT
>OU015752.1:68105734-68127444 GCA_907169655.1 Acomys percivali
TCTCTCTCTCTCTTACCTTAGCCACACCTCTGTCTCCTCTGCCCTGCCCAGGTGGGATGGCTTTTTATTAATCAAAAGGTGGATCACAGAGACAGCAAGCAGTAATTAGCATCAAAATACATTAGACCATCCCCCAACAACTGCCTATGGAGGAGAGTGCCTGATCTCCATTAAGCACACTGGAGGAGAATTCTTTCGGTGACAATATGAATTAGGTTACTAAGTCTTAGATGCTGCAGAGGCACAGCAGTAGGCAAAGGGCACGTGAATTCCTTCTTGCTTTGAGAAGAGAATATATCTATCAGGTGTGGTAACCTATAAAATGTTGTATGACTTTTCCTAGGGAAGAGGTGATGCTTTAACTTTTGTTTCTGCCACAAATATCCTTGACCAAAGACATCCTAAGGGAGAGACTGCTTATTTGACTTGCAATTCCAGATCACTGTAGGTCACTGAAAGCCAAGGCAGGAACCCAAGCAACCAGTTACATCACCTTCAAAGGCAGAGAGAAATGAATGGAACTTATCAGGCTGCCTCCTCCTCCTTAATATTTAGCTAGCTTTCTCTACTACACTACTCAGTGCCTGCTCTGTGATGCAGTGCTAAAGTCCCAGTGAACAATCAAGACAGATCCCCACAAACGTGCCCACAGGCCAACCTGACCTAGACAGTGCTTCAACGGAGGCTTTCTTCTCAGGTGATTCTACGCTGGCTGTACCAAGTTGACAGTTAAAACTAACTAGCCCAGATGTAAACAAACATCCATTGACTACAATCAGGGCACAGATGACAGCCAAAACAATCAAACAAGCAAAAAAACCAAAAAAGACTAGTTTTGGTGTCTCCTTTGATGTTGCTGCTAGCCATCTGGGACTTTCCTTAATTGGGATTCTATGTAACCTGCATGGGTGTGGCAGGACCTGACAATTTAGTCAGCACTTAGTCATGTCACTGATGGTGTTAGTGTCAATGACTATAATATTAGTCATGTCTGTAGTAACAATATTACTCACAGTAAAAACAGCAGTGGATCACATTGCTTGAGCAATTACTCAAAATTGCTTGGCATTTCAATCTTCGTGCAACCCAGGCTGTTGTAAATATTAAATCATGGTACAGACCCATCGAAAGGATGTTGAGAAGGCTGGAGAGATGGCTCATTAGTTAAGAGGGCCTCTTCCAAAGGACTTAAGTTGAATTCCAGCACCCATATCAGGGGCTCACAATTGCTTCTAATTCTATCTTCAGGGAACCTGAAACAGTTGTCTGGCTTTCTTGCACATCAATACACATAGGAGTGCCCCCCCCTCTCTCTCTCACACACACACACACACAGTGAAACACATACACATAGATAAAAAAATTAAAACAAATCTTTAAAAATCAAATAAAACTGAAGCTGAGATAATGTGATAGCAAGTGTCGTCACTTGGCAGGATGTAGGGTCACCTAGAAGACAAGTCTCTGGGCCTGTCTGTTGGGGAGTATCTAGATTGGGTTCGTTAAAGTGAGAAGATCACCCTACATGTGGGCAGAAGCATTTTGTGGGGTGAAGTCCCCCAGGCTGAATACAGAGAAGAAAGCTAGGCTAGCCAAGCTGCCGTGCCTGTTTCCTGTACATGGTCCTCTGAATTCTGCACAAATGCTGCTGGAGCATACACACACACACACACACACACACTCACACACACACACACACACACCAGCATCCATTCCCCTCTGCTTCTTGTAAATCGATGCAATGTGGTCAGATCCCTTATATTGCTGCCTCCATGCTTCCTACCCATGACACACCTGATCTTTGAACTATGAGCCAGAATAAGCCCTTAGGTGTTTTGTCTCAGTGACAAGAAATCAAATACAGTAAAACACACACACAAATACACACACACAAACACATACACACAAACAAAAACAACAACAAAAACAAAACTTGGCCTGATATTAGAGAACTCTGACCAGCAGACTGGACAGGTGGTTCAGCAGTGAAGAGCACTGGCTGCTCTTGCAGAGGCCTTGGGTTCAATTGCCAGCGCCTACATGGCAGCTCACAGCATTTATAACTGCAGTTCCAAGGGCTGTGATGCCCTCTTCTGACCTCCTTAAGCACCAGGAATACATGTAGCATATGTGTGTGTGTGTGCATGTATGTATGTATGTATGTATGTATGTATACATGCAAGCAAAGCATTCATGCACGTACAATATTAAAATGTAAAACTCCTGCCCAGGCCTCAGGGAGAACCACACTGATACCTGCTTTTCTTTCTCTGTGTTCTATCAGGTATACCTCACGGTCCAGATGCTACTCAGAGACTCCTTCCTCCTTTCTTCGCTGGCTGAGCCAGCAGACCCGCTGGTCCAAGTCTTACTTCCGAGAGTGGCTATATAACGCCCTGTGGTGGCACCGCCACCATGCGTGGATGACCTATGAAGCGGTAGTCTCAGGCCTCTTCCCTTTCTTCGTGGCTGCGACAGTGTTGCGTCTTTTCTACGCTGGGCGCCCGTGGGCTCTACTCTGGGTGCTGCTGTGCGTGCAGGGCGTGGCATTGGCCAAGGCAGCCTTTGCAGCCTGGCTCCGTGGCTGCCTGCGTATGGTGCTGTTGTCACTCTATGCGCCACTCTACATGTGCGGCCTGCTGCCCGCCAAGTTCTTGGCGTTGGTCACCATGAATCAAAGTGGCTGGGGCACCTCGGGGCGGAAGAAGCTGGCTGCTAACTATGTCCCGGTGCTACCCTTGGCACTCTGGGCTCTACTGTTGCTTGGAGGTCTGGCCCGCAGTGTGGCCCAGGAGGCCAGCGCAGACTGGAGCGGCCCATCCCGGGCAGCTGAGGCCTACCACCTCGCTGCTGGGGCAGGCGCCTATGTGACCTACTGGGTAGTAATGTTGACTATCTATTGGGTGGGTGTGAGGAGGCTATGCCGACGTCGGAGCGGTGGCTACCGTGTTCAGGTATGAAATGTGGCCATGAAGACGCCATGCCCACTGAGTGCTATAGGGTAGTCAACAGAGGTCCTACGGGGTAGCCTCTGGAGTCATGGAATTCATGGGGACCCTCTGGCCTCAGTTTATTTTCTTTTTGAAATGAGGGAATCAGCCAAGATTTCTTCAGTCTGGACTTCAGTATTGCAAATCAGACTTCTGGGTCTCTGGGAAGGGGTAATTTATTGATCAGGGTGTGGGTTTGCAGAACCAGGGCCAGAAGGTCACCCATTTCTCCCTGTTGCTATTTAATGTTTGTACAGTGATTAAGCTATAATAAAAATTTTTTAATTTATTTTCCTCCAAGCACTTCTTGTATTTTTCTTGTCACTGAGGATTTGAGACACAGGGTCCAGTCTTAGATGTTTGAGCTTCCTAGGAACCTAGGTTCTGTCTTCAGAAAATACAGGTGTTGGAGCTGGGGATACGGCTCAACAGTTAAGAGCTTGTCTTCCACGGAATCTGATTTCAATTTCCAGTGCCCACATGGTAGCTAACAACCTCTTTAACTTCAATTCTAGGATATCCAGAATCTTTTTTCTGGCTTCCGTGGGTGTAGTACATGGGCATACACGCAGACAAAGCACCCATACATCTTAAATAAAAATTCAAGAAAATACAAGTTCGCTGGACGATGTGATGCACACCACCTAGAAATTGAAGGCAGGAGGATCAGAAGTTCACCTCCATTCTCAATTAGCTGTGAGAACATACCCTGACAAAAGCATCAAGGAAGAAATTCCAGAACACTGTCAACTATTGCAGGAACTTGATGCAACACTTCCTATCACACCCAGTCAAGAGCAGAGAGCAATGAATTAACACACCACCCTGGTGCTCAGCTCACCAGGGCCCAGCCCATAAAAATGGTGCTGCCTGTGTCAGAGGAGTCATGCCACCTCAATTAAAATCCTAGTTAAATTACTTACAGGCATAAGAAAAGGCCACTCTAATCCACACCATTCCTTCCAGAGACTCTCTTCCCAGATGTCAAATGGACAATCAAAATTAATCATACTCTGCTACATAGGGAGTTCAAGGCCATCCTGGGCTACAAGAAATCTTACCTCAAAAACCTTCTAAGACTCTCTTGACTTCCCTTTCTGTGGATAGCAATAATACATGAAAACGCTGGTAAAATTTGATTTTAGTAAATTGACTCTATATCCACTGGTGGTCACTGCTCATCCCAATGCCTCTCGCACACACACCTAAAGCAGTCACTGTGAATTTACCTGTTCTAGATAGTTCATATAAGTGCAATCAGGCAGTGTGATCTCTTATGACTTGATTTAGCATAACACTTTCAATGCTCACTCATGCTACTGAATCTCCGATTTATTCCTTTTTATTATTAAGCAATATATCATAGCAGGGACACAACTCATTGTCATCTACCCCATTATCAGTTGACACATATTTTGGTTGTCTTTAATTTGGGAGTATGATGTTCTTTGATAGGTTTTTTGTATGGATCTATGAATTTAATTCTCTTGAGTATGAACCTAGGAAAAGAACTGCTAGGTTTAATTATTTTTAATTGTTACTATTTTGCGATAGGCTCTCACAGAGCACCGGTTAGCCTCAGACATGGCAAGCATGACCCTGAGCTTTTGATCCTGCAGACTTTATGATTCGAGTTCTGGAATTCTAGACACAATATTCAGGGGCTAGAACTAGGGGCTTTGAGCACGCTAGGCAATTGCTCTACTAACTAAGCCACATCTACAGCCCTAGCCAGTTCTTTTAATTTTGTGTTGTGTGTTCATATGCATGCATGTGTGTGTGTGTCTATACATTCATATGACTAGATGCATACATGTGGAGGTTAAATATATGTCACCTCAGCATGCATTCTCTAAGTCACCACTGCATCTTCCAGCCTTGGCTGCCCGAGCTTCCTGAGATTCTCCTGTATCCATCGCTCATCTTGCCACAGGAGGGTTGGGAGTACAGAGGCTCAGTAGTAGGTGCATTTTTACATGGGTAAAACTCAGGTCTTTCTGTTTCACTGCAAGTCCTTTGCTTACCAAGACATCTTTCCAGGCCCTAATTTTTGTAGGAACTGGCAGGGGGTACTCTGTTTTATCTCATTGCTAGCAAATGTGATGAGGCTTTTGATCTTTGCACCCTTTTCTGGAACACAAAGTATCATTTAACATTTAAATTACAAGCTATCCTAGTGACTGCAACTTGGTTTCTCTTTGTGGTTTCCGATTTCTACTTCCCTAATGAGGAATGTTGATTCCCAAGCCAATCACATGATCAGCACCCACACTGCACCTCTCTAAAATTCCACAAAATTGGTCATTAAATTAAGTTCATTAATGATACCCACATCCTTAAAACCATGACCCTCCTACTGGGGTATGCTTTTTTTTCACTTGGCTATCAGGAAGAAACAGGAGCCTCAGCAACTTGCTCCCTCAGCTTTTGTTTTGTTTAGTTTTTCTTCTGGGCTGGGGATGTTGCTTAGTTGTTACAGTGCTTGCTTAGTAAAGATGAAACTGAGTTTCACCCTCACTCTGCCTATACTAAGTATATTAGTGCAAACCTGTTAACTGCACTTGGAAGGTGGAGGAGGGAGGATCTGGAATTCTAGGTTACCTTTGTTCAACCTAGCCAAGAAAACACAAGCTCCAGATTCAAGGAGAAACTCTGCCCCAAAAGAATAGACAGAGCATGATAGAGGACATCTGAGATTCTCTTTTAGAGTCCAGACGGACGAACAGGCATGCACACCCATTTGCACAATAGAGTACTCATATCCTCACTCAATAAAAGCATACAAATCTTTCAAAGCTTTTCTTGTGGTTCCTTATCAGGCAGCCATTGGAGAACCACTTTCCTCATCGCCTACACATGGCCCTGCTTGGTGCTGTTGGGTCTGGAGTCCAGCAAATGAAACACCAAGGACATCCTGTAGTGGAGCAAAGAGTTTATTTTCCAGGGAACAGGTACTGGAGGCCAGGGATGTGGTTTCAATATTGGAACTGAAAACAAACCAGGAGTGAGCTTACTACAGTCTTTTTAAAGCAAAAATCTATAAGCAGAAAGGCATGTACAGGAAGGGGGCGGGCAGTCTTATCGGGAGTGGCCAGGACCAGAAGGCATCATTATTTTTAACAAGACAGGAAATGGGAGGATGTGATAGGGGGTCAGCAATGTGTGGAGTCAGCAAAGGCACTCTCTGGTGGGACTGGGAACATCTGTCTGTCCTTGGTTAATAGATGGTCCCTTTGTTCTGTGTATGATAAGATGGAAGACAGGCCTAAGATGGAGTCTGGTCTGCTAGCCCTTTCAGTACTCAGCATTATAGCTCTAAGCACTCTATTTACACTCTACACATAGGGACAGGATTTCCAAATATTGTCTGACTAGGCTTTGCTTCTAAATTCCAAACTACTGTAACAAACAGCCTCCAAGATATTTTCAACATCTCACGCCGAACTCCAGACTTTCCATCTCTTAATCTCTGTCTCAAGAAACAGAATGGCATCATCCTCGCTCCCTGAACAACAGACTTAAGAGCCAAGCTGAGGATAAGAATAACCAATGAAGGACAGCAGGTTACCAAGAAGAGACTTGATACCCTATGAGCATATACAGGGGGAGGTAATCCCCCTCAGGAACAGTCATAGGGGAGGGGAATAAGGGGAAAATGGGAGGGAGGGAAGAATGGGAGGATACAAGGGATGGGATAACCATTGAGATGTAACAAGAATAAATTAATAAAACCAAAAAAAAAAGAATAACCAATGAAGCTTCCCACTTAGCCCATTCAGTCAAAAACCCATGTACCAAGTTTGTTACTAATTTGCAAGGGGAGAAATATAGATAAGTTCACAACGGCCTCCTTGCCAACACTCCAAGTGTGGTCTGCAATGCAGAATCCCAGCAAGATGAGTTAGTTAGGTGCTGTCACTCTTAATCTCCCCTCCCCAAAAAAAAAACAAAAAAAACAAAAAAAGAAAGAAAAGAAAAAACTATGACATTTCAATACAATTTCTCATGTTGTTGTGATCCCCCAACCATAAAATTACTTCATTGCTACTTTGTAATTGTAATTTTGCTAGTTATGAATGATAACGTAAATGTCTAGTATGTCAGACATCTGATATGTGACCCTGTGAGAGGGTCTTTTGACACACAAGGGGCTAGTGCATAAAGGCTCTTGGCATCAAGCCTGACAAACTGACCTCAAACCCTGTGAACACCAGGTAGGATAATCCACCGCTGTACGCTGCACTTTAGCCTCCACAGAAATAAATGGTTAATTAAAAAAACAAAATTAAAGATACCCGAAAAAAGCAAGTAGAGTGACACAAAGTTATAATCCGAAGGCTTTGGAAGCCAAGATAAGAAGGTGCCAAGAGCCAGGCCAGCCTAGGTTACACACTGACAGCCTGTCTCCAAAACAAAAGGAAACATGTAAAATAAAAATAATAACCTGAATGTGGTCATACACAGAATCCCCGAGCATTTGGCAGGCTGAAGAAAGAAGATCCTGAATTCCAAAACAGCTTTAGCTATAAACCAAGACTGTTAGCAACAAATACTAAGGCTGGGAGGGTATCTCAGTTCATACAGTGCTCATTGCACAAGCACAGAGACAGGTTCCTACCCCATAATTGACTTAAAAGCCCAGATGTGGTAGTATATTCTTGGGAAGTTGGGGATCAATGAGGATATATCTGGAGCCCCTTGGCCAGCCAGTCTAGCTAAATAAGTAAGCTCTAGGTTCAGAAGAGATGGCTCAGTGGTTAAGAGCACTGACTGCTCTTCCAGAGATCATGAGTTCAATTCCCAGCAACCACATGGTGGCTCACAACCATTTCTACTGTGATCTGATGCCCTCT
This sequence comes from Acomys percivali, assembly GCA_907169655.1. NCBI lineage: Eukaryota > Metazoa > Chordata > Mammalia > Rodentia > Muridae > Acomys > Acomys percivali. Next base: position 68,113,578 of record OU015752.1, read on the forward strand.
TCTGGCCTGCAGGTGTACATGCAGACAGCACGGTATACATAATAATAAATAAATTAAAAAAAAAAAAAAAAAAAAAGAGTCCGGCTCAGAAATATTTTTAGGGTTTTAGAGTGACTGAGGGAGATGCCTAGCATCTACATTTAGGCACATACAGAGAGACTAAAAAAGCATCCAAAAAGAATATAAAATCCCAGACACGTGTTTGTGACTTCTGCTGCCCTGGAACAAAGACTGCACTAATTAATGTTACCCATAGCTATAAACTTATTCCGCAAGACTTGTCCCCTTCAAGTGATTCACAAATTGTAGGCAGCCATTGCTTCAGTTTTGGACAGAATAGAATTAGGTCATGTCCACTACAGAGAATGCTGCTGTGCTTTCCTTGATGTCTTCTTGTCTCTTAAGGCCCACATTCCCATCTGTCTGCAGATCCTGTTGGGTCCACCTTCTAGATAGAATGGACTTATGATTTCTTAAAAATATAGTTTATTAATTTATTCATACTACATCTCAATAGTTATCCCATCCCTTGTATCCTCCCATTCCTCCCTCCCTCCCATTTTCCCCTTAATATGCTCATAGGGTATCAAGTCTCTTCTTGGTAGCCTGCTATCCTTCCTCTGAGTGCCACCAGGCCTCCCCATCCAGGGGATGCTGTCAACTATGGGGCACCAGAGTTCATGTGAAAGTCAGTCCCCACTCTCCACTCAACTCTGGAGAGTGTCCTGTCCATTGGCTAGGTCTGGGTAGGGGTTCAAAGTTTACTGCACGTATAGTCCTTGGCTGGTGCCATAGTTTGAGCAGGACCCCTGGGCCCAGATCAGCCCGTCATAATGTTCTTCTTGTAGATTTCTAGGACCCCCTGGATCCTTCTATTTCCCCATTCTCCCTTAATTCCCTTACCTAGAGACCCAATAGGAAGTATAGACCAAATCTTTCATCACAGTTGGTCTTATTACTTTAACGATAGGTTCCCATGTATTTAAACACTTAGTCCCTAGTTGATGATGATGTTTGAGGTTTTAGGAAGTAGAGCCTTGCTGGAGGCTTTGAGTGGTTATAGCCTCACTCCACCATTTACCTTTTGTTTTCTCTTCGCTGCCTACATGTGGAGGGAGTTATGATCCCCCAGCTTCGTGTTCCGACCTCCATGCCTAGCCCTACCTTCTGTCAGGCTTTCCCCACCATCAGGGACTCTGCCACTCTGGAACCTTTCTTCCCTAAGTTGCTTTTGGCCATGGCATTTTATCACAGCAAAAGAAAAGTTTCTCTTACACTAGGAATTACTCCCCCTTCAACCTTGTCCAAGAGTTTTGGGTTTTACCTGATTTCTGCAGCACCTGACTGTGCTCCCTCCAAGACTTGAATTTGAAGTGCCATCCACAGGCTTGTGTTACAAATGCTCCCCAGTAGATCTCAAGAATTGGGGAGACTACAGAACCTTTATGATGTGGAGCCCACCAGGATAGGTTATTGGAGATAGGCTCCCAAGATTTAATTGCCAGACTGTTGATTCCTGTAACTCACTACTTCCTGGTCAGCCACACACACATTCCAATTGCCTTGACAGAGCTTCTCAACCCTGCCTAAACCTAGGAGACTGAAAAGTATCTGAAACCATGTGCCAAAATAAATCATCCCTCTTGTTTCTGTAGCATACTGTGGTTACAGAAAGAGGAAAGTGATACAGTAGTTGTATGGTGCATAGGAATCAAACCATGACCATCCATGGCTCAGGAAGGTGATTCAAGTCAGAATGTCGCCCACAGGTCCACATCCTGGTTCCCTCTTTGAAGCAGGTTATGGAACTTTAGGGGGTAGAGCTTTGCTGGAAGATGTATGTCACTGTGGGTGGCATTCCTGAACTTACAGCCCCACCCTCTTGCAGTTGGCTCCCTTTGTGCATTTTGAGATATGATCTCTTGGAGGCCTGCTGTCACATATCCCATCATCCTCTGGAACCATAAACTAAAACCAACTCTTCTCTAAGTTGTTTTTGGTCTTGCTTTATCACAGCACAGAAAACTAAAACATTCAGAAACTGTTGGTGACTCAGTGCAAAGTAAAACAGAACACCTTGCAATGGGAAATATTCTGCACCATCTAGCTCTACTTTCTACCAAGCTCTCTGACCTCACAGTGTGTTCATTTCCTAAAATTCTGCTTCAGTTCCTCCCACATACCCTCTCCATCGAAGTTCACAAATGTCTACATAGCTTGCACTTTTCAGTCACCCTGCAAATGTCACCTTTCCAGTCAGACCATCTCCAGAGCTAACTGCCACTGTTTCTCACACATTATTCCGAACCCTTGCCTTGTTTTTCCCTCACAAACATTATGGATTTTACTTCATTTCTTGTTTATGGTTTCTAACATAAGCATCACAGGGACATGGCACAATCTGAAAGTGCTTAGCATGCAAGCGGGAGGACCTGAGCACAGATCCCCAACATCTAAGTATATCGGCACATGTAATCTCAGCTCTGTCCGCGAGGCCAGTCTAACCTAATCCACAAGAGCCAGGCCCAGCGATACCCTGCCTCAACTTACAAAGGAGGTATTATTGAGGAAGACACCTGGAGCCAGTCACTGTCCTCCCCATGTCCATGTACCCATATGCACTCACACAGCTCATTCACAAAGGAAAGAAGGAAGGAAGGGTACTAGTGAGATAGGGCCTCGTCACTAGCAAGACTAAGACACGTTTAGAAGATTGGAAGACTTCGCTTTCGTTATTATCATTGGAAAGGGGAAGCTAGAGGGGTGCTCATAATTGTCTAGGGCTGGGGGAAGAATGCTAGTTGGTATTATATATATATATATACACACACCAAACAAGCACAATGCATTACAGCTGCCTCCATCACTGGATAAAACTGAGCACAGCAGTGCACACCCACCAGCACATGGAAGCTGGAGACAGGAGGTCAAAAGTTCAAGGTTATATGAGTTAAGTGATCCTGTGCCAAAGGAGACTTCATCTCAAAAACTAGCCATCAATCATGCTATATGGGACAGGGAGGTGGGGGAGGGGGCTGCATAAGGAGAAGGAACTAGCCAGATAAAGTGAATTCGTCCAGTTCAAAGGCAAGTCATTTCACAAGGCAGGAAAAGCATGAGTGAAGGTTCAGACATGGAACAGACTCTCAAAGCTAAAAGACCAAAGCCAAAGCCACCAGCGTTGAAAAGTAACAAGGAAGATATGAGAAGAGATAGGAACAAAACAATAACAACAACAAAAAACAGTGCTGGTTTTGGAGGGTTGTTCTGGGTATTTACTCAACTAATGCAGTGGTGAAAATGAGCACAGAGGTTGCAAGGGGCTAAGAGGAACAGAAGACCTGAGGAAAGAAGGGAGAAAAGAAACACATTACTGTAAATCGGAAGCATGCTCAAGACCCTGGGGTGGCTAACAATCTTAATGGATATCACACGGAGCAGAGGGTAGGATGGCAAACGCTCTACCTTGTTTGATAGACGGGGACAAGGCTAGGAAGGCTAGCAAGGCCAGAATGTGTGAAGCATTGGGAGTCTTCACAAGGAATGTAATTTGGTTCTAGTTACAACAAAAAGCTACTGATGGGTTTAGGGCAGAGAAGTAACCCAACGTGACACACCTGGCACTATAAATGGAAAGTAGTGGGGATCTGAGTCCATTTCCAGGACCTGCATGCTGAAAGCACTCAGTAGTAATTCTAGATCTGGTGAGCATCATGCTGATGATCCTTGAGGCTTGCTGGTTGGCTATCTTAGCCAGGCAAGTCCTAGCCATTGCAAACTCCTATCACAGTGGCTCATGCCTATAGAAGGACTCTTGAGGTTCAGCACATTCATGTACACATATTTATCCAAGCGCCCCCTCCCCAAACACACACACACACACACACACACACACACACACACAGAAACCAGACTAGGCATGTAGCTCAGCTGTACCTGTGTAGAATCCACAATGTAAGGGGCTGGAGGTGTGGCCCAGTACTAGAACTCCGGCCTCGTGAGAGGGGTTAGGAGTGTAGCTCAGTGGTAGTGGCCCTATCTAAAATACTCCAGCAAGACACTGGCGTGTGGCTCAATGGTAGAACTCCTGCCTAGATTCCCTCCAGCCAAGGGTGGGGAGAGCTGCCCAGTGGTTTCTGCTCTGAACTCTTAAGACTATAGGTCCTTTTTCTGAAAGGAAGAAAAGCTGTTTCTTTTGGGTTGTAGCACAGACTATGCTAAGGGTATTTTCCACAGATGGAAATATAAAGGAATCTGCTAGAGAAGAGAAGGTTCTGAGCTGACGCCCAAAGGCCTCAACAAAGAACCTACCAAACCAGGATAGCTTGTATCCTGTCACCACGGAGCCACATTCACCTGAGCACTTGGGGTATTTTGTGTGTTCTCAAGCCTAGGTGCGCAGTGACCACTTAACAAACAAGCAAGCAAACAGAGAATCAAGAAGTAAGTGAAATAATTCTTTATTTCAGGGACAGATGTCGGATCAGGACTAACCCTTGTTAGTTGCCACTTAAGTACCATCGAAAAAACATCCTGGAAAAAGAAAACGGTTTGTGTTGTAGGAGAGGCCAATGATAAAAAATGCATTTGGGCTTCAACGTGCCCGGGAGTTTTGACCTGAGTCTCCAAGTTGGCTTGGTGTTAAGACTCATGGGTTATCTGACAGAAAGACAAACACCCGTATTTCTCAGGCTCAGCAAGAACTCAGACCTAGTCTCCGGGATCTGAGGAAGGAGTGCTGGGGCCTGGACTCCCAGTCTGAAAAAAAAAGAGCGTTAGGCACCCTAGATCTTAAAAGATGAAAACTAGACTCCTTGTTCTCGGAGAGGATTGCTACCTAGAACCCTGGTTCTGAGGAAGGCAGGATGGAGGCCTGGGGTCTGGCGGACCGATGGAGTCGAGAGTCCTGGGTCTCCCTCCGGGGTGGAGGCCTGCGGCGTGGACAAGAGTTGGGGGAGGGGAGAAGCTGGCACTCACCACACTAGCACTGTAACACTAGCAGACAGGAATGCGGCGGTGGCTGCGAGCAGAGACAGGTTTCCAAGCGTCAGAGCCCCGGGCCTAGCAAGGAGTTCGCCTAGGCTGGGCCTCCAGGGCTCGATCGCTTCCGTCTCCCGCGGTGCCCAAAGCATCACTTCCCGAAACGTGACCTGGAGTTCCGTCTCGCTGGGCGGAGGGGGACCCGTCACTGCCGGGACGCACACGTTAGGGGGTGGGGCTTCGCCCTCGGCCCCACCTCACACCGTAGCCCCGCCCGCACCGTTCAAATAGAAGTAGAGTCTCGCCAGGGGGCGCTGGTCCTGCAGGATCACGCAGGAGAAGGTCCCGCGGTGCGTGGGTTGCACTGGTCGGATTCTCGCCAGGTACCCGTGGGCCCCCGGCACATCACGGAAGTAGGACACGTCCTGAGTCCGGAGCTGAGGGATGGCGGGGCTAAAGCTGGGGAGCTCATACCTACCAGGACTCAGCCAGAACGTCAGACCTCCTCCCCAAGCCTGACTCAGCCTTTGGCTCAGCTGTTCTAAGCAGCCCTTCCCGGCATTCCCTAAAGCCTGACTCATAATGCACACTAAGCACCGGTCTTCCATAAATTTAACCTCACTCTCCCTAGGTCCCGGACCCTCCTTTTGCACTAAACCGACCCCTTAAGCCCTCCAGCTGGCCCTGTTCGGACTCACACCTCCTCCAGCAAATTTCCAGGAATATGTAATCTCCGACTCTGGCAACTGGAAGCCCACGATACAAGAAAATAAAGCCTGGTCTCCTCGATTCACCATCAGGTCCTGAACTGGAAAGGCGGGGAGGCTCTTGTAAAGCCCCCACAAGCCCTGCCCCTTCCCTAGTATCCCAGCCCCGCCCCCTCACCTGGACAGTCTAGAGGGAGGTCGCAGACTGTGGAAAAGCAGCCCTGGCAGTGGAACCGCCTAGTGACTTCCTGGACGCCTGTGAAGACCAGGAGTGTTGGGCTCCGCCCCCTGCAGTCTCCAGACCAATTCCCTGAACCTTGTAAAATCTATGGGGGTCTCCCAGGCTTCTACTAGGGAGATAGAAGATAGACCCAGTTTTTTTTCTGCACTATTTAAATGAGTTCGGTCCAGTCAGCCCCTGGGTCCCTTGGTTGGGCTGTTAAACCAGTTTCTTACAACATATACATATATGCTGGGGGTGGGGGTGTGTGTTATAGACATTGAGAATGGGATCTAGGTATTTATGCATGCTAGCCAAGATCTCTACTACTGAACCTTGCCCCCAGCCCCTCACTGGGAATTTTAGGCCAGTGCTCTACCACTAAGCCGCAGCCCACAGCCTCTGAAGAGTCTACGCAGGGGATCTACCACTGAGCCACCACCCCAGGGCCGCAGTAGGCATCCCAAGCAAGTACTCCACTGCTACAATTTATCTTCAGCGTTCATTTCAGTGTTTGGTTTGAGACAGGGTCCCCCTAAGTTGCCCAGCGTGGACTAGAACTCTGTGTAGCCCATGCTGGCCTTGGACATGTGACCCAATCTTTCTTAGTCTCTGGAGTAGCTAGAATGACAGGCTTGAACCATCAGGTCCTGCTTCTATGACGGTTTTGAACACTACCTAGTTCATGCTCTTTCCTATTTGGTTCTAAGACGCACTCATTGTCTCCATCTTAAGTTCCAAGTTTCCACCCCAGTCACCATGACTAAGTCCTTACCACAAGGAGGGACACATGTCTGGACTGTGGAGAGAAAAGAGGCATTAAGATCCAAGTAGTTGACAGAGGGACCTATCTAAAGCCCCTCCCCCCCCCCCAGATGGTATTACAACAGGTGGGGACCCCTCTCCCCTCTGGAGATCAGGTCTAGGCTCCTAATACAGCACTTGGGAGGGCAGAACAGAATATGCTGTTCCAAAGGGGCAGGGCAGAATCTACAGAGCTTCATCCAGAGAGTGGAGAAAGGTCACATATCAGGCCTAAGGCCTGCAGCTAGCCATCTATTGGGGGTGGGGGAAGGGCAGGCATGCAGAAAGCCTTAAGGAACAACCAGTCTTGGAGTATTATTTACCCTTGGGGGTGGAAGTAGCTCCTAGGCAATCAATCCTTCAAGATGTCAGAGCCTAATTATTAGTAGGCCCAGTTAGAGGAGTGCTACCTAGAGAAGATGCCTTTGAGTGAGGGCCCAGAACTGTCACGTGATCTGCTATGGGTGGGAAATCCATCAGTCCCAGCATTTAGGCTGACTCCGGAGTGTGTAAATATCAATCGGTGTGATGTGGTGTAGTGTGTTGGCAGGAGACAGAGATGGATGCCGATTTACCTTTTTTAAGCTGTTGAATGGTCCTCTTCATTTTGGCTGCAGCACTGGGAAAGGCAGCCTTAAAGGACCCTGGAGGATGAAGCAGGGTGGTCGGACTAAGAATCTTTTCCCTGTGAGTGACTTGTAGTCTCACCACAAGCACACGGTGTGTTTCCTCCTCCCATAGGTACAAAGGGAAGAGGGCAAACTTCTCCAAAGAGCTCTTTCTGCCTCCTCAGAGCACTATCCGTTTATGTTAGTGGAAACAAGAGGATAGTGACCAAGTCCTCTGCAAAGCTTACCAAGCCCTACAACGGTGCCTCAGTTTCCTCTTTCTCTGTTGCAGCCCTCTTGTCCACTGTCAATCTCCAAGTTACCTGGAACCCTTAATTTACTCATAAGCATCTTTTGCCCAGCTCACCACCTCACCTCATGAGTCACTGCCACGGTTTTGATCACTCCAAATAGACACTAAAGTCTCCCATTTCTATCTCTCATTGTGCCCAACTCACGTTGTACATAAGCGTCACCAGTTTGGAATTGCAAATACATGTGTGTAAATTAGATGTTTACAGACACTAATGGATTAAGTCAATCCTTTTGGCATTTTGTTGTGTTTCAAGACAGTAGCTCACAATGTTCCAGGCTGGCTGGGACCTATGTAGACCAACCAGGTGAGGTGGCCCGTGAACTTAAGAGACATGTCTACGTCTGCCTCACTTCCCCAGTGCCAGGATTAAAGGCACACATAACCGCACCTGGCTCCTTTCTCATGTATTTCTAATTAATGGGTTTTGTTCTTGTTGAGAATTTCATATATGCATGCAGTGTATTTTGATCATATCCATGCCCTCCCCTATCTTCCAAACCCACTCACCTCCTACTCTTCCCAACCCTCTTCATGTCTTTTTTTTTTTTTTTTTAATAACTATGCAGTCCAATCTGGACTGTCCATCCACTAGAGCACTACCAACCTACCATGGACTGCATGCACCCCTGAAGATAACTGGTTCTCCCTCCCCCACCAGCCATCAGCTTTCAGTACTACCTCAGTTAGGGGTGGAAGCTTGTGAGCACCTCCCACAGCACTGGAATGTTGACAAACTTGATCTTGTGCAGGCGACCACAGCTGCTGTGAGTTCAGCAGTACATTAGTCCTGCCATGCCCAGCACACGACTTTGTCTAGTGCTCCCTGACCTCTGATTATTAAAATCTTTCCACCCTCTCTTGAATACAGAACCCTTAGAACCCACAAAAGGGCCCCGAGCCTTACAGAATAGCTAAGTATATGTTGAGTGCATTCTAGAATCCTGCAGGAACTATATAGGTCACCAGCAGTGGCTTTAGACCTAAATGCATCACCTGGACCTGATAAAAATCAGACAGGAAAGTGTTTCTCCTTCTTTTTGGTTGTTTTGTTGACAGGATTTCTCTGTGTAGCCCTGGCTATTCTGAAACTCACTCAATAGCCTAGGCTGGCCTAGAACTTAGAAATCTTCATACTTGGAAATCCACTTGCCTATGTCATGCAATAGCTGCCAATATACACCACCACCCAGCTTGTTTCCTTTTCTATATATTGAACTGGTTGCCAATATATGACTCTGGGACACTCATATAAAAGCTTGATACTTTTTTTTTAAATGGGAAGGAGGCTGAAGGCTCTGAAGTTAAGCCAATGAATTGCTCTTGGAGAGGACACTTTTGTTTCCAAGAACCCATGTCAGGAAGTTCACAACCATCTGTAACTCCACTTCAGGGTATCTGATGTCCTCTTCTGTCTTTCAAAGGCATTTACATGTACAAATGCCTCCCACTGCAACTCTCCAAATAATTAAAAATAAAATAAATCCTTAAAACATAAGTAAATGAACTGTTTGCCAGCAACCAAAACTGAGGTCATAAAAATGCTTTACAATTATTTTTAAATGTACAAAGATGTAAGACATAGGCCACAGTGCCATGAGGCAGTAACTACCATGTCAGTGACTACCCCTTCTTGCCCCAACCGCCATTCATTCCCACCCTCCACTCTTTCACCTCCAGATCATGAGATGTGACTCTCCGGAAACCAGTCTTTTGCTGGGAATGGTTATAACAGTGTCTACCCAAGCCCCATTCATATTCAAAATCCTAATCCCCAGTACAGGATGGAAGAATGTGACTGTATTTGGAGACAGCATTCTTAGAGGGAGTAAAGTGAGGTCATTTGGGTGGACCCTAGACAATTATGATAGTTCATCTTTATTACCAATTCCATAGGATTTAGAATCACTATAGAAACAAACCTCTGGTCCTGTCAAGAGGTGGGTATACCCACTCTTTATGTCGGTGGTAGAGAATCAGGTATTCTTTCACAGCAATGATGGTAATGACCAAAATACATTATATGTGTGAATGAAACTGTCAGGAGGGAATTGAAGATATTAAATAAAAAATGTTACATTGTGGGTTATCTACAAAGAAAGAGAAGCGCCAAAGCCAAAAAGCTGGATCAAAATGAATTAATTTGGGGGTCAATCGCTTAATCACAAGAGCATGATCTAGAGACCATAGTACTATAAAGAGATATGGTCCCAGTGGAGCCTTCAGTGAGAGCCTGGATCCTGAAGGCCTCACCCAGAACATACATATATATGGGAGCCAAGTCAATAATTTGCAGGAGAGTGTGGGTGGGTAGAACACACCAAGTGCACCACAGAGGCCTGTGGGGTGCGCAGGGGTGGAAGTAAGTTTATATATCTAGTACACACTGGATCAGGAGTGGAGGGAAATATCCTAAACAGAGTCAATGGAACGTGGATTATGTCAGGTCAGGTGAACCATAACGGTGCAAAGGAAACTGCAGTTTCCTCGGTGAGGGACATGTATTAGGAGCTCTGACACTAGGTTTGAGTTCTGGCATGCACAGATACATGAACGCCTGTTTCACGCTGAGGTATATCTATGGACAGATCACACACCTACCTCCATATGTGAGCTTGGTCAGGTGACAACTCTCTGGTCCTCATGTTCCCCTTGCACAAAAACAGCAATGGTAGCAATGTCTACTGCAAAGATTGAGTGTGGGCAGGATTGAGTGCTATGCAAGATGGAATCTTTCTCATTCTGAGCTATCCTGTGGCCTGCACTGCACAGTGCCTTAAGTCTTTAGTGAGGACTTTCCTACACTAAGGCAGAGTATCACCTACTACCAATACATCCAAATCTGAGATAGGTAAACTGAGGCATGAAGAGGTTAGAGAATTTGAATCTGGTGGCTCAGGCTCCTGGAGAGGCTAGGAGAATCATGAGATCAAGGTCAGCCTGGGCAATGTGTCCTTCTATACCACTCTCCCTACTCTTCTGAGTGTCTGACACTCCAATTCGTGGTTTTTCAGCTATGCTGGAAGTCAGCAAGCCCGACCAATCCTTCTTTCTTCACTTCCTTTGGACCTGGGGTTATAGATTAGTAAAGGGATCTGTGGCTTGTTTTTAGGGTGCTGGGATTCACACTGTCACTCTTATGTTTGCACAGTGAGCAAACACTGAGCCATTTCTCTCTAGCCCCAATTCTTTTGTTTGTTGAGACAGGGCTTCACATATCCTGTAGTCGTCTCCAGCAAACCCAGGGACATATACACATATTATTAAAAAAAATAAAACAGTGGCTGGTGAGATGCTAAGCAGTTAAGAGCACTTGCTGCTTTTGTAGAGGATATGGGTTCAGTTCCCTGCCAACAGCTACATGTTGGCTGGCTCATAACTACCTGTAATTACTTTCTCCTCTAGGGGATCTGCTGCTTCCACTGGCCAGCTTAGGCACTAGGCATGAATGTGGTGTGCAGACATGTGTGTAAGCAAACATTCATATACATAAATTAAAAAGTAAAAGTAGAAATTCACTTCTCTCATAATACCTTACACACAGTCTGAAGGTTTAATTCACACATTATTTTGCTTGGTCCTGAGTTCTGCCTGTGATCTGTTATGTGATGTTACATGTAGCTAAAATTTAAACTTTGAGATATTTCATACCCACACATGCATATGGGTAAGAACACATGTATTTCACTGTTTTATTGTGTCTTTTTCTTTGAGTCAGTCTATGTAACCTAGGCTCCCTAAATCCTACTGCCTCCTTCCAAATACTGGCAGTGTGTGAGCCACCTGGATCATTTTATTTTCCATTAAGACAGAGTCTTTGTAGCCTGGGCCATGTTCAAAGTCATTATGTAGTCAAAATGCCTCCACTTCCCCAGTGCTGAGATTACAGATGTTTGTAATCAAGGAATTTACTAAGTACTTGATTGTTTGTTTGGTTGGTTTTTTTTTTTTTTGGTTTTGGTTTTTCGAGACAGGGTTTCTCTGTGTAGCCTTGGCTGTCCTGGACCCGCACCAGGCTGGCCTCGAACTCACAGCAATCCGCCTGCCTCTGCCTCCCGAGTGCTGGGATTATACGCGTGCGCCACCACGCCCAGCTACAAAGTACTTGAAAAACAAAAAATAAAAAACACGACTTTGTGCACAATAGACAAGTACTCTACCAACTGAGTTACATATCCCTAGCCTTTAAAAAAGTTTTCACTATGTATTCCAAGGTGCTCTCAAACTTTTGAATCTTCTACCCCCTCCCCAGGTTAGCCCACCCCCACCCCAGCCCCTGACATTGTAGTAGTGACAAGCCACGTCTAGTTTAGGAACAGTTCAGATTTCAGCTTATGGCACTGAAGGTATTAGACCAGTACTCATATTATAAACCTATGATGTGTACACAGAGACATTACCACTTGTGTGCTCTACCCCACCCCACCCCACTAAGGGTCAGTACTAGCCTGGTTTACCCAATGCACAAATCATCCTAAATTCTGACTGCAAATCTTCAAGTCCATCTCAGTCTGAACTTTTCCACCTGGAAAGTCCGGCTGTAAAGCTCCACCTCACAGGGCTGTTAATGGAATATCTCTTAGGAGAATAATTAGTGTAAATGATTGTACAGGAGAACCATCAACTCTAGTTAAGTCCTCTACAGCTTAGCCATAGTCGCAGCCCTTCACTGCTGGATTCTCAGTGAGAGTTTTATTACTAAGTCACAACCCTGCAACCTCACTGTTGAGTTCTAAGCAGGCTCTCTACCACAGAACCGAACCATACCTTCAACCTCATACTTTATTGGGTGTTTATTATCTGTGTTCTGCCCTTAAATACAAGCATCTCTGGGGCAGGCCATTTGCAGTTTTGGTACCAGCTGTGACCCCACAGGTGGTTCTGGAATATTCTGTAAGCCTCTGAGAAAATTACTGTACCACTTTCTCCCAGTCTCTAGCCTCTCCCTCTGTGGAGTGCAAGAAGCTCCTCTGCCTTGCTGAAAATGCCCCTTTGCTTTTCCAGGTCCCTCTCAGGACAACGTCTTTTTTTTTTTTTTTTTTTTTTTTTTGAGACAGGGTTTTTCTGTGTAGCTGTGGCTGTCCTGGACTCGCTTTGTAGACCAGGCTGGCCTTGAACTCACAGCGATCCGCCTGCCTCTACCTCCCAAGTGCTGGGATTATAGGCGTGCGCCACCATGCCCGCTAAATGACAGTCCTTTTTTTGTTTGTTTGTTTGTTTTTTGTTTTTGCTTTTGTTTTTTCGAGACAGTGTCAGGACAATGTCTTAAGTCTCCTTAACTGATCACAATATTCAGGTGTCTAAGTGCCTTGTGGGTGTCATCAGCATCCCTTCCTGGTATTGTGATGTCACTCTAGTCATCTGCCCTGGTCCAGCTCTAGTCTCCATGCTTCTCCTCTTAGGATGTGACTCTGAAGAAGACAGACATCAGGCGAAGGGAATCTTGTAACCCTGCCTCTTTCCTTTCCCCATAACAGAACACCAGAAACACGCCCACTTCTCTATTTCCTAGTCCCTCCTCTTTACCACTGGCTCAGGTCTGTGGCAGGTTTCCTCCTCTCCAACTCCAGCCTCCACTTGCCCCCAAGTCTCTTGCCCCACACTAGAAAGATCTATTCCCAAGGTCTGCCCTTGGTAGCTTTTTCTACGTTTCCAAAAAGGCAACAAGTACAGGAAACAGAAGGTATATTCCAGAATCTTGCATTCCTTCCAGGTTCTTCAAGCTTTTCTCTGGATAGGGGACATAAAATTCTCTTCCATGATAATCCTGGATACCCCTAAATGAGTGGGCCTTTTCTTTGTTTAAAGGGCTCTGATATAAAACTTAGAGGGAACAAAATGACCGGAGGGGGAGGGGGAAGCCTTGCTCTTCTGGATTCTAGAAGTGGCCAATTTATTCTTAAAACAGAAATGAGTTCTCACATTGCTATACTACTACCTAATCTAAGTAGTAGACTGTGTGCCCTGTGTTTGGGGGACCTGGTGTGATTACTGCCAATCATGTCTTTTTGAAACACATCCCCAGAGCCTTAAGGTCTACTCCATACAGCATGCATGCTCTTCCTCGGTGTCACAGCTGGGCATGATCTTCCCCAGTGTTCCAGCAGAAGTCTGGCCCTGAATCTCCATGTTTGTCCCCTGAATGGCTAGCTCCACTGCTCCTAACCTGTCTTTTATAGCAGTTAGAAGTGTGTGTGTGTGTGTGTGTGTGTGTGTGTGTGTGTGTGTGTGTGTG
>OU015752.1:68127454-68162426 GCA_907169655.1 Acomys percivali
GTGTGTGTGTGTGTGTGTGTGTGTGTGTGTGTGTGTGTGTGTGTGTGTTGCCTTGAGTGATTATGTCTTCCATAACACCTATCTCAAAAAGAACCATGCCCTCCCAATGAGCTCTGCCTTCTCTGGGAGATTAAGAGAATGCCCCACGCTAGGAGATGAAACTATTCCACCTTGAGAGATGAAGAAAATCACTTAACCTGAGAGCCAAGGAAGTTTCCTACCTTACAGATGAGTCAATGGATCCCAGGTGAAGCAGGAACACATCCAGATCTCAGAGCCCAGTGAGAACCACAGGTCACAGGTACTTGACCCCACAGGGACTCGGACTCTGACTTCTATATTTCCTTTATTCCTTGAAATCTTTATGACTCCACTCACCTCTTCACTTCTTGTCCCAACAAGCAACCTAACTCACACAGGTTTCCAGTACCACTCCCTCAAGATCAATGTCCCCCACCAGAGAAGTTTCTTATGCTTTCACATAGGCCTAGGAGCACCCGATCCAAATTCCATAAGCACTCACCCTGAGCAGTAGCCACCTCCTGGAGGGAGAGTATCATCTGTGTAAAGGCATCATGCAGGTGGCTCCTCTCATCATAGTCTGAGGATGAATGAGAAGCAGGCTGAGGAGGCACCATGGCACACACCTGGTTCCGGCACACTTTCTATGTCTGACTCCATGGCTGAGAGTCTCCGAGCCTCACCCCCATCCCAGAGTCTATATCCCCAGTCTATGTGCCCTACCTGGAGAGATATCAATTTCCTCTTTCTAATTTCAACCCCTAACCCCCAATTTGGTATCTGTCCCTCCTCCCTCTCTAGGCCTCTGTCTCTGTCACCCTGCTGCTCCTGATCTGTCCCCGCAAGCCCATCAGTCTCCACTTCAACTCCATGCGTCTCTGTCCTATCTCTGGGGTCCTTGTCTCTCTCTAGATCCCTGCCCCGTTCTCCGTCAGTCCCTGTCTCCCACCCTCTGGGTCCCTGTCTCTGGGTTTTTGTCTAACATCAGGTTTCTGCGCCCCCCACCCCTTGGTACCTGTTTCTCTCTGGGTCTCTTGTCCATTTCTCTGGTTCTCCAGTTCTCTGTCCCCTCTCTCTAGGTCTCTGATGTCCCCAGTCATCTGTGTTCCAAATCCATACCCTCCTCTCTGAACAACGCTCCTTCTACTTTCTACTTTTCCATCTCTTTCCCTTTAATTCTGTCATGGCCCTTACTGTCCTTAGCCCTCTCTGAGGCACTGTCTCCAGTCTGTCTTCACCCTTCTCTGGACACGTTTCCTTCCATTGTTACCACTTTGTCTCTCCTCCCTCCATCTCTGCCATGATCCTGTACTTAGCTTTTCTTCTTGGAGTCACTCAAGGTCTCTCCTGCCCCTCCCCAGGGCCCTGGTACAGGGAGGAAGGTTTCCTCACTGATTTCCATGTCTGAGAGACCCTCAAAAGCAGCTGTGAGCGCATCTTTACACTGGCCCAGCTTGGAGCGCTCTGTGCCCACAAACATCTGGCAGAGACGGAGGCGTTCCTCATAGTTAGTGAAGCAGAAAAGACAGGCCAACGTGGATGCCCTGAGGATCAGCAGGAACAACAGGACAGTGCTTCCAACCAGTGCAACAAGGGCCATCACATCACAGAGGGTCTCTGGGGCTGAGGAGAAGCTAGTAACCTTTGTGAGGTCACTGTGGGGGAGGGGAAGCTGTGGCCGGAGATCAGTGATTGCTGTCTTTCAGCTGGTGGTCAAGTATCAGGCTCCATCTAGAGGTAGGTTGGCATGGGTCACCTGCAACCCCTACATTTGTGGCTGAGCCAGGCGCCAGGCTCCCAAGAACCTCACCTGTGACCCTGGATGTCCTCACAGGTTAAAGGGTCTCAGGGACCCAGAGACCGGCAATGCACTTATGGTGGACCAACAATGCCCTCTTCCCCAGAGTTGGGAGCCGGGAATAGAGACAGAAACAGAGATACTCTGAGCCCCAGAAGGCAGAAAGTGGGCAAAGTCAGAATGAATGAGAAACCTTGGAGAAACATCTAGTGGCTCAGAGACCGGCAATGCTACAGATATATTCAAGGCACTAGAGAAATAGAAGCTTCAAGACGCCCAGAGACAGTGGGGTAAGTGAAAGAAAAGGAGAAAATTTCCTGATGGCAGAAAGACTACGGAGCAAAGGGCTAGGAGAGAGGATGTGCACAGAGAAGACGTCCCACTCCTCTCAGGAACTCTGGGGTAGTGGTGTGGACCTGGGGTCCCCGCCGGCCCCTTCCAGTGCAGGGCGCAGCCTGGGGAAAGCTAGGAGGCCGTATAGTGATCTCCTCGGGTGTCTTCCTCAACTATACAACCTCCTACCTCAGCCCGGGGGGCGCGGCAGGTGGGCAGATTGACAGATGGATTGATGGGGGGGGGCAGGAGAAGTAGGGTGGGTGGGGAGGGCCGGGAGGTCCCAGCCGCGCAGGTGAGCCCCCGACACGGACCCACAGACACGAGCTTGTGTGCGGCGAAGGCCCCGCAAGGTCGGTTCTACGGGTGGGTGCCAGGACCCAGGAGTCCGGGCCCCCGGCCCCCTCCTCCCCAAGGAACCCAGGAACTTACTCTCAGCCCGTCTCCCTCAGACCCAGGGTTACTAGATCCAGACTTCCTCCCTTATTTAAGGGGTGCAGGTCGCAGCCTTCCCTCCCACAGATTCTGGGCTCCAGACCCCAGGGCCCTCAGACTGAGTAAGAGAACTCTGTCAGACCCAGAGGTCCAGTCTCTAACCCTCTCACTTCAGCCTGGGGTTAGTTAGTCTCTCAGCCCCTCACAGAGTTGACCCTGGATTCAGTAAGGCAGTTCCCTTAGAGGGAGCCCAGAGTGGTTAGAGACCTGGCTTCGGGAGTGCAGGAGGGAAGTGGCCCGGTTTGTCTTGATAACCTGGCTTCTGTAACTCCACAAGGTCTCAGACCTGAGCTAAAGGGCTTCTGGATATAAAGAGTCCTCCTGTGCCTCAGAACAATCCTATTTTTTCCAAAACCACACTCAACCTTTAGAGTAACAGCTATGATTCAGGAGTGATACTGACCAGAGACCTGTCGCCTAGAATCTTCCCAACTCAGAGGTGAGGCCTCTTCCTGCACCCATAAGCCTCCCAGAGGAGAAGCCGCTAGGCCGAAGTCAGTTGGCTGCAGGTGGGAGGGACCCTAAGGCTGTGAGCTCAGAATGGCCCTCTGAGGCTCCCAAGTTCCATAGTCATCTTCTTGTTTCTTTCTCTCCACCCATTTTATTCTTATCCTTCCGTTTTCTAACCCTTCCTTTCTTTCTCGGCTTATCTCCCCAGTCTCTGGTCTCCTCTCCTCTGTGCTCTGACGTTCACCTCTTCTCTTCCTCATGTCCCATCTTCCATGTCTAGCTCTCAAGTCTCGCCCTCTTTTTCACTATCTCCTTTCATCTCATCTTCTCCTTCCCTAGCTTTGTCTCTCATTTTCTCTTTTCCTCTGAATTTCTGTCTTCCCACTCCTTCTTTCCTCCCTACTTTTAATTCAATCTAGCTTCCACCCTCCTCCCATCTTCCAGTTCCCTCTCCAGGGTCTGTCTCTTTCGCCCCCTTTTCTTCTTCCTTCTCCTCCCTCCCTTCCCCCCATTCTCTCTCTTTTCACTTCCCTCTCTCCCTCCCTCCCTCCCTCCCTCCCCTTCACTGCTTCGAGCCAGGTCTGGAGCTCTGGGGATGGAGTGGGGGTGGGCTGAGAAGGGGCCCAGGGCCGGGGTAGCAACCTGCTGAGGAGTGGGGGGAGGAGAAGCGGGGAGGAGCCGGAG
This sequence comes from Acomys percivali, assembly GCA_907169655.1. Taxonomy (NCBI): domain Eukaryota; kingdom Metazoa; phylum Chordata; class Mammalia; order Rodentia; family Muridae; genus Acomys; species Acomys percivali. Next base: position 68,131,236 of record OU015752.1, read on the forward strand.
AAGGAAAGGGGGAGTGTGTGTGTGTGTGGGGGGGGAGCTGGGACCAGTTTTCGGCCCCAGCTCAAATCCTCCTTCACAACCTCCCAGACTCTCAGGCGGGGGCGAGAGTCAGTCCAAGGTGGGGAGGAAGGGGAAGGGAGGAGCGCCCCCCCACCACCACACCAACCTGGCCCAGAGCCCAGGCCTGGGTTCCCAGCATGCCCCGGGGCTGCCTGAGGCCTGAGGAGGGGGTGAGGAAAGCGGGGAAGAATCTTAAAAGATTCCCCCGACTTGAGCATCTCTTCCACAGCCAGAAAGTTTCTCCTCAGAGGGGAAAATTGAGGCTCAGAGAGATGGTTCCAGACTGGTTCAAGGTCACTGCCTTAGGCGTGGATCCATCACCCTTCGATTTACAGGCTTGCTTTGGGGAAGGGGTAGGCACTGAACTTCTTCCTCGGCCTGGGCCCCCCTCCCCCTCTCTGCAGACCCTAGGGAGCCCCCAAGGGTCAGAGAGCAGACCCAAACAGTCTGGCACCATAGTAACCAACTGGCCCCGCCCCCTTAACCCCTAAAAGGCTGGATTCCAGCTGAGACTAAGAAAAGGTAGGGAAGGGGTGGGGGGCTCCTAGTTCTGTAGAAGGACACCCCTTCCACACACACCTATGCCCCAGTCCTGGCAGCTAAGGAAAACATATATAAATACTTGGGGATCTGACTCCCGGGTTCTGAAAGAGGAAGCGGTTGGGGGTGCCCTATGCTTCTTGTGTAGAAAGTGGTGACTGCAGAGGTTAGACTCCTTGGTCAGGAAAGGAGCAGCTGGGTGCCCTAGACTCCTGGGCCCTGGGCAGACCACAGCTAAGACTTCGGATTGTGGTATTTGGGCAGCCAGCTGGAAGGTGAACTCTGAGGAGGAGGCCGAGGCCTGGAATCCCGGGTCCGCAGGGGAACCTGGAAGCTGGGCCTCTCCACTACCAGACATGCCCTGCCTGCCCCCCGGCGCTGACCCGGGCCCGTCTGGCAGCCCAGACAACCTCCCCCTCCCCCTGGCACCCTCCTACTCACACAGCTCACCCTTGACCCTGCAAAGCCCCGCAGCCCCATCTCTGCCCCTCCCCCTCCCCTCGAACCAGACGTTAACCCTTGGGCCTCTGGAGTCTCCTCCAAAAGCAGACAGTCTTCCCCCCTCCCCTGCTGTATCTGGCATCTGGTCCCAAGTCCTTTACACTCTGGTATCCTGCATCTTCCCTCTAGAGTCTAAGAGGTCCTTCCAGCTTCTGAAACCCGAGGACCCTAGAATGGAGACCTCCAGGCCCCTCTATCAAAATTCAGAAGTCTGGAATCAAAGCTCACTACTCTTCCCCGAACCACAACCGCCACCCAAGCCAGAACCCAGAAATGCAGGCCCAGGCTGGCCACCTCCTCCCTTGGGGACCCTGGAGTCCAGTTAGGTCCCATCCCCCTTTGGTTCCTCAGACTCACCGCTCCGCAGCTCCAGCGTCGTGGGGACCCAGTGTCCTCCTCCACCTCCAGCCACAGCCCCAGGTTCTCCATCTTCTCCCACCTCAGCCGCCCGCGGCCTCTCCCTTTCCTCCCGCCAGCCGCGCCAGCGCCGCCAGCCCCCGCCCCCGGTCTCCCGCTACCTCTGGCCCGTGCCTCCTCCCGGCACAGTGCGCCCCAGCTCCCCCTCCCTAGACCCCGCGGGCAGCAGCGCCTCGGACCGGCCCCCTCCCCAGGGGGCCCCTGCCCGGCCCCTCCCCACCGCCCAGCCCAGTCCGGCTTGCCTTGCCCCCCCGCCCCCCACCCCACCCCCCTGCCCTGAAGCTGGCCCGGGTCCAAGGGAAAAAATTCCATCCAGCCCTAGGGAGGAGGAGCAGGGCGGAGGAGGGAGCAGGAGGGGAGGCCGGGCTAGGGGAGCGTGACGCAGGGAGAAGGGAAGGGACAAAAGAGAGGCTGGGAGGCAGTGGAGGCAGGCTCCCTCCCTCCCTCCTCCTCCTCCTTGGCTACTGCCCGCTCAATCTCTGCAGCTTTCTTCCCCTCAGTTCCCTCCATCTCCCCTCCCTTCCAGACTCAAGGCATCCTCCCTCTTCTTGGCCCCCTCCCCGCCATGTCATTTTTTTTTCTGGCCTCCCTTCTGTCCTTTCTGCTTTTCCCTGTCTCTCCATCTTCAGCCTTTTCGCTAGCGAAGATTCTTGCATTTTCTTTCTGTTTTTCTTCCCTTCTGGATGGGTGTGTTCTCTCTTTCCTTTCCTCTCTCTTTTCTGCACCTTCCTCAACCAGGGGCTGGAGTCCCACCCAACCCTTTCGGTTCTCCCAGCGCCCCCACCCCACCCCCTGCGCAGTGTTCCTCCCCGCCCAGGCACTGGAACTCAAAGGTGAATTAGACCCCTATGTTTGCCCTTGCACACGAGCACAGGGTCTGCTGGAGGAATCAGACCCAGCTGCAAACTGCCCAGTACAGGGTGATGGAGTGTGACTTGGGGGTGTCAAGACCGAAGATTCAAGAGATAGGGGATGGGTGGGGCGGCGGATGGAAACCCATCCTACATCAGTCAGCAGACCATCCGCCAAGAAGGCGTGGCTGTCGGTGCGCCTTCAAGAGAATCAGAAGTTAAACCTGAATTGTTGCGGACAGCTCTAAGGAAGGTGCCATCCGAGGGCACAGCTTAGGCAAAAACCCAAAGACAAGAACCACGGTGATAGCGAGAGTAACAAAGCGGTCCAGTGTGATTAGGGACCAAGAGCCACAAAGCACAGCGGAGGCTAGCATGAATGGGCAGGCAATTCTGAACATGTTCAAGGCCAAGCCCAGAAACAAGTTGCCTGAGGCTGACCAGGAGTCTAGGAGCAAAGAGGAGGAGATGGGTCAGGACTGATGGTCAGACTTCTCTGGGTCCTTGGGTGAGCTGGTAAGACAGTGTAATCTGAGAATGAGGCCTCCTCTCTCCTTTGCCCCAGTCCCCCACCCCCACCCTCACCCCTCATCCCCTACCCCCCACCCCCACCTCTTGCCATAGCTTTTTGGTTTCATTTTGCTTTTAGATAGGATCTCACTATGGCCTGAAACACACTTTGACTAAGATGCATATAAATGCAGGTCCCTGCAGAGGCCCACATAGGGCATTAGATATCCTGAATCTAGAGCTACAAGAAGCTGGGAGCCACTTAGGGTGGGTGCTGGGAACTCAGCATCAGTTGTGTTCTAGAGCCATGCATGTTTTAAAGCACCAAGCAGCACTTCCAGCCTGTCGTATTTTCAATTTGAGAGAGTCTCACTATGTTGTCTAGGCCGCCATTTAACTCACCACAACTCTCCTGCCTCCACTTCCTAGGTTTTTCTTTCTTTCTGTACCTACACTGTAAATTAAACTTTGTCATAAATATATGTGACAGTAGGATAAATATATTCTATGAGAGATTCAGTACTACTGGTTCCAGATAAATATGTTGTAGCATACCTCATTTCCCCACCAATAAAATGGGGGTACTGATGCACTGACAATCATCACACACACTCATTTGAAATTTGCAGGCAAGTGGGTGAAACTAGAGTGAGGTAACCCAGACCCAAAAAGACACACACGGTATATACTCACTTATAAGCAGATACTAGCCTCATAATACAGGATACCCACATAAAATACACAGACCTAAAGAAATTAAATAACAAGGAAGACTCTTATTCATGAGAGTAAATAGAATAGACACCTAAGAGTTGATGCGAAGGAACAGGAACAGCAACAGCAGGTGCTTGAAGCAGATGCTGAGGCTCATAGCCAAACTTTGGGGTGGATGACAGGGAGTCTTATGGAAGAGTTGTGGGATAGAAGGGCCTGGAAGGGACAGGAGTGCCACAAGGAAACTAATAGGGCCAACAAATCTGGGCCTGGGGAGGAGCTGCCTGCAGAGACTGATGCACCAACCAAGGACCATGCCTGGTGAAGACCTAGACCCCCTACTCAGATGCAGTAGATAGGAAGCGCAATCTCCTTGTGGGTCTCCTAACATGGGGAGCAATGGCTACCTCTGACATGGACTCTGGTACCCACTTGATGATCATTTTCCCCAGTGGAGAGGCCTTCCCGGGCCACAGAGAAAGAAGATGCAGGCAGTCCAGATGAGACTTGATAGGCTGGGAACAGATGATAGGGTAAGAAGGCTCCCCCTTTCTAAGGACTAGGGTAGGCTGGGAGGGGGGGATGAGAGAGGGAAGGTGCAACCAGGAGGAGTGGAGGGAGAGGCTACAATCAGGATGTAAAATGAATTAATTAAAATTGAAATTTTAAAAATAACAAAGAATACAAAAGCATTTCCTGGATTTAATATTCTCTACAGAGCAGTGGCTCTCAACCTGTGGGCCATGATTCCTTTAGGAATTGAATGACCCTTTCACACAGGTGACCTAAGACCATCCTGCACATCAGATATTTTCCTTACAATTCATAACAGCAAAATTACAGTGATGAAATAGCAATGAAAATAATTTTATGGTTGGAGGTCACCACAACACAAGGAACTGTTTAAAAGGTCACAATATTAGGAAGATAGAAAAGAACTGCTGTAGAGAATATCATTTAACATACATCTTATTGTCAGCAATAAATCTTATTCTCTGTGTGCTGGTAAAGGACCCAGGTTCTGCCATGGTGGAAGTAGAAGCCAGGGCCTCCTGTATGCCCGGCAAGCATTCTACCCACGAGCTAAAACCTCAGCTACGGTTTCATGTTCCCAATAGGGAGGAGGCCAGAAGAGGTATGCTGTGTCTGTAAAAATGTTAGTACTGGGGACCAACTTTAGCACATTTTGACTTCTGCACATACATTCATGTGTTCTCAGTCGCTGCACATGGACTAGTTATCTGGAATGGCTGGAACTCATCCACAGCCCTACTGACCTCTTGGCCTGGCTTGGCTCAGCTGTGTTGTATCGTGTCAGACTCTGAGTAACCTTTGAGGTAACAGCCAAACTCTGAGTGACCTCTTGGTCCTCAGTGTCACCCAACACAGGCATGGCTTACAGAGAAGATCAGGAATCTATTTGTTAAATATGTGAATGGAGGGATGAGTTGATATCAAATGGGTTAGTTAGAGATTAGTTTGTCACTTTGTGTAAGCCTGTAGGATAAGGGAACATAATTCCTGAGACATTAGGCCTTTATTCTCATCAAGAAGTCATGGGGACAACTGTTCTTGTCCTCTGTTTCAGGGAGTTCCAACTCACACAGACCCTAAAGTCACACCAGAAATTTCTACAAATCCTTGAAACTCAGGACCCATTATTTGTATCACCCATAGAGACAGGAGCTTCCATTTCCAGCCCCTGCGGCTCAGGATCTGCCACTCCCATCAGACCCTGGAGATCCAGAGACATTTTGTGAGATGGCACCAAACATACCCACACACACAACTCACATATACACATACCTAAATGATTTTTAGTGTACTTTAAACTCTAAATAAATCCATTAAGGCTGTCAAAAAGATTTAACAGGTAAGAAGCATTTGCCATACAAACTTAATGACAAGGTCAAGCTGCAGAGCCCATATTAAAAAAAACATATATGATATCTCACAACTGTAATTTAGCAACTTTACAGCCAGACAGGAAACAAAGGATAATAACTCTGATATGTGTGGACACGTGAGTGCCCCCCCCCAATACAGTAAATGAATAAAATGTAAAATAAAGATAATTTTTGTCTTGTTCCAGTTTCATCTTTTCTGTTTACACTGACCTCACCCAAGTCTCTTGAAATGGGTTCACTGATTATCCACTTGAAAGTTGTTTCTGGACTCCAATTTTTATGTACACAAGATCAGTGTCATAGCTTTAGTTATATGAACAGGTTTTGTTGCTCACATCCTCTCACTCACACATGTATGTATTATTTCCTAACTAGCATACATGTGCTGGATGAAAGGCTATGTTTCCTGGTGTTATTCTCATTTGAGTTTGCCTTACGTGTTGCACATATCCACCACCTTGTTGCCCTCTTTGGCTGCCTTATTCCCTTGTTTCCTCCTAGTGGTTTGGCTTGTTTTTACGTTTACCCGTTTATTCATGCATGTGTTTTTGCATGTGTGTAGGTGCATGCAGAGGTTGCAAGTTGATGTCAGGAATTATCCTTTATCTTTGGCCTTGTTCATTGAGGCAGGATCTCTTAGTGAATGCCAGAGCTTACAAAAACAGCTAATCTCAACATCTTGTGCTAAAGATGCCCTGTCTCTGCCTTCTGAGGCTTGAGTTATAGGCAGGTTACCATGGCCACTGGGCATTTATGGTGTTTCTGGGAATCCACACTCTGATCTTCAGGTTTGCAGAGTAAGTACTTAGCCACGGAGTTATCTCCTGAATCCTCTTTTTACTTAATTTTTTCCTTTTAATAATTAATTTTGTGTGTGTGAATGCTTTGTCTGCGTGTATATCTGGTACCTTCAGAGGTGATCAAATCCTTAGGAATGGAGTTATAGAGACCATCAGGTGGGTCCCAGGAATTAAATCCAGGTCCTCTGCAAGAGCAGCTACTACTCGAAAATACTGAGCCATTCCTATAGCCCCTCCTGCCATTTTAGCTTTTAAAGGTACAATACAATGTAATTATGGTACGGCACATATATTTCCTCTGTTCATACCAACCTCTACTCTATGGTTTTTAGCATTTTCTCCTCTCAGTGTTCACCTACCTGACTCATTAAACAATCCTTCTTTCTACTTTCATGTCACATGTGGTGTGTGTGTGTGTGTGTGTGTGTGTGTGTGTGTGTGTGTCTGTGTCTGTATGTGTGTGTGTGTCTGTGTCTGTATGTGTGTGTGTGTGGACAGTACATATGTAAAAAACATGCTATATATGTCACACCTGACACTGCCCTTTCTTCCTCTTTCAAATACTCTCCCTTCTGTGTTCTCACCCTATACTTTTAATATATGCTTTTGAATCAGTGGAAAGCTGCAATATTTGTCTTCCAAATATGGCAATATTGTTTAACATGATGACATTCGGATTCATCCACTATCCTGAAGTTGACTTCCATGATGTCAATCCTGGGTATCAAACTCAAGTTGTTAGGCTTCATGAAAAGTTCCTTTACTGTCTGAGATATTTTTCCAGGAACTTGTTTGTTTGTTTGTTTTGAGATAAGGACTTACATAGCTCAGGCTAGCTTTGAACACCCTACGTAGCTGATGAGAAACTTGAATATTGAATCTTCCTGCCTCTACTTATGGGATTAAGTGGGGCAGTTCTTAGATTCACAGGGGGAGGGCAGAGCAAAAGGAGCAAGATTTGGCAGTGGGAAGACCAAGTTTTCCAGCAGTCACAACCAAGGCTTTATCCATTCCCCCAAAAGATTGCATTGGATCTTGACAAGAAGATTGAGTCTGAATATTGCACAGTGACTGGTTAAGAAAACAACCAGGCCGATGAAGTTATTCAGGCAGTAATTACTGATGTTTACTATTAAGCCTGATGACCTCAGTTTGATGTCTGGGATCCACTTTCTGTAATCAGAGAACATACAAGTGTTTGCCTCTTACCTCCACAGGAGCACTGTGACATGAACATGTATGCACATACAAAATAAATAAAAGTAAACACGTGAGAGCACACACAAGTGCACACACGACATAAGCTAAGACATATCAAATTATTGTATTTATTTTACAGGGGTATATGTGTGCATGTGTGTGTGTGCATATGTGTGTGTACATGCAGGGGTCTATGTGTGGGAGTCAGAAGACTACCTTTAGAAGTTGGCTCTTTCTTTCCATTATGTGATTTCTAGGGATGGACTTCAGGTTGTCAGTATTGGTGACATGCAGCTTTACCCACTGAACCATCTTACTGGCCTTGACAAATTGAAATAGTGATTCTCATTTGAACAAACAGTGGCCTATGCATCAGGTAGTGCTATGAACTAGAGTTTGAAGAGCTTCACCCAGCAGGGAGTAGGAAGCAGGGAGCTTCACACCCTGAACAAAAGCAAAGCTTCTCTGTTTGCAACTGTTAGAAAAATGCTTACACACACACACACACACACACACACACACACACACACAAAGTTGGTGCTATAGCAAATAAGTCCCTACTCTAAAAAGTCTGCCTTTTGAAGTTCAGTTTTCAATGCAAAAGAGTTAGGAGATGTGTGGAAACCCATGCCAAATTCTGCCATGTCAGAATTCCTGTGCTTAGGCTGTATGCTGTGACCTTCAAGTTGCTGACCTTTTACCTCACCACGAGGTCTTGTGTTCTAGGCTATCCTTGGACTATTTACCTTTGAAAGAAGTAGAGAAGTCTCAACTTGGAACCACCCAGAGGATCTAGGAAGTTCTTACAAGGAACTACTCAGAGAACTAGGAAGTTCTACAGAGAGTGATTTAGGCTATTGTATTCTTGCCTGGGGGCGAGGGTGAATGAGATTAAAATAAACCCTATTGACCTTGCTCTATATATGTTCCTGCTAGTCAGCAATAAAGTGAATCTTGATTAGAAATTTCCTTAATTGATTCGTTATTTCTCGCATCTCTGTATCCTACTTTCAATCCCCACTCTCTCTTTCAGGTGAACCCTGATTAGATTTTTCCCGAGGATAGGGACCTGACAGAGACGGGCCCTCATGGACAGAGTTGCATGGAGGAAAATAAAGACAGAATTTGCAGGGAGGGACTCATGGACAGAATTGAAAGGCCTAAAAGAGTTGGGAGGAGAGACCTGAAGGACAAAGCTGTGAGGAAAGACCTGACCTTATACAGAGCAACCTCATAGACAGAGTTGGGAGATGGGACTTCTCAGATTAGGTTAGGAAGAACAGCCTCAAGAACAAAGTTGCAAAGTGAGACCTTATAGACACAGTTTCGAAGAGGAGCCTTCAGAGCCAAATGGGGTGGGAGGCTCATGGAGAAGATTGAGGAGATAGGTTACAAAGAGGGAAGACACGGATAGAAGTTTCATGGGTAAATCTGGAAAGACAGTCCTTATAGACATATTTGAGAGAAGGGGCTGATGGGAATTGTTTAGCTCATGAGTGTTTTCAAGTCAGGAAGTCAATTGCTCTTTTTTATTCTCTTTTTTCTTTTTTGTTTTTTGAGACAGGGTTTCTCTGTATAGCCCTGGCTGTCCTGGACTCACTTTATACACCAGGCTGGCCTCGAACTCACAGCAATCCACCTGCCTCTGCCTCCCGAGTGCTGGGAGTAAAGGCGTGCGCCACCACATCCGGCCTGTTTTTGTCCTCTCTCACCTTGCATATGGACTTTAGCAGCAAAAATATCTGTGCTACAGTCCTAAACATAAGACTTCCCACACAGTGAGGAATACATTTTTATCTTCTTTCCTCTGTTTTCTTATTTTACTATAGGTATGTTTATATATGTGCTAAATACTGTGTTCAGCCCATCCTTCCTGTTCTCTGATCAGCATTTTTACCCTCTTCCCACCATCTTTTCCTGAGACAATTTTCATTCTTTCATTTTTAAAAGATTATTTCTGCGTGTGTGTGAGAGAGTGAGTGTATATATGTGCACTACTTATGTGCAAGTGTCCATGGAGGCCAGGAGAGTGTGCTTATTGCCTAGAACTGTAGTTATAGAGGGTTATGAGCTGGCTTGTGGATGCTGGGGACCAAATCTGTTCTTTGGAAGAGCATCGAGTACTCTTAAGCACTGAACTGTAGCTCCAATCCTGATATTTGTCATCCTTTAACTGACTTTATGTCTGACATATATGGTTATGTCTTGCTTTTTAAATTTTGCTTTATTCTGCTTGTTTGTTTTTTGGTCAGGGTCTCGTGTAGCTCAGGCTGTATCCAGATTCACTATTTAACTGAAGATGGCCTTGAATTTCTTGCTTCCTGTCTCCACCTCCAGAGTTTTAGCTTGACAGGCTTGTGCCACCACAATAGGCTCAGAACAAGTACCATTAATAAGAATGTTTTGTGCTCTTGGGACTATGAAAGCGTAGGAAACTTGTAAGAATAAAACTGTAAAGAAGATAAAAGATAGGAATAGAGATAGATTTTATGATAAGCAGATTTCTTTGTAGAACTTTTTGGCTTATAGCTTTCATGTCATTAATGAAAATAATCTTTAATAACTAATGTTTTCATCATTTAATTCCATATAAGCTATATGTCATTTAAGAAAAAGTATTATTTGAAAAGCCTTCACATCTATGAGGATGAATTTTGAAAAAGGTAGACAGATTTCTTGAAGTGGAAATAAAATTATGTGTAAAAATCTCTGTGGTAAGTTATTTTTTTTTTCCAGACAAAGTGAATTCAGAGACAGGGAAAACAAGACATCACTGCAGTATATTGCCCCCAACACATATTGTCTCTCACTAAGCAATCTTCAGAGAAGTTGATTTTATTAGAAAAATTAAGTGAGTAGTTCTTCATAGTTTCATGTATATCAAAGATAAAAGCTTAAATGAAAAGCATCAAGTTGATTGTATAATATCAAGCATTTTCAGAAATGAAAAATGAGGGATTTTGAAGTGTACACAAGTTGTGATTCTTAGAAGTACTTTCAAGAGGAAAACAAAAAACAAAACAAAAAAAAAAAAAACCAAAAAAACCAAAACAAAACAAAACAAAAAAACCAAAAAAACCCAAACAAATAAAAAAGGGAAGGTGTATTCATTACTTTCCTTTGCTATGATAAAACACCATGAACCAGTCAACTTAAGGAAGAGTTTCTTTTGGTTTATGGTTCCAGATGGTTACAAGTCCATCATGTTTGGGAGACAAGGCAGAAGGCAGCCATGAAACAAGCAGGAATAAGAAAGAGTAAAGCAGGAGTAGGGGAGAATAGATATGACTTCAAAGCTCACCTCTAGTGATACACTCACTCCATTGAGGGTAGATTTCTAAATTTCCCCAAATAGCATCATGAAGTGTAGACTCAAGTGTTCAAATGCCTGTGAGGAATATTTCTCACTAAAAATCACCACAAAAGGGGATATGGCTCAGTTGAGAAGTGATTGCTGCAGACACGGTATCTGAATTTAGTCCTCAGAGCCAATGTTAACATGAAAGATAGAAAAGAAATAGAGAAGAAAGGAGGGGATGAAGGAAGGAAGGAAGGAAGGAAGGAAGGAAGGAAAAAACACAGAAAGACAGAGAGAAACAGAGAGAGAGAGAGAGAGAGAGAGAGAGAGAGAGAGAGAGAAATAAAATAATGCTAAGAGGCAGAGATTGGTGAATTCCTGAGGCCTGATGTCCAGCTAGCCTAACCTGCCTGGCTAGTTCCAGGTCAGTGAAAAACCTTGTCTAAAAAAACAATAAAAATAAACACCAGGATGCTCTGACCAAAAGCAACTTAGGAAAGAAAAGGTATACTTTAGCTCACAATTCCTGGTTATTGTGCGTTATTTCGGTGAAGTCAGAGTCGAACTTTTAAGCACAAAGTCACATCACATTCAGAGAGAATAGCTGCATGCGTGCTTACTATTAACCCAGCTTTCTTCACTTGAGTACAAGCCACAGCCCAAATCCAGGAAATAGTGTCATCCTCTTTCAGGCTAGTTCTTCCCACATCAATTAAGGCTGTCAAGACAATCCCCATAGACATGTCCATGTGCCAATATAATCGAGACAGTTCCTTAAGGAAGAGACTTTCTTCTTGGAGTGGGGAGCGGTTAGGTTATGTCAAACTGACAAGTCAAATAACCTTGTCATTTTATCTAACAGGCGGGTAAGTAAGAAAGGCCAGCCCTCCACTTTTTGGACTTGACACTATGTACTCTGGCCCTGGGACTGTATTCTGTGTGGTGGTTTAAAGCCACACTCTTCTGTTAGACTTTACATAGCCTCACCAGGTGAGTGTACTCTGTCAGCCTGCAATAAGCCAGTTCAGCAACGCAATGAGCCATCTGCTTCGGTCGCACTAGGTAGTAAGTTCCCTTCCGTAGTGTACAGGATCTAGAGGGGTCAAGCCTCTAGCTGACCTGCTGGTAGCAGATTCTTTTAGGCAGTCATAGAATTTTTGTATTTCTAGACCATGTCTAAAGTTGGGAGTGCTGAGGTTGCTCATTATCTCTTCCATTTTGTTTGATCTTCAAGTCAATGAGAGGCAGCCAGTTCACCATATGAGTTTCTTTGTGGCCTTTATCACCAAGATGGCTGTGTCACTTATCTCCTCCAACCCTCTGCCCTTTACCTGCCTTCCATCCTTTTTCACTATTGGTAATAATTTAGGGAATCCTAAAATAATAAAAATGACTAGGAGACTTTAAAAACATGTTTAAATAAAAGAAAACAGATACTGGATATGTCTAAATGAAAGTGTATTCTGATTTTACCTGAAGGTTGTATAACCAAATTAGGTTCACAGTTGTATTAGGTGTACAAAATATAATGTTTAGGATAATGAATAATGAGGAAATAGAGGGTACAAATTACAAAAACAGAGAAAAGAAACAGGACGGGGAGAAAAGTACACCAATAGTCTTAATTTGAGACAGAAAAAATTTTTTAACGTATCATGGGGCCTAGAGCTGCCTCATCAGGTGAAAGTGCCTCCACCAAGTCTCAAGAACTGAATTTAATCCTAGTACCCTAATGGTGGAAAGAGAAAATCAATTCCCAGGTGCTGTCCTTTGACCTTCAGATGCCTACCATGGCTTATGTATGTGTACATGTTAGTGCACACACACACACACACACACACACACACACACACAATTTAATTTTTTAAAAAAGAAATAAAATATCACATCTTCACCTTGTACAGATAGTGTGATCAATAATCTAAAAATATTGAAATGTTTTACAAAAAACATTTAAAAGTTCCTAATTAGGTTCTTTGATTTGGTAAAATATGTTAGTTCCTTGTGCTAATTATAATTTTATAGTGAATGAACTTGACACAATGCTATTCAATACTTATTGTTATTTTTGATACTAAAATATGAACAAAATATTTTACTAGTATAATTTCTCAATTGATTACTTTTTTTTTTTTTTTTTGGTTTTTCAAGGCAGGGGCTCAGAATTAAACAGAGAAATCTCAACAGAGGAATATTGAATGGCTGAGAAACACTTAAAGAAATGCTCAATGTCTTTAGTCATCACCAAAATGCAAATCAAAACAACTCTGAGATTCCATCTTACACCCATTAGAATGGCTAAGATCAAAAACTCAAATGACACCACATGCTGGAGAGGATGTGGAGAAAAGGGAACACTCCTTCATTGCTGGTGGGAATGCAAGATTGTACAACCACTTTGGAAATCTATCTGATGCTATCTCAGAATACTGGGATAAGGCTTCCTCAAGACCCAGCTACTCCACTCCTTGGAATATACCCGGAAGGTGCTCCACCACACAACAAGAACATGTGCTCAACCATGTTCATAGCGGCCTTATTCATAATAGCCAGAACCTGGAAACAACCTAAATGTCCCTCAGTCGAAGAATGAATAAAGAAACTGTGGTACATTTACACTATGGGATACTACTCAGCTTTTAAAAACAAGGAAATCCTGAAATTTGTGGACAAATGGATGGAGCTAAAATGATCACACTGAGTAAGTTAACCCAGAAAGACTCACATGTTACATACTCACTTATAATTGGAAACTAGCCCAAGAGGCATGTCACATGATAGTCTTCACTTACCAGGAAATTGGGATAGATGTGAGGACATCTTACTGGGACTCTAGGTGAGAAAAGTATGGGAGAATGGGGAAACAGAAGGATCCAGAGGGTCCTAAAAACCTACAAGAAGAACATTATCAAAGGCGAATCTGGGCCCAGGGGTTCTGCTCAAACTACTGCACCAACCAAGGACAAAACTTGTAGTAAACATCAAATCCCTTCTCAGATCTAACCAATGGACAAGACATTCTCCACAGTTGAATGGAGAGCGGGGACTGACTCGGATGTGAACTCTGGTGCCCCATATTTGACCACTTCCCCATTGTGGGGAAGCCTGGTGGCACTCAGAGAAAGAATAATCAGGCTACCAAGATGAGACTTGTTAGCCTATGACCATATAGTGGGGGAGCAGGTCCCCCTCAGTCATAGACCTAGAGGAGGGGAATAGGGTGAAAGCGGGAGGGAGGGAGGAATGGGAAGATACAAGAGATAGGAAAACAACTGAGATGTAATATGAATAAATTAATTAAATAAAAAAAAATTAAGTAGACAAACTAAAAAAACAAAAAGAAAAGAAAAAGAAAGAGAAGCAAGCCGGTTACCCTGAGCAGAAAAAAAAAAAAAAAAATAGGCATTAAAGTTTTAAATAAACATCAGATAGATTTTCATTTTATCTTAGGGTTTATGTATATAGTAGGTGTCTTGTACCTACGTAGGCAGTTGGTATGTTTGTTTCTCTTTTTAACCTTGGTCCTTATCTTGACCAATAAAATATATTTTTTTAGGCCGTAGGTATCTTGTTCTTGGCTTTTTACATTTGGTGTGGGTGGTTTTGTCTCACCATTTCTCTAAGAGGGAGCCCAGTAGTTTCACATCTGTCTCCTTGTTCAACCTATGTCTTTACCTTGACCAAAAAAAAACATATTTAAAGCATTTTATTACCTTTTTTAAAATGTAAATCTCAGATTGATGCGTATCGATCATTTAGATCAGTAAGTACATATAATTCATTATTAAGAAAAAGGAATGTACCAAAAGATGTCAGTTTAAGCAGTCTCTTGTAAGTAACTTATCTTATCAGCAGGGAGTCAAGCCTGTGGAGGGCAGGTTGGAACTCAGGAATTCCACTTGGCTTTTGTCTCTATTGTGTGGTGATTAAGGATTGTTGCCACCACCACCCTCTTTAATTTATTTCATCTCAATTTAGTCAAAATTTTTAGAAACCTTATTTTAAAAAATTAAGCCAAGAATCCAGAAAAGTCTAAGCCTTGGGTCATTTGTGCATATTTATGCTTTAGTTAGTGAAATCCTGTCCACCATTCCTTGGAATTTAGTTGTTATTTCTCTTTGGTGCACCTTTTTCAGAAAGCCCTGATAAACACCTTGCCGCTAAGAAGCTTAGAATTCTGTCTGCTACCAACTTTATGGAGAAGAGGTCAGTTCCTTCTCCCTTTCTGGTTGTTAGTAATGTAGTCTCACATTTCTTCGCTCTCTGTCTTTCTCCCTGAACTTTTTTAGAGAATGTAATGTAAGAAGTGTGACTACGACTAAGCCCATTGCAAACAAATTCATAAACACCAAAAAAAAAAAAAAAAAAAAGCCAAAAAAGATCCAAGAAACTTTTGTCATGGTGCCTTGGAGAGGGACCATAGCAGTTTTTATTTTATTATTATTTTAGGCAGTTAGCTCCATTCCTCAGGCTAGTTTAGAAGATTGTCAGTCTCTTAGGTCTGCCTCTCCAACTGGCCACCTGTATGTAGCCATCTTTGTTTTGGCTCCTGGATGCTCTCTGGGAGCTATTAACCCTTTTCAGACTATGACAATATGATTTTTAAGAGTATGGATACATGTCCCACATTGGGCGCCATTTATTGTTTTTTGAAAATTATCTGTATTACCTGTATTATCAGTAGGTCCAGCTAGTAAACAATCAAGACACAGACACTTGTTATTTTTTTAAATAGTTCTAAATGCTAAATTGTGTAGGTATTTTGATAAGGATTACATTGAATTTGTAAATTGCTTTTGGTAAGATGGCCATTTTTACTATGTTAATTCTTTCCAGCTTCTAATGTCATCTTCAATTGCTTTCTTCAGAGATGTGAAGTTTTTTCAAACAAGTCCTTTATTTCCTTGGTTAGAGTTACGCCTAGGTATTTTATATTGCTTGCAGCTATTGTGAAAGGTGTAGTTCCCCTAATTTCTTCCTCTGCACGATTGTCCTTTGTATATAGGAAGGCTACTGACATTTTTGAGTTAATTTTTTATCTAGCCATTTTGGTAAAGGTGTTTATCAGCTGTTGGAGTTCTCTGGTGGAATTTTGGGGCTCACTTATATACACTATTGTATCATCTGCAAATAAAGATAATTTGACTTCCTCCTTTCCCATTTGGATACCCTTGATCTCTTTTTGTTGTCTTACTGCTCTGGTTAGAACTTCGAGTACTATATTGAAGAGATACGGAGAGTGGGCAGCATTACCTGGTCCCTGATTTTAGAGGAATTTCCTTGAGTACTTTCCATTTAATTTGATTTTGGGCTATTGGCTTGCTGTATATAGCCTTTCTTATGTTGAGGTATGTGCTTTGTATCCCCGATCTCTCCAATACTTTAAATATGAATGGGTGTTGGATTTTATCAAATGATTTTTCTACATCTAAGGAGATGATCATGTGTTTTTTTTTCTTTCGGTTTGTTTATATGGTGGATTACATTGATGAATTTCTGTATATTACACCATCCCTGCATGTATGGAATGAAGCCTGCCTGGTCATGGTGAATGATATCTTTGATACAAAGTGTTCTTATATTCGAGTATTTTATTGAGCATTTTTGCATCAATATTCATAAGAGAAATTGGTCTGAAATTCTCTTTCTTTGTTGAGTCTTTGTGAGGTTTACGTATCAAAGTGACTGTGGCCTCATAGAATGAATTTGGTAATGTTCCATCCATTTCTATCTTTTGGAGTAGCTTATAGAGTATCAGTATTAGCACATCCTTGAAGGTCTGGTAGAATTCTTCACTGAAACCATCTGGCCCTGGGCTTTTTTTTTTGGTTGGGAGACTATCAATGATTGCTTTTATTTCTATAGGGGAAATGGGACTATTTAGCTTGTTTATCTGTTCTTCACTCAATTTTGGCAAGTGGAATTGATCAAGAAAATTGTCCATTTCCCTGAGATTTTCAAATTTTGTGGCATACATGCCTTTGAAGTAGGTTCTTATGATTCTTTGTATTTCTTCAGTGTCTGTTGTTATCTCTCCCTTTTCATTTCTGATTTTGTTGATTTGGAAAGTGTCTCTCTGCCTTTTAGTTAGTTTGGCTAATGGTTTGTCTATCTTGTTGATTTTCTCAAAGGACCAGCTCTTGGTTTTGTTTATTCTTTGGACTGTTTTCTTAGTTTCTAATTTGTTAATTTCAGCCCTGAGTTTGACTATTTCCAGTAGTCTACTTCTCTCGGGTATTTCTGCTTTGTTTTTTTTCTCGGGCTTCCAGCTGTGTCGTTAAGTTGCTTATGTGGGATGTTTCCAATTTCTTTATAAAGGCACTTAGTGCTATGAATTTTCCTCTTAGCATTGCTTTTACTGTGTCCCACAGATTTGGGTATGTTGTTCCTTCATTTTCATTGAAGTTCAAGAAGTCTTTAATTTCTTTATTACTTCCCTGACGCAGGTGTCATTCAGTAGGGAGTTGTTTAGTTTCCGTGTGTGTAGGCTTTTTGTTATTTCTATTGTTGAAGTCCAGCCTTAGACCATGGTGATCTGATAGAATACAAGGTATTATTTCAACTTCTTGCATCATTTAGCCCTGATATTTGTTCTTCCATCTCTTGGATTCTGTTGAGAAGCTCCCCTCTGAGTTGCTCGCCTTCCTTCTGAGGCTCCCTCATTCCTGTTTTTCTTCTGTCTTTGTCTTTATCATTGTATCCATTTTCATCTTCAGATCTTGAGTTGTTTTATTGATTTCCTTCATCTGATCATTTGTGTATTCCTGAGTTTCTTCCATTGCTTCTTTATAGGCCTTCAGATCTTGAATTGTTTTATTGATTTCCTTCATATGGTTGTTTGTATTTTCTTGAATTTTTTTCCAGTGCCTCTCTAAAGGCCTCTTTTATGTTTTCCACCTGTTTGGCTGTGTTTTCCTGCATTTGATTATGTATTTTATTTGTTTCCTCCATTATCATCTTCATTACTAAGGATTCGAGGTCATTTTTTTGTATTTTAATTGTGTTTGAGTTCTCCAGGTTGCTTTCTTTGGTATAGCTGGGATCTGGAGATGCCATATTGTTTTGTTTTGTTTTGTTTATGTTTTTATGCTGGCCTTTAGTCATTTTGCCGTCTCTGATGTTGGAATGTAGCTTCTGGTGTTGGGTGGAGGGAGTCTGAGGACAGATCCACCTGTTTCTCCAAGATTTCTCTAGGCCAGGCCTTCTGATGCTTCAGTGTCGGGGTGATTTCAGTCCCATTTCCTGAATTCATGTTGCTGAGCAAGGCTACAGCTCCCGGCTCTCAGGCAGGCTCTGGTCCAGGCTGTGGGGACTAGTCTGCCCTCCTCTGTGTGTCTCTGGATGGCCAGAGGTCATCCTTTGGGGAGGGGCAGGGGGGACCTGCCTTTGGGGCTGTGATCTGCACTGTGCAGATCTCTCTCACTCAGTGATCTCCAGCTCCTGTGGTGGTCCATGGCTCCTGGCAGTTTCTGCAGTCTCTTCCCTGCAGATCAGATACCGCGTTACCTCCTCACCACCATCTTGGTATCCCCAGTCCTTGTCAGAGGGCTGAGTCTTGGGCTCCGGAGCAGTGACACTGGGAGCAGGGTTTGGGAGGGCAGAGGCTCTGTTTTGTGGAGCTACTCTCTGGCTCGCAATGGACTCTGCTCGGCTTCCTCTCTGCTTCTCCTCGGCTTCTTGTCTGTTTCTTGGCTGCAGAGCAGTGTGCATGGCAGGCTCTGTGGAGCTGCTCTGCGACGCACAGCAGACTCTGGTCAGCTTCCTCTCTGCCTCTCCTCCGCTTCTGTGCTGCGCAGCGGTGTGCATGGCGGGCTCTGTCAACCTGCTTGTTTCTAAAACGAGAAACATTTTCTCGGGAAACAGGTTGCGGCCTAGCTTATATACCAAGCACCACAGAGCCTAAAAAAGGACATTTAAAACTATGCAATCTTGTTTTGATTCCAATATGATGATAATTGTAAGTTCATTGTTAATGGTGATATTATATTTCATCTTTTAAAAAGGTCAAAATGAAACAGACCTGAATAAAGGAGAGACTGCTAACTTTAAAAAATCTATGTTTACATAAATTCAAACTACAAAACAAACAGTTAACTTATATTACTAATTCCACTACATGAGAATAGCTCTAAGACTGGGTGAAACATGTGCATCCTGCATACCTAATACATACATAGTTTAAAGATTATATAATGATTGCGAGAACTTATATGTTTTTAAAATAAAAGAACCAAACACTGACGCTGGATCAGACCTGGCAGGATTCACTCCTTCAGCATGCTGAGACACTAACATCCTGCATCCTTCATGTTCCAGCCCCAAGTGCTTTAGTTGCTGTTCCTCATCAGAGAAGGACAGCTTCAAAAAAGGCTCCTGATCTAAATTGGTCCAGCATTTCAGACTGTCCCACATAGGACTAATATTAAACCTGGAATTTCTCAACATTTGGAGACTGGACCGGGAATACTGTTCCCAGCTTGTTTAACCATTTTTTTTTTTTAAATTTGGGCTCCCTACAGGTATTCTTTGCCCCAAATCGGCATAAAGAAACTTTAAAAGAAGATGCCCTTTTCCCTTAAGGGGGCTTGGGTAGGTTTTTGGTTGCTTTCTTAGAGTACAGATGTATATTGTTATTAAGAGATATGGAGATAGGGGTTGTAAAGAAAGAAAGAGGAGTATAGAGATATGTAGGTTTGATAGGACAAAAAGTAGATTATTGAATCTAGTAGATTATTGAATCTAGTAGATTATTGAATCTACTCAACTTGAGGCTTTAATTGTTACTCACAAATACAGTTAATTTTGATTCATTGATATAAAATTTTGTATATTGATTCAAAGTAGGTTTAATTTGATGCATTGAAATGGATTTCAAATTTGGTATTGTTCTTCACACATTATATTTCTACTCTAGTATGAGGTATTGTACATATACAGCTCAATTAATGCATAGTTTACTTCCAATAGTCTGATAGTATTCTTGTATGCTGTTTAAGATAATTAAGTAATAGAAGTCAATTGTTGATTAATTCAGTCATGTCAAGTATAAGAATATACATGCAAGGTTTAACAAATATGATTCTATAGATAGATATGGTAAAATAATTAGATAAGGTCTTCAAAAACCTCAGAGGTCTACAGAATGTGGCGTTTAAAAATATGTTTTATTAATTTAAGGATTCTTTGACAATAAAACAGGGTACCTCCTGGCAGTACCCAGCCTAACACAAAAAAAGATGATGAAAATTGAAGAACCTCGTTGTAGTAATGGCTTTGAGTGTGACAAAACAGCCATGGACAAAAATATCCATTTCTCCCACAGACAAAATTCTGCCTGAAAATGGGCCAGCTTGGATGCAAGCAGAGTTGATGGCCAGACTCTGCCAAGACAAGGTAAGCAAGTCCTCAATACTTCCTGCCTCACAAATATGTCTGTCAGATATACTGGGCCAGAAGACTAAAGATGATGCTCCAATGATATAGAGTGTTGGGTGTCTGTTCAGACAGTAAACTGTCTCTGTCATTTTTTTCATTTTGGAAGCTGCTAACCTGTACTTCCTGTTTACTCGGGTAATTAAATTTATTCATTCTCAAGTCTCTGATGGGGTTAAAGAACAGATAGTTAATTTTAAAATTAAACTTAGTTGTTTAAACGTTAAAAAGATACTTTTAAGTCTAGATAGATAATTTTAGGTTGATAGATTTAAACTTTAATAGATGTTGATTTACGTTCAAAACTTTACCTAGATAAAATAGATACTACTTTCTGCAAGGTTGCCAAATACATTTTGATTAAAAATTTTGGTATAAGTCTTACCTCTTGGTTTTTATAATTTTTCATAATTGTACTTACTGTATATAAAAATGGCCTTTTTTATTTAGACAGAAAAGGGGAGATGTTGGGGGATGGACTGATGTGTTTTAATGCTAATTACTGCTTTCTGTCTGTGACCCACCTTTTGCTTAATAAAAAGCCATCTCACCTGGGCAGGGTAGAGGAGATAGGTGGAGCTTAGAGAGAGAGGAATTCTGGGAAGAAGGAAGGATGGCCACGAGGAGAAAGGAGAGAGACCTGAGGAGAGGAGAGGAAGGCCACCGTGGGTTAGCTGGAGGAGAAGCACATGGCCAGTGTGGATGGAGAGTCCAGCCCAGATAAAGAACAGGAGCAAGTATTTGGGGTTATGGATGGGAGGTAGCTGATAGAAGTTATTGGAAGCAGATGGCATGGGACTGAGGCAGGGATCCCATGCCTGCCCCACTATGGGAGGTAGTTTAGAGGGTTGATATTGCCCTACCCCAGGTTAACTAAGGCTATTTTAAAAATATAACAAGTGTCTGTGTCTTGATTGATTATTAGCTGGATCTACTGATAATACAGGTAATACAGATAATTTAAAAAAACAACAACAATATTTGGCTTTCAGTATAACAGGGCTCCAGACTTTAGTAGATTTCCAGACTTTCGCACAACTGACTCCATGGTGGAAGTTCCATTCTGGCAATAAAATTCAGCAAGCAGACAGTACCACCTGCCAAAATGAAGACAAAGGACTAATCCATCAAAGTCCTTAGTTCTGGGAAAGTACTAACATTTCTTTTTGGCTTCTGAAAGCTCCATTTCTGGCTAACTGTTCTTGCTAACTGAGGTATGTCAACCTAGAATACTCTGTGTGTGTGTGTGTGTGTGTGTGTGTGTGTGTGTGTGTGTGTGTGTGTATGTGTGTGTGTGTGTGTGTGCGCGCTAAAATCTCATCCTGACAAAGGCTCAGGGTTACATTGAGATCTTTTTTTTTTTTTTTTTCAGGAATGTACAAATGTCTTTATTCAAAAATACAAAATAAATTATCTGTAGGCATGGACAATGACAGCAGTAAACCATTAAAAATATGGAACGCTTCACGAATTTGCCTGTCATCCTTGTGCAGGGACCATGCTAATCTCTGTATTGGTCTACATTGGGATCTTAAACACCAATGTGTAGGGGGTGACTAATAAAGGCTTCCTTCTGGATTAAATCCTTGTCAGAACAGTCTTTTCTGGTGGATACTCCACACAATTTCGGAGGTCCCACTGGGATCCCGGATACCAGACCTTGAGACACTCAGGGTCTCAGAGCCCCACAGAGCAGGGGAGAATTCAGTCCTTAAGAAGCTCCAGGGCATGTGCAACCTGAGGGGTTTCAGAGCCACAGTGCTCCTTTTGATCAACCGTTGCTTAACTCTTGGGAGGAGTCTGACACTTCCACCTCAGAAGGAAACAAATTACAAAGGCATTGGTCTGTTACCTACAGAGGAGGTCTGTTTAAGGCACTGTGCTAGCTGTTCTTAGTTGTCCACTAGGGATTTTTCGTTTCTTTCTTTCTTTCTTTCTTTCTTTCTTTCTTTCTTTCTTTCTTTCTTTCTTTCTTTCTCTTGTTTTCTTTGTTTTTTGTTTGTTTGTGGTTTTTTTCTTTGTTTCTTCTCTCTCTCTCTCTCTCTCTCTCTCTCTCTCTCTCTCTCTTTCTCTCTCCCCCTTCCTTTCTCCTTAATTAGTAGATAGATCCATTTATATTCTAGACCTTTGAGGTAATAGGTAGAAACAAACCTTTAACTCAGACCTTGAGGCAGGAAGACAGACTTTTAATCTGGGCTACACCTTCTTGACTCCTATATAAGGGCATTAAAAAGCGAGCTTTTGCTCTTTGTTTGGCTGCCTTCTCCTTGCTGGCAAGTCCACTCCTTCACCGGCAATCGAGCCTCCTGCTTAAGGACTGCAGCATCTGCTGAAGACCAGCTGAGACATCCAGGTTCAGAGATTGAGAAACTACTGAATTCCTGGACTTTCTGTTTACAGTCACAAATTGTTGAACTGGCTAGACTGCAGACTGTAAGTCAGGGATTCTCAGATGTGTGCCTTGACCTCTCTGGAGTGTGAATGACCCCTTCATAAAGTATGCATATCAGATATCCTGCATATGAGATATTTACATTAAAATTAATAACTATCAAAATTACACTTATGAAGTAATAATCAAGATAATTTTATGGTTGAAGGTCGCCACAATTTGAGAAATTGTATTAAAGGGTCACAGCATTAGTAAAATTGAAAATCACTACTGTAAGTCATTCTAATAAATACCCTATATATTATATATAATATATATCACACATATAATATATATAATATATCACATAAACTATATCACATATAATATATTATATTTTTATATATTATATTATATGTTATATTATACAATGTGATAGAGTGAGAGAGAGGAGAGAGAGAGAGAGCAGAATGCATAGAGGGAGGAATAGTCTGTTGAGGGGCGAATTCTCTCAGCCCCACTGCCTGCTATAAGCAGTCCCAGAAAAGGGGAAAAGAGGAAGTTCCACTTCATACTCTTTCATGATTTATGTCTTCTTATTAACAAATTATCAATATAATTTGAAAACTCAAAACTCACCATTCTCTGAAAAAAGAACAATAATCCCTGGGCCAGGCAGGGGTGATCACCGCTGGACCATTCGGCCTGTACAGAATGGAATTTCTCTTCTGTGCTACACTGACCAAGGAGATTTTAAATGATTTTTCCTAGGTCCTTTTTTTGAAGGATTAGAGACATTTGCTAAAAGACTTCCTTTGTTACTCAGAAAAAAATATTTAAAGGTATAGGTAGCTTGCAGTGGCTGGAGGTAGCTCAAAAGGTGTTTAACAACAGAGAACTGATTGAGAGACAACTTTTGCATAATCTGAAAGACACCAACCAATTCTCATGATGAGATACAGTTAAACCCAGAAAGTATTTGGTGTCTCCCCCTCTGTGAAAAGAATATCATCTAGATGAAAGCTGTGTCTCCAACCGAAAGATAAACCTAGATTATTTATCAGATTGACAACAATGATTCCGGGGGGCATGGAATGAAAACAATCCCCCCAAGATTGGACCAACATGATGTTCCTATAATTGTTCAATTAACCAGTTCAGCTACCTGTGCCCATATTAAACAATACCCATTGACCTTGGAGACAAAAAGAGAAAATTGCATTCTATATTGCTTAGTTTGGAGAGACAGGCATCCTGGTGCTCTACTAGTCACCCCAGAATACACCTCTCCTGCCTGTGAAGAAACCTGGGACTTCTGATTCTCATGAGTCTGATTCTTGCAGTAAAGCAGGTGAAACATTGTCTTGTACTTGAAAGATGTACTCTTCAGCCTCTCATTGGCAGAGGCAAGTAGACCTATCTTTGCTTTTAAGTGGACAGACCTAGAGAGCGGTTACATCAGACAAATTACATGGACCAGGTTGCCTTAAAGATTTCAAAATTCTCCAAACCCATTTAACGGGACACTAAATGCTGACCTCCTCTCTGGCCCTTCCATCAGAGATTTCCTGTGAAAAAGGATTATAAAAGAGGCATTAAGGGGCTGCTACAAGAGCTACAGAATTTTGGGCAAGAAAATGCAACTTTGTACATTAGCTCTCTCTCTTGGCTACCAGCTGTGGGGAGGCAAAAGGAGCCTGCCTCAGTCTAGGATTGCTGCCATACTTCAGATCCCAACTCAAAAACTAAGAGACACATTCTAGAGTTCCTACATGCCGCTCTACCATAGTTTATGGAAATTGCAAGGCCTCTATACACCAGCCAAAGAGCAACACTCAGCCCCTAATCTTGACAGACTAACCAAAAGGCATTTGAGGCTTTATAAAGAGCTCCAGCTTTGGCTTCAGCCTTACCAATTCCAGGTGACTCAAACCTTTTCATCTATCATGCATATCCATAGTATTTATGGAGAAAGAGAGTGTCTCCCCACTTGGGGGAAAGTCATTAAAATCAACAACAAAAGTTTTGTCCCTCATAGAGGCTGTTTGGCTTTCTTTATGAATTGTGTCCTCCACTTCTGGGATGCTGACCTGGTTGCTCAATAGTGTGGCCTATTGGTATACTGATGACACACCCTGACTTAATGCTGCCTAGACATCATGCTTAAGATGAACAGCTCAAAACCACAGGTAAATAAATGGAGGACACCAGAGGGAAAGATTATTCTCCCAGAAACAAGCAGCAGGACTCTGGTAACTGACGTCACCAAGCTACTTATCTGGGGAGTCTACAAAATTTTCTGAGTTGCTCAGATGAAGGTATGTTATACCTGGACTGGACAGCTAGGTTGTCTCAGCCAGATGCCAGGTTTGTGCTCAAGTAAATCTAAAACAAAAAGTCCTTACACAGGAAGAAGTCTGAATGAGAGACCAATACACAGGTGAACTCTGGAAAAACTGACTTCACCAAGATCCTACCAGACAGGATGCAACTTCCTGTTAATTTTCATAGATATCTTTTTCTGAGTCGGTAGAAGTGTTCTACACCCAGACTGAAACTGCTCAAATCATAGTGTAACAGCTCTTGCAGTGTCTTAGTCAATATTCTACTGCTGTGAAGCAACACCATGACCATGGAACTCTTACAAAGAAAAATATTTAATTCAAGCTGGCTTATAGTTTCATAAATTTAGCCTATTATCATGGGTGGAAGTATAGTGGCACACAGGCAGACATGGTGTTGGAGAGGTAGCTGAGAGGTCTGCATCCCGATCATAAGCAGCAGGAAGAGCAAGAGAGACATTGGGAGCAGCTTGAGCATTTGAAACCCCAAAGCCCATCCTCAGTGCACTCGCCCTCGGACAAGCCGATCCTTCCCAATAGTGCCACTACCTGGTCACAGGCATTTCAATCCATGAGCCTATGGAGGACGTTCCTCTTAAAACATCACATTTCACTCCCTTGTCCCGCCTAGGCTTGTTCCGTTCATCTCTTGAAATAGTCTGTCTTCAAAAGTCCCCATAGTCCATCACAGTCTCAACATTGTTTAAATGTTCACAGCTCAAAGTCTCTTCTAGACACATGGCAATCTCTTAGGTGTAACCCCCTGTAAAATCAATATGAAAAGGGAGGACCATATACTTCCCATATGCAGTGACGCAGAATATATATTACCATTCCAAATGTGAGAAAAGGGAGCATAATGAGGAAATACTGGATCAAACCGAGGCAGAAAAACAGCTGGGCAAAATCCAAACTCTACACCTATATGTCTGCTCTCAAAGAGCTCACAGGTTCTCCAATTTATTCCAGATTTCTTGATTGCAGAATACTACTTTCTCTTGGGCTGTTTCCACTACGTATTAGCAGCTTTCCTTGGCAAGTATCCCATGACTCTGGAATCTCCAGCATCTTAGAGACTCCAAGGAAATTCAGGCTTCACCTTTTCAACTTCAGGCAATGGCTTCTCTAAACTCCTGAGATGTACCCCAGAGGCTTTCCTTAGTTGTGGGAGGAGAGTCTATAACATCTTTCATATATCTTTGACTCTAAAGTCAGAGCCAGGTGGCTGAAGCTGCCAAGTTCTACTGATTTCTGGTTTTGATGGTTTCCTTCACTACCTAAGCTTGGCTGGCCTGTAGCTTGCCCTGTAGCTTGCTCTGTAGCCCAGGCTGGCCTTGAACTCAGAGCTTCACCTGCTTCTGCCTCTCAAGTGCTGGGATTAAAGGTGTGTGCCACCAGGCTTGGCCCTAAATTTTTCTTTAATTCCATTTCCTGTAATACACATTTTGTATTTTCCAGTGCTCGAATTGCTCATTTTCACTATAGATCTGCATAAGACTAGCCACTTAAGCATATTATACAGTCAATACTAGGCCATTTTGAAATCTCCTATGCCAAATGTCATTAATCCAAAACTTTTCCATTAATCCTCAAGCAGATCTTTCAGATGAGTAAAAAGCAGTCATGTTCTCCTCCAAAATATCACAAGAACAATTTCGAGACAACAACTTTCTCCTCTGTGACACCCCTCAGCCAGGCCTGCTAAGTTCAAATCATCCTCAGCTCCTCCATGCTCCTACTAGCATAGCTCAGGGTGCCCCACTTAAAATTTGCAAACACTTTTCTAGTCCAGAGTCCTAAAGTGTTCCATATTCTTCCAAACAAAATGACGGTCAGGCCTATCAAAACAAATCCCCAATCCCTTAGTACCAACTTCTGTCTTAGTCAATGTTCTATTGCTATAAAGATACACCATGGCTTCTCTTATACAGGAAAACATTTAATTATGGTTGCCTTACAGTTTCAGAGGTTTAGTCCATTATCATCATGTTGGGAATTATGGTGGCATGCAGGATGACATAGTGCTGGAGTGGTAGCTGAAAGTTCTACCTCTGGATCAGAGGCAGCAGAAAGAGAGACAATGGGCTTGGGTTGTATATATGAAACTGCAAAGCTTACCCTCCAGTGACACATTTCCTCCAACAAGGCCATACAGTTCCAACAAGGCCACATCTCTCTTTTTTAAAATTTATACTTTTATTTTATTACACATGTATAAAGCAAACTACATACAGCAGGGAGAACCATGTGACAATCATGAGAATAATGAGCTTTATACATGTTACATTCATAGTGAATTGGCCATCTGCATTCGTCCCATTTGAAGTAAGTGTCTTTCCTGTCTTGTTGGGTCTAAATTTCCCAATGAGATTCAATATCTATCCTATCTCAACTCTAATAGTTTAACTTCTTTATCTTGATCTAAAATGATCTTGTCCTGTAACTAACTAAGCTTGGTTGTAAAACTACTATCTTGTCTTCAATACCCCTCAGAGGCTTGAGAAGGAATAAAATTTAAATTCCTGAGTGAACCAGCAGTATGGGTTAGCAGCTTCCAAAATATACAAATTGACCTAAGACAGTTTACTGCCTGACCAGTCACCCAATACACTTTATAACGTTGGAGCCTCATCTTCAGCTTTCTGGCCTAATATCTCTGCCAGACTTGTTCGCAGGGCAGGAACTATTGAAGACTTGCTTACCCTGACTTGGCAGGGTGCAGCTGTCAACTCTGCCAGCATCTAAGTTGCCCATTTTTAGGCAGATTCTGTTTGTGGCAGGAACAAGGACATTTTGCCCAGTGGCTGGTTTGCCACCTTTGAAGCCATCTCCATAAAGAGGTTCTTTGATGCTCATCATCATCTTTGAGGTTGGCTGGGTATTGTCAGGAGTTAACTTGTCTTGTTGTAGAAGAAATTTAGGATTGTGAGAACAACTTTAAATGCCATAATCTGTGTGTCTCTGAGGCTTTTGAAGACCTTATTCAACTAATTTACCACATATATTGATAGAGTCATATCTATCTGTTAGACTTAAGATATATATTCTTGTGTTAAAATCTGCCAAGTATTTGACATGCCCATGTTTTGTATCAGTATACTAAATTCTATAGCAATGCCTTAGACATAACCTTCCGTATAGGTAACAATTAAGGCCTTGAGTTAAAGAGTAGGCTCAATCATCTAGCTTTTGCTCTATCCTCCCTCTGTGTTCCTAAATCTCCCTTTCTTTCTTTTCACCTCCCATCTCCTTGTCTATGTATGCAAGACAAAGGCAAAGAGAGACGTTCCTGCATTTCCTCTAATTTTTTCTCTGTATTATACCAATAATGGCTTATGACCATCTCCCGATGAGAATAAGCATTTGTAGATCAAACGAGCAAACAGCAACCTATACAATCCCAGCCCCCTTTTGAGAGAATGGAGCATTGTTCTCTTAAGGTTTCTTCAGGTTCAATTGGGGCAAATAATACCTTGGAATGGGCCCACAAAATTGGAGAGAATGGTTAATCAATTTAGTGATTACATTTGTGGTTCAGTTTCTAAATGTTCAGAGATTCCAGGCCTAGTAGGAGATTGAAATGGCGGTCCAAATTGGATCAGAAGTTTTCTACAATGTTGTCCAGGAAGCTGTCCAAATCTGAAGGGTAAAAGCAACAGAATCATCCGGGGCTGGAACTAGGAGGATACAGGGTGTCAGTGTCCATTGTGCTGGGAAGAATGATTCCTGTCAATTCTGATCTAGCTGGTTATTTTGTTCTGAAAACATAATTTCTCACAAGCATTATACAGTTCTAACATAATTGTATGAGGTGTGCGGGATGCACAACAATTAAAGCTAGTTTTCTGGTCATTGTATGGGTCTATGTAAGGCATAAGGCCACATCTCTTAATGTTACTCCTTAATAATTCAAATATATGAGTCTATCTGTGCCATTCTTATTCAAACCTCCAGCAATCAAATCAAGGGAGAGGACATTTGGTGGGCACGTAATAACTGATGGACTTAATGTTCTCCTTCTGCTGCTTTCCAAACTAAGTAGATAGGTCAATGAGGACCTAGAGGGATCAAAAATTTCAGTTTCTCCTTTAACACTATAGTTAGATTTCCTTGCAGAAATGGTCCTATAAAATTAGTGAAAGTTAGAATTATTTCTTATGAGATTAAAAAAAATACCCAGGTATGTATGGCTTTGGGGAAAAGTTGCCATTTCTATGCCAATTAATCAGGAGTAAATGGGGGAAAAAAAAAGAACTTGTCATTGTTGGGAAAAAAACCTCAAAAATATAAAGGGAAAAAGGCATGATCAAATACGTGATGCCAGTGTTTGATCTCTTGTTCTTCTTGCCAGGATACACAGCTATCAGCACTGGAAGGGACTTTAATTCTTAGTCTGATTGGTTACAGGCAGCACTCTGTATCTTAACCTTTTTTTTTTTTTTTTTTGGTTTTTCAAGACAAGGTTTCTCTGTGTAGCCTTGGCTGTCCTTGACTCACTTGTAGACCAGGCTGGCCTCGAACTCACAGTGATCCACCTGCCTCTGCCTCCCGAGTGCTGAGATTAAAAGCGTGAGCCACCACACCTGGCTTCTTCATCTTAAACTATGTGGCCAGTTATCAGTAAAATAAAAATTCTAGGACCAATTATACCTCTTTAGAGCAGGATGAGCCCACAAGTTGACTCATTCACTAAGACCAGTGGGGCATGTATCAGGGCCCTAGACCTCACTAGAGCTTATTTTTTTGTTTTTTGTTTGTTCTCCAGACAGGGTTCCTCTGTGTTAGCTTTGCCTGTCCTGGACTCACTTTGTAGACCAGGCTGGCCTCGAACTCACAGCAATCTGCCTGCCTCTGCCTCCTGAATGCTGGGATTAAAGGTGTGTACCACCATGCCTGGTTTAGAGCTTATCTTAATTGACTCCATGATGCAAGTGCTGTTCAAGCCATAAAACTCAGCACATAATACCACCTGCCAAAATGAAAGCAAAGGACTAATACATCAAAGCCAATAGTTTTCAGAAAGTCTCTAAATGTACTAATATTGCTTTTTGACATCTGGTAGTTATGTTTCTTTTAAATGTTTTGTTACCTGAAGAATGTCAACCTAGAACACGTTTTTTTGTTTTGTTATGGTTCATTTTCTTTGTTTGTTTTGTGCTTAAAATCTCACTCTGATAGAGGCTCAAGGGGTACACTCAATCCTGAACACCCAGTGTTGCTACTAGCTAGCTAATAAAGACTTCTTATTGGGTCTCCTGGATACCCACAACACTAGGGAGCTTAATGGCCAATGTGGAGGTCACGCTAAACTCACTCTGAGACTTTATAATGACATATAGAAGAGTTTGGAACCAATGTCACAGCCTTGGCTCTTAAGAAATGAGGCTGTCCCTAGGAAACTTGGCAGTGGTTCTACTGACATTGTTTTCTTGAGTTGTGACCCAGTTTCTAAATTTGGTATTTATTTTGCATACTGTAAGAGTGCCCAAAATCCTGTAATTGATTCTTGCTTGTTTAAGCTAACCACTCAGTTAACTTTGCAAACCAGAATCCTGCTGTTAAAGTGTTAAATATGTCAGTGTCTGTCTGCAGTTCTTCTACCTGGGAGATAGGAAAATGTCAAATTCCATGATTTTCTGGAGCTCAGAGTCAACTTGCAGCTTAGTAAGATTGTGCCTCAAAATTTAAAATAAAACAGTTGGGGATGTAGCTCATTAGTAGATTGCTTTTGCAAAGGGCCTGGGTTATTGCTTGTTAGTAGAGCTCCTGCCCAGAACTCCCCCAGTGAGTGGCTGAGTGTGTTGCTCAATGTTGGATTCTCTGCCTAGAATTCCCCACTGAGGGACTAGGGATGTGGCTCAGCAATAGAGCCCTTGCCTAGCATGCAAAAGGCCCCAAGATTCTCAGTACTGTAATTGAGAAAAGTTTTTAAAAAAATGGGAGGAGAGGTCATTAACATTCATTCATAAGAAAAATGTTGAAATTCACACCACTGCCTCCTTGCCTCCAGTTGCAGTTCACTGTCACATAGATCATCACACATGTAAATCCATTTTCTGGCATTGGGAAGCTAGCTTTCCATTTCTTGCAAAGTATTGGATATAATATACAACTCGTTTTCATCGTTTCACAGTTCCCCAGAGTGGTTATATCGTTCACCTGTCTGACTCTGACTCTCTGTATTGAGATGCCCTTGGAGCTGCAAGTCTTGCTCATCAATTACTCAAGCTCTGTTGGATCCCTGCTGA
>OU015752.1:68162436-68181195 GCA_907169655.1 Acomys percivali
ACACACACACACACACACACACACACACACACACACACACACACACACGGTTTTCTGTATAGTCTGGGCTGTCCCTGAACTCATTCTGTAGACTGGGCTGGACTTAAACTCATAATCTCCTGCCTCTGCCTCCTGAGTGCTGGGATAAAAGCCATGCTCCCACACTGCTGGGCTCTGGATCTGTTTTGAATGTTAAACGCTGAGGATTTCTGGCTGGGTGTGTTGTAAGTGGGGGAGTCAATAATGGCTCCCAGGCCTTTGGCTAAGGTTCCTGGAAAATAGGGTTTATATCTATGGGAACGAGGCACAAGCCTGAAGGGGAAATCAAGAGTACAGCTTGGACATGATGAGGTTAAGGCGCATGCTTGGTACTTCCGTGTTCATCTGGAGCTGCAGAGGAAGAGCGGCCTCTGGACTGGGTTAGTATTTTACAGTGTGTGAAGCCTTTTCCATGTGTGACTGTGGAAGACCAGCTTCCACAGGTCACACACCAAGGAGGATGTGTGAACCACTAAGCAAACTTTTTCTCTGAGGGAGCAAAACTTAATTCTCTGGGGATGGCAAAAAAAGGTGAAAAAAACCACACACACACACACACACACACACACACACACACACACACACACCTTTTTGGACAAAACAAGACTCCAACTACTTTGATTTTTCTCTTAGACTTTTTTAATCCCACCTAAGAAAAAAAGATCACCTCATAGTTATACATTATCCCAAAACAATCACCACAAACACATATTCTTAAAACCAGATTATAAAAATTACACAAAGATATTATTGATTATACACCCTTCTTTGGAAACCCACACATAGCTGAACATTTCCTGGCTATCTTTCTTTCCACAAATTCATCTTAGCTTCAAGGCAACAGTTCTTTTGCCATTGATTAACAAAGTTGCAGCAAAGCCATGTCTATTTTATTTTATTTTATTTATTTATTTATTTATTTTGTTTTTTTTCGAGACAGGGTTTCTCTGTGTAGCTTTGACTGTCCTGGACTCACTTTGTAGACCAAGCTGGCCTCGAACTCACAGCGATCAGCCTGCCTCTGCCTCCCGAGTGCTGGGATTAAAGGCGTGCACCACCACGCCCAGCTTGCCATGTCTATTTTAGCTAGTTTTCCCCTACGATAACTAACAACAGCTTGTATTTACCAAGAAACAAATCATTTGCCTCATATTTGTTTTGAAAATGTATTTAGGCAAACTGGTTAATCTATCCTCTAGTCTTATAATAGGGTCAGTTGTTCTCTGATCATAACCCTGCCTTTTCATTGGTGCACTCTGACATCTATGACCACATCTTTAGACCACAAGATCAAGAAATTCAGACTCAACCTAGAATGAATGTTTTCTTTGATCAATTACCTGTCTCAAATGTTTTTTTTTCTTTCCTCAAGTACAGCTATGTGCTTGTAATGCATGAAAGCCCAGTGTGTTTCTTTTCTAGCCTTCTACAGCCTTCCCTACTCTACAGAAAGGTTGCACATTCTACCGACTCTTAGCTCTATCTTTGCTATATCTTCCTGGGAAAGTGACCTAAACTATCTCCTCAGCCTTCTTTATCAGCTACCCTAACCTCCTAAAATGATTTAACATAACATTAGGAATTTTTGTGAAATCATTAATTCATCCAAACAGTATTATTTTGTGAAAGTTCATCCTCATATTGATCTGCAGCAGGAACATTGCCTGTTAGAGTGGGCTGTCTTCCATGAAGCGATCACTGCAAGGTATGGGCAGCAGTATGGTCTCCCCATGCCCATTCACACTGTGCTAGATATAGGAGGAATATAGCCATGGACAAGCTTGAGGAAGCATAGCAGCAGCAAGAAGCAATCCAGAGACCAATATCCACCACTCTCCAACCTTCAGCACTGTGCCTCTTCAAGGTATGTCCATCACAGCTGGGCAAAACAGTAGACCATCATCTCCAGGAAGCTCACTTGACTGCCACAGTTCCTCCTGCACGATGTCCACTAGGTGACATTGCTCTGTGGTGATCAAAGACAGCGACAGGAGCTGGTTGAATGTGGCTGAAAGTATGGTATTTTAGTACTTATGTACAAGTATTTTAACTTGCTTTGGGGTCTAGGCTTTGGATAACTAGAGAAGTACAAAGATAGAATAGTAAGTTGAGACCATTTTACATAAGGAGTTTATTAGGAAAGGTACCTGAATTTTAAGAGATATCCTTTCAGACTCTAACAATGCATCATGTGTAGTGCCCTTGACTTTTTGTATGATTATTTTAATAGACTCTTTTTAAAATAATTCTTTAGCTTTTTAATGATTTTTGTGAATTTAACATCATGTACTCCAATCCCACTCATTTCCCCATCCCTTTATACCTACCCTCAGTCCTTGAAGCACACCCCGAAGAAAAAACTCTTGTAGAATCTGTAGTGTGTCAACTGTGTTCTACAGTATACTCCCCCCCCCCACTTCATTGTAAATGTTCACTGCAATGAGTCATTGATATGGGTTGAGGCCTCTGGCTTCTGTTATACTGTCAATACTGGATCCTCAATGGTTCTCCTCCAGGTTATCCTGTTGTTGCCCTGTTGCCAGAGATCCTGCACCTTTGGTTCTCAAGGACCAGCCTCTCCATGTGCTCCACTTCAGAGATGGGGTAGATGTTGGGGTGGGCCAACTCAAAGCCCTGGATCTGGGCCTCAGCAGCTTTCCTGTCACATACCATCCAGGGGAGCTCTCCAGTACCTCCCTGGCTAGCTTACCCAGTCCTGAAGCAGGCAAGAGATGGAGCTAGCTCTCCTGCTTTCACCATCAGGGTGAGCTCACCCATGCTCATGAGAGCAAGCAAAGCCAGCTCTATTGATCTTCCCAAGTGAGGTACAGGGTCCATTCTCCTGAGTGATACAACAGGCTAGGGTCTGGGCCAGATCACCTGCCTGCCACAGGTAGCAAGGAGTGGGATGAGGGCTTCACTCCCTCATCAAACATCACTGCAATGCAGGCAAGTTGCTGGGCCAGCTCTCTCATGCTCACACTCTTACACCCTTGGGCTATTTCTCTTGAAACCTCCACTTTCTGTTTTTGTTACCTGAGACCTATGACATATTCTTTCTATGCCTTTCTGTATTCTCTTGTGAATTGATTTACTTATAAAAATAGAAAGTAAAAAAAATTTTTTTCCTACCTTTATTCTTTGTCATGCAAATATCAAATTAGTATTAAAAATTAGCATGCCTTTAGATTTATTGTGTATGTATGTTTTATTTTTTAAAATGCTGTTTTGAGTTTCTGACTTGAGCTTCACAAATAATTGGTAACTAAATTTTGGCCTTGTGGTTAGGACACAATATTCAACAACAGACCCTGAACATGCTCTTAGGATTTTGCACTATAAAAGCAATTCTCAGTATAGAAAGTGATATAATAAAATATAAATCACCATCATAAAGCATGGAAGATGAGTTAGAAGGATGGATCAGTAGTTAAGCTTGCTGCTCATACAGAGGACCTGGGTTTGGTGTCCAGAAATCTTACGTCAGGTGGCTTCTGAGGCAAGTCAGGATCGTGATTTGCTCCAACTCCAGTGGATTGAAAACCTATTCTGACCTCTGAAGGCACCTATATACATCTAGATACACAGACACATAAATAGAATAAAATATTTTTTAAAACTCATCAAAGAAAACTGTTGACAAAATTCAATACACTTTCAGGATAAAAGTCTTCAAGAGATTAGGGATGATAGAGACATACATAAAAATAATAAATGTAATAAAGACAATTTACAGGAAGCTGGTAGAAAACATCAGTAGGCTACTGTTTTGCCAGGATGGTGGTGCCATTTGTCTTATAGAATCTTTTCCATTTCATGATATTGCATATATGGATTGTTGATTAAGGTACCTGTGCTGCGGGTGATCTGTTCAGGAGGTTGTCCTCTGTGCCAGTGTACTCAAGGCTATTTTCCACATTCTATTTAATTAGGTTCAGTGCATCTGGTCTTCTGCTGAGGTATTTGATCCACTTGCATTTGAGCTTTGTGCAGGGTAATAGATATGGATATGTTTGAATTATCCTACATGCTGACATCATGTTATACCATTTTAATATATGAGAAATAGATGTTAAAACAAAAGGAATCAGAATAGGTATGGAAAGGCACTAAATACACATAAAAATCCACAGAAAAACCAACAGAACATTGCAATTCTTAACATCTATACACCAAACAAAAAGGCACACAAGTTTGTAAAAGAAACACTGCTCTCGCTTAAGTCACACATTGACACTCACACACTGATAGTGGGAGACTTCACTACTCAACTTTTGGCAGTATAAAGGTCCTCTAGACAAAAACTAAGCAAGTAAATGGTGGAAGTAGCTAATATTATAAACCAAATGGACATAATAACTATTCATAAACATTTGGGTGAAAGAATATACCTATCTTCTTTTAAGAACCTCATGGAACTTTCTTCAAAATTGACCACATACTCAGACACAAAAACTCTCAACAAAAGTCATGGATTGAGCTAGAAATGATCATAATGAGTGAGTTAACCCAGAAGCAGAAAGACTCAAATGGTATATACTCACTTATATCTGCATACTAGCCCAAGGGCCATGTCCCACGTAGGCCTTCACTTACCAGGAAACAGGGACAGAGGGGAGGACATCCTATTGAGACTCTAGATGAGAGAAGCATGGGAGAATAGCAAAGTAGAAGGATCCAGAGGATCCTAGAAACCTACAAGTAGAACATTATGATAGGCAGATTTGGGCCCAGGGTCCCGCTCAAACTAAGGCACCAGCCAAGGACAATACAGGTGGTAAAATTTAAACCCCTACCCAGATCTAGCCAATGGTCAGAACAGTCTCCACACTTGAGTGGAGAGTGTGATATGACTTTCTCATGTACTCTGGTGCCTCACATTTGACCATGTCCCCTGGAGGGGGAGACCTGGTGGCACTCAGGGGAAGGACAGCAGGTTATCAAGAGACTTGATACCCTATGAGCATATACAGGGGGAGGTAATCCCCCTCAGGAACCATCATAGGGGAGGGGATTAAGGGGAAAATGGGAGGGAGAGAAGAATGGGAGGATACATGGGATGGGATAACCATTGATATGTAACAAGAATAAATTAATATTTAAAAAAAAAGTCAGACACTGTGGTGCACACCTGCAATCCCCACACCCACAGAGGCAGAGGCAGGTGGATCTCTGAGTTTGAAGTCAGCCTGCTCTAAAATGAAAGTCCAGGACATCCAAGGCTACAGAGAAACTCTGTCTCTAAAAACCAAAAAAAAGAAAGAAAAGAAAACCTCAACAGAAAATTTTGAAATAACACCCTGTGTCTTTTTTGAACTAATACAGAAAGCTTACAAATTCATTGAAACTGAATGACTCACTCTCTACTCGGGCTCTCTCTGGCTTGGGCCATCTGGGATATAGCTAGTGAGCCAGCAGAGGAGGCCCAAGGGCCACCCAGCCAGCTTTGGGCTTGGATCCTTCTCCACCTGCTCCTTACAGGCCTGGCTCATCTGGGACACAGAGAGCAAACCAGCAGAGGTTGAGTTGTGTGCAGAAAAATTCCACTCTGTGTTGTCAGAACTCCAGCAGTCCAGTCAAATAACAAATAGCACCATCAGTCAATAGCAGTGACATGATCCAGCAGAAACTGCAAATCTCTGCCAAATCAATGCAGGTCAGCAGAACTGGCCAGAATCATTCGGAGGACCACGCCAAATTCTCAGGAGCATTTCTTTCTTTGAAGTGAGGTGTTGAAGACCTGAGAACCTGTGTAAGCCATGGTGATGCAAAAGTGTTCTCATTATCTCTGGGCTTCTATTTATCTTCTCTCAGCATCTACATAAGATTTTTGCCAGCTGCAAAACCACACTCCTGATATGAGACAGCTTCCACCAAAACATGCCTCTCACAGGTCTTTTTTAAAAAACTAACAAAGGTCACAAAGCTGTCTTCAGCAGTGGAAAAACACTCCCACATCCCATACTTGCGACCAACACAAAAAAAAACACATTCCCATGACACAACCGAGTCTTCAAAGAAACCAGAAACTTCCACTTCATCTCTCCTTATATGGTTCTGTACAGCAAGCATCAGGAATTCCTCTTTATGCAAATAAGGCATTCCCAGTACCTTAACCACAGCCAATAATGTATGTTCACCCATAAAACATCTACCTACTCACCAAATGTTTAAATAGTCTTTGATTCTGCCCCTCAAATAAACAGCTGCCTTATCATGTTCACAGATGCCTGAGGTCTCAACACCTCCAACCATTCCTGCCTCACTTTCCCTCTCAGGCCACTAGTCTGATGTGGGTAATCATGCCATTAAGAAAGGAGGGGGGAGTAGAATGGTAATGATGATGCATGTCT
The DNA here is from genome assembly GCA_907169655.1 of Acomys percivali. Classification (NCBI taxonomy): domain Eukaryota; kingdom Metazoa; phylum Chordata; class Mammalia; order Rodentia; family Muridae; genus Acomys; species Acomys percivali. The sequence goes on from OU015752.1 coordinate 68,168,829, forward strand.
GCCATTACTAGGAGACTTTGCTAAGGTTACTTTCATAGGTTCCATGGAGTTTCCATTGTATTAGGTTTCCATCTGACCCCCCAAGTGCCTCCAATTCTAGTCACCTCTCCCAGTATTTTCTCCCCTCACCACCTGATCTTTCCTGTTCCCAAACCCATCTGCTACCAGTCCACTCATAAAATCTATTCTATTTCCCCTTCCCAAGAGGGTCTTGCATCCTTCCTTAAGTTCTATAAGACTATAATATGATTGTCTTTTACTTTCTACTTATAATGCCCACTTCTAGGTGTTTGTCTTTTTGGTACTGCGTTATCTCACTTAGTATGATTTTTTTTCTAGTTCCATTCCTGGAAATTTCATGATGCCACTGTTTTTAATAACTATGTAATACTTCACTATGTAAATGTAATACAGTTTATTTATCCATTCTTTTGTGGAGTGACACCTATGTTGTTTGAAGGAAAGAATCTATATATCTCAACAGATCATGAATATATATTAATAGTGCCTAAAATTATTGAACAAAACTATAAATAAGTAATACATAGAAGTTTGATTACTGAATAATTCAGACTTATGTCGTTTTCCAGATGTTGAATAGAATACCATGTAAATCTCATATGCATATATGTTTGGAAGCTTGATAGTTGGCATTTTCTGTTAGCAGAAGAGTTATAGAAAAGATATTTAGTTAATTTATCCCTCCCTCTTTATGTTTCCTTTTTATTATTTATTTTCTAATTTTAACTTTAAAAAATACTTATTTTTTCCCTCACATATTACACTCTGACTGCAGTTTCCCCTCCCTCGATTGCTCCCTGTGACCCCTTTTCCCCCAATTCACATCTCCTTTCCTTTCAGAGAAGAGCAGTTCTCCTTTGCTTCACAAAAAACTTCTTTCCTGAGGTCCTGTTTATTAATTGCATATTTTAGTTCCTGTGCTAGTGGTATTGTATTCAAGTCTCAACTTGGTAGTCTGCCTATTCTTTGAGTGCCACCAGGGCTCCCCACCAAGGGGAGGTCATCAAATATGGGGTACCATGTCAGAGTTAGTCCCTGCTCTCCACATAACTATGGAGGATGTCCTGTCCATTGGCTAGATCAAAGTAGGGGTTCAGTGTTTACTGCTTGTATTGTCCTTGTTTAGCTCAAACACTTTTTTTTATTCACTGCATTAAATTGATGGAACTAGAAAATATCCTGAGTGAGGTATTGCAGACACTTAAAAACAAATATAGTATGAATTTATTTATATGTGAATACTAGCTCCTAAGTCAATGAGAATATAGTTGCAATCTGAAGAAACACAGAGGTTAGGTTGTAAGGACTAAGGGTGGGTGGCAGTTATGGGAAATAATAGAAACAAAGACATGACAGTCCTGAAAATCCAAAATGATCTTTGAAGAATCCATTGGGCTTGGTGTATGAATTTAGAAGATCATCACATCAGAGGATTAAATCTTTTTCCAGTTTTGTGAGAGGCTGAACCTAGCATTTCTACACTTACTGAATGGAATCCCATCTCTTAAGATGAATGGCTGAAACATATACGTAAATGCTGATTTTGCATAGTCCAGTAGGGGAGCAGGCTTTGTCTCTTCCCTCTTCCAAATGAGTTTGATGTTTGCAATTCAAATTGTAAATATAAAGGGGATAAGGGCAGAAAGACAAAGGAAGAGAAAGAGAGAGGGGAAAGAAGGGGGAGAGAGGAGTGAGAACCTGTAGACAGCGGAATTTTGTTTCCTTGGTCAAACGACCTCGAGATTAAATGCATACTTGGACAAGAAATCTAGAGAAGTCAATGAGTGAAGTTTGTCAGCATAAGGAAAACATTGGACATTATCCTGGGATGGGGGCAGAGGCTTTGGATTCACTAGAAGAAGGTGGCAGTATGAACTGTGCATTGCGGCCTGGAGGCTGTAGTCAGTTCTTGCTGATCCTCAGCTGATAGCCACCATTAGTGAACATTAGATCTTCCAAATATTCAGAAAAATCTTGGTTTTAGGGTCAGAGAGATTACTTAGTGAGTGAAGACTTGTTGCTATGCCTGATGTCCTGAGTTCCATCTCTGGGCCAAATATGAAAGAAGGAGAGTACTAATTAGTGAAAAGTATCCTTTAAGGTTCATGCATGAGGCTGGGTGTGCGCACGTGCACATGTGTGTGTTTGTGTGTGTGTGTGCATGTGTGTATATGTGTGTGTGCGCGCATATATGTGTGTGTGTGTGTGTGTGTATGTGTGTGTGCTTAGGCAGCTATTGTTGGAGAAGCTGGACCACAACCAGGCTCTTCTTAGTAGCACTGAGATTACAATTATTAATATTCAGATTTTTAAAAGTGTGTGCTAATGATCAAACCGATCCTCTTGCTTGGATGGTAAATACTTGCTGACCAAGGCATCTCCAGAGCCTCATGTATGTGTGTGTGTGTGTGTGTGTGTGTGTGTATGTGTGTGTGTATGTGCGTGTGTATGTGTGTGTGTGTATGTGTTGACGTCATGTCCCTATAGCACAAGCTGACATAATTTTCTTATTTCAGTTTCCTGAAATCACTGACATACTTCATTACCCTGGCTACCTACACAGTTTTTTTTTTTTTTGAAATTTTTATTTTTTCATTTTCTTTTTTATTAATTAAACATATTTTATTTTTACATATACATTTATATTATTAAACATATATACAATAAACTACCTATAGCAAGAAGAACCAGGACACAATCAGGAATTATATAAATGTTTCATTCTTACCACTTTGGCTATTTGTATTTGACAGCCTTGTAGAAAACATCTTTCTTATCTTGGTGTGTCTAAAATTCTGAATGTAAATCAATCTTCATCTTATCTTGTCATTATCAACTAAAAACATCTATCTAGACCTAAAAACATCTTAACCCCTAAACAAGTAAGCTTCATTGTAAAACTAAGCTACCTGGTCTTCAACTCCATCAGAGACTTGAGGAGGAATAAACTTGATTACCTAGTATGCTGAGAGTGCAGGTTAGTAGCTTGCCAAATGAGAAGATGACAGAGATAGATTTCTGAATAGTCACCACAAACTCTCTATTGTGTTGGAGCATCTTCTTCAGCCTTCTGGCACAATATATCTGACAGACATATTTGTGAGGCAGGAACTATTGAGGACTTGATTACCCTGTATTGGCAGAGTTTGCCCATCAACTCTGCCTACATCCAATCTTGCCCTTTTTAAGGCAGAATTCTGTCTGTGGTAGAAATGAGGACATTTTCTCCAGTGGCTTGTTTGCCACATTTGAAGCCATTTCCATAAGGAGGTTCTTTGATGCTCATCATCCTCTTTGAGGTAGGCTAGGTGTTGATAGGCATTAACCTGTCTCACTGTCAGTGAATCTTTAAAATAATAAAAACATTTTAAATGCCATATTCTGCATGTCTCTGAGGTTTTTGAAGACCTTATCTAACTATCCTACCTTATCTTTCTATAGAATCACATCTATCTGCTTCATTTAAGATGTATATTCTCATGATAAAAGTATACTAATGATTGACAAGACCACGATTTGATCAACTAACAATTAACTTGTATAACTTATTCATCCTAAACAGCCTGCAATAATACTTTCAAAGTATTGGAAGTAAACCTTGTATTATAATTGAGTTATATGGGTATAATACCTCATATTAGAGTAGAAATATATTGAATGTGTGTGAAGAATAATCTTACATTTGAATTTTATACCACTGTATCTAGAATTAAACTTATTTTGCATCTACATACAAAATTCTATATCAGTGAATTAAAAATAAACTCATGAGTGACAATTGAGGCATTAAGTTGAGGAGTAGATTCACTCATCTACTTTTTGTTCTGTCTTCCCTATATATTTCTATATTCCCTCCTTCTTTCTTTTCAACCTCTATCTCCAAACCTAAGAATGTAAGATAAGGGAAATGTAAGTTCAATTTTCTTAACAACTACATTTTATTATGAACTTATTAGATGAGCCTACCTCCCTTACATCCTGACTAACCCAAACAATAGGAAAAGGAGATTAAGGAACACAATAATGAAACCTTAAGGATATCAGTTCTGAGGAACGATTCTCCTGGAGTAGTCAGCAGGATCTCAGCAAACCCACAATTCAACCAAAGTTGCTGATGGAACCTGGAACAGCAGCTGAGGCCCAGAGCCTCAGCCAAAGCTCAAAGCCTAGAAGTCTTCCCTGGAGCAGTTCTCTCTCTAGGTGCATCTCTGAAAGTGTTGATGAACAGCCAAAACAATGCCAAGTCTTCTCTCTCTCTCCAAGCCTCTTGTTTTGAGCTCATATATATATATATATATATATATATATATACTCTCAGAGTCTCTAGTAGGATGTTTTCAGCTGGCAACATCCAAGATCCCCCATGAAGTGGTTTGACTTCTAAGGAGATAAACATCCTGCTCTCTCACTAGTCTGTTCTCCATACCACACTTGTGATCAACACAAAAACATATTTAACTCCCCTTCAAGGAAAAGAGAGACATCTCTGAGTCTGACATTGTTTTCTTTCTAAATAAGATGAATAATAATTTGTAACCAACTCCAATTGATAATAACCCTCAATAGCCCAAGAAAGCAATAAAAAAGCTACCTGACCCCCCTTAAAGGAGATGGGACATCCTTCTTAAGGTTTCTCCTGGCTGATTTGGGACAAATAATACCTAGTAGGGGCCCAAATAAAATTGGGGAAATGGTTAAAAAGCCAGTAGTCACATTTGTGGTCCAGTTTCCAAATGTTGAGAAATTCCAGGCTTAATTAGAGTCCTGTGTGGAACAGAATGAAACACTGGACCAATTGGGATTGTGAGCTTTCTTTGAACGTGTCCTGGGAGCTGTCTTGTTCTGATGAGGAACAGCAATTGAAGCACTTGGTGCTGGAACATGAAGGATACAGGATGTCAGTGTCCAGCATAATGAGAGGAATGTATCCTGTCAGGTCTGACCCAATGTCAGTGTCTGGTTCTTTTGTTCTGAAAGCATATAATTTCTCACAAGCATTATACAGTCCTAAAATTATAAGTGTATAAGGTGTGCATGATACACAGAATAATTAAGGCTGGTTTTCTGCTCTTTGTATTAGCAGAAAAAAAAAAGACATCTATAAATCTTCATTCATGCCATAAGAAGAATGGCATCTAATAGTAATTCACAGGGGTTTTGTAGCCAAGAAGAAGCATTGCCTATGACTAGACATTGTTGTCTCAGCCAGTCTCAGAGCTAGTCCCATAGTGAGATTAGCAGTATAAATTACCTGCAGTTTGAATTCTTCACATCCTGATTGTATCCCTCTCCTTCACTCCCTCCCAAAGCCCCCTTCTTTCCTCATCCCCTCTCCCTCCCTTCATTCGTACTCAGGAAGGGGAGCACTCTTCCCTTAAGATCTGACCTCAATTTATCAAGTCTCATCTGTACTACTTGTAACCTCTTCCCATGTATCCTGGCAACACCGTCTTGCCATGGGGAAGTGAGTGACGTTCTGTGGCCAGTTTAGAGTGCATATCTAAAGTAGTCCCTATTCTCCACATGTGGGATCCACAAGGAGACTGTGCTACCACTACATCTGGGCAGTGGGTCTAAGTCCACATCATGCATGGTCCTTGGTTGATATTTCAGTCTCTGTGTTGTAATGTAGTTATCCTACATTATGTGGCTAATATCTGCTTATGAGTGAGTATATACCATGCGTGTCTTTCGGGGTCTGGGTTACCTCACTCAGAATGATCTTTTCAAGTTCCATCCATTTGCCTGCAAATTTCAAGATTTCCTTGTTTTTAATTGCTGGATAGTATTCCATTGTGTAGATGTACCAAGTCTCTTTACTCATTCTTTGGTTGAGGGACATCTAGGTTGTTTTCAGATTCTGGCTATTACGAATAAAGCAGCTATGAACATAGTTGAGCAAATGTCCTTGTTGTATGGTGGAGCATCTTTTGGGTATGTCCCATGAGTGGTATGGCTGGGTCCTGAGGTAGAGTTATCTCCAATTTCCTGAGAGCGCACCATATTGATTTCCAAAGTGGTTGTACAAGTTTGCACTCACACTGGCAATGAAAGAGTGTTCCCCTTTCTCCATATCCTCACCAGCCTGTGTTGTCATTTGAGTTTTTGATATTAGCCATTCAGATAGGTGTAAGATGGAATCTCAGAGTTGTTTTGAGTTGCATTTCCCTGATAAGTAGGCATGCTGAGCATTTCTTTAGGTGTTTCTCAGCCATTTCGTATTCCTCTGTTGCGAATTCTCTGTTTAGTTCTGTACTCTATTTTTTCAAATCATGCATTGTTATTTGTCAGGTACCATGGAGATCATATCATTGAGTCATAAATAAAATGATCTGTGTCTGAATGAGGTAGTTGAGTAAAAATGGCCCTCACAGATTTATATATTTTAATGCTCAGTCATCAGAGAGTGAAACTCTTTGATACTATTAGGATTAAAGTGTGCATTTTACATAGATCTTGCAGATGGAGAAATAAAAGCTGAGTGGGTGTACCATCTAGATTTCATTTGAAACTATAATGGGCAGAAGTTCAAAATTATTGCCTCATGATTAAATAATTTGTCTCTTTTATTCCTTGTGATACAATGAAGGCTATAATCAGAAGATATTGTAGCACTTCCATTATCACATAAAGAATTCTAAAATTTTATTGTAAGCTCACATTAAGAGCTAACATATAGCCGGGCGTGGTGGCGCACGCCTTTAATCCCAGCACTCGGGAGGCAGAGGCAGGCGGATCACTGTGAGTTCGAGGCCAGCCTGGACTACAAAGTGAGTCCAGGACAGTCAAGGCTGCACAGAGAAACCCTGTCTCGAAAAACCAAAAAAAAAAAAAAAAAAAAAAAAGAGCTAACATATAGAGTGACTGATCATATACAGCCATGAAGAACAACCTACAAACTCATTTCTCACTCATACAATGAGTACTTTCTGAAAATATCTGGATTTCTTTCTTTTCTTCTTCTTTTTAAAAATATTTTATTAATTTATTCATATTACATCTCAATTGTTATCCCATCCCTTGTATCCTCCCATTCCTCCCTCCCTCCCATTTTCCCCTTACTCCCCTCCCCTATGACTGTGACTGAGGGGGACCTCCTCCTCCTGTATACGCTCATAGGGTATCAAGTCTCTTCTTGGTAGCCTGCTATCCTTCCTCTGAGTGCCACCAGGCCTCCCCATCAAGGGAATGTGGCCAAAAATGGGTCAGCAGAGTTTGTGTGAAAGTCAGTCCCCACTCTCTACTCAATGGTGGAGAATGTCCTGTCCATTGGCTGGATCTGGGTAGGGGTTCAAAGTTTATTGCCCATATTGTCCTTGGCTGGTGCCATAGTTTGAGCAGGACCCCTGGGCCTAGATCTGCCCACCATAATGTTCTTCTTGTAGGTTTTTAGGACCATCTGTATCCTTCTATTTCCCCATTCTCCTATGCTTCTCTCACCTAAAGTCCCAATAGGATGTCCTCCCTTCTCACCTGATGTGCCGATGAGCTCAAGGCTCTATCCCACTTTTTCTTCTAAACGGATTTAGTGTGTTTGGTTTTATGTTGAGGTCTTTAATCCATTTGGACTTCAGTTTTCTGCAGGATGATAGATATGGATCTATTTTAACTTTTCTACATGTAGCCATCCAGTTAGACCAGCACCATTTGTTGAAGATGTTATCTTTTTTCCATTGTATGGACTTGGCTTATTTGTCAAAAATCAAGTGTCCAGAGGTATGTGAGTTTATTTCTTGGTCTTTGATTCAATTCCAATGATCAACCAGCCTATTTCTATACCAGTATTATGCTGTTTTTACCACTGTTGCTCTATAGTAAAACTTGAGATCTGTCATGGAGATTCCTCCAGAAGATTTTGTATTGTCCAGGATCATTTTAGCTTTTCTGTGTTTTTTTTTTTTGTTTCTCCTTATGAAGTAGAGAATTGATCTTTCAAGGTTGGTAAAGAACCGTGTGGGTATTTTTTTTTTATGAGAATTGCATTGAATATGTAGATTGATTTTGGTAAGATGACCATTTTTACTATGTTGATTCTCCCAATTCATGAACATGGAGAAATCTTTCTGTTCACTGAAATCTTCAAATTTTTCTTCAGAGATTTGAAATTTTTTCATACAAATACTTCACTTTCTTGGTTAGAGTTACACCAAGATACTTTATATTAATTGTAGCTATATGAAGGGTGTAGTATCCTTAACTTTTTTCTCAGCCTGTTTGTCACTTGTATACAGGAAAGTTATTGGTTTTTCTGAGTTGATTTTGTATCCAGCCACTTTGCTGAAGTTGTTTATCAGCAATAGGAGTTTCTTGATAGAATTTTTGGGGTCATGTACGTAAACTATCATCATCTACGCATAGTGGTAGGTTGACATCTTTTTTCCAATTTGTATCCCCTTGATCTCCTTTAGCTCTCTTATTTCTCTAGCTGGGACTTCAAGTTCTATATTGGAACAATATGGATAGAGTGGATAGGCTTGTCTTGTCCCTGATTTCAGTGGAATTGATTTAAGTTTCTCTCCATTTAGTTTCATGTTGGTTATAGGCTTGCTGTATATTCCCTTTATTATGTTTAGGTATGTGCCTTATATCCCTGCTTTCTCCATGACTTTTTTAAATATTAATTTATTCTTGTTACATATCAATGGTTATTTCATCCCATGTATCCTCCCATTCTTCTCTCCCTCCCATTTTCTCCTTAATCCCCTCCCCTATGATGGTTCCTGAGGGGGATTACCTCCCCTTGTATATGCTTATAGGGTATCAAGTCTCTTCTCGGTGACCTGCTCCCTTCCTCTGAGTGCCACCAGGTCTCCCCCTCCAGGGGACATGGTCAAATGTGAGGCACCAGAGTACGTGAGAAAGTCATATCACACTCTCCACTCAAGTGTGGAGACTGTTCTGACCATTGGCTAGATCTGGGTAGGGGTTTAAATTTTACCACCTGTATTGTCTTTGGCTGGTGCCTTAGTTTGAGCGGGACCCTGGGCCCAAATCTGCCTATCATAATGTTCTATTTGTAAGTTTCTAGGACCCTCTGGATCCTTCTACTTTGCTATTCTCCCATGCTTCTCTCATCTAGAGTCTCAATAGGATGTCCTCCCCTCTGTCCCTGTTTCCTGGTAAGTGAAGGCTTATGTGGGACATGGCCCTTGGGCTAGTATGCAGATATAAGTGAGTATATACCATTTGAGTCTTTCTGCTTCTGGGTTAACTCACTCATGATCATTTCTAGCTCAATCCATTTATCCACAAATTTTGGGAATTCCTTGTTTTTAATAGCTGAGTAGTATTCCATAGTGTATATGTACCACAGTTTCTTTATCCATTCTTCTACTGAGGGACACTTAGGCTGTTTCCATGATCTGGCTATTATGAATAAGGCTTCTATGAACATGGTTGAGCAAATTTTCTTGTTGTGTGCTGGAGCATCTTCTGGGTATATTCCAAGGAGTGGAATAGCTGGGTCTTGAGGAAGCCCTATTCCCAGTTTTCTGAGATAGCACCAGATAGATTTCCAAAGTGGTTGTACTAGTTTGCATTCCCACCAGCAATGAAGGAGTGTTCCTCTCTCCCCACATCCTCTCCAGCATGTGGTGTCGCTTGAGTTTTTGATCTTAGCCATTCTGATGGGTGTAAGATGGAATCTCAGAGTTGTTTTGATTTGCATTTCCCTGATGACTAAGGAGGTTGAGCATTTCTTTAAGTGTTTCTCAGCCATTTGATATTCCTCTGTTGAGAATTCTCTGTTTAGTTCCAAGCCCCATTTCTCAATTGGGTTATTTGGTTTGGTGGTGTTTAATTTCTTGAGTTCTTTATATATTTTGGATATTAGACCTTTGTCAGATGTAGGGTTGGTGAAGATCTTTTCCCAGTCTGTAGGCTGTCGCTTGGTTCTCTTGACAGTGTCTCCAGCCTTACAGAAGCTTCTCAGCCTCATGAGGTCCCATTTATTAATTGTTGATGTTAAGGCCTGGGCTGTTGGTGTTCGGTTCAGGAAGTTGTGGAGACTAAAGAAGGTACCCTGTAACTAGATACAACTCCTAGTGGAAAGAAGGGAACACCAAACTGTCCACAAAAGCTTTGATTCAAATCTTACACAGCCTACAAGATATACAGGGGCAAAAATAAACATTGAGGAGACGTCCAACCAAACCCTAGTCTAGCCTGAAACCCACACCGTGGGTGAGAGTCAACCCCTGATACTATTAAGGATACTTTCCCATGCTTGCAGACAGAAGCCAAACATAGGTGTCCTCTGAGTGTCTCCACCTAGCATCTGATGGAAACAGATTCAGAGACCCACAGCCAAAAAGTAGGTGTGGTGCAGGGAATCTTATAGAAGAGTGTGAAGAAGGATAGAAATATTCAGAGGTCACAGGAGTCCCACAAAAAGACTAACAGAGACAAGTATCAAGGGCCAAGTTGGGCCTGTAGAGACTGAAGCTTCAACCAAGGACCATGCATGGAATGGGCCTAGGTACCATACACAGAAGAGGGAGAATAAGAGGTGACTCTGACATGGACTCTGCTGCCCGCTTCTCAATCAGTTTCTTCTGGTAGGGCTACATCACTAGGCCACAGGGGAAGAGGATGCACTTAGTCCTGATGAGACTTAATATGCTGGGATGAGTGGGTAGGGGGGCTCCCCTTCTATGAGGAGTAGGGGATGGGGATAGGGGAATCATAGAGCGAAGGTGGGACTGGGAAGAGAGCAGTGAAGAGGCCATGGTCATGATGTAAAGTGAGTAATTAATTAAACAAAAAAACAAAAAACAAAAAAAAAAAGAAAAAGAGAAAAACTAGTAGTCTTGTTAAGTGTGAATCTAGTTACAAAAATTAGCTTTATTCATCCTCCTTTAGATGTTTGTTTCTAGTAACTACCTAGAAATGAGCAATATTTGCCCTTTCAAATATACTATGGATAGACCACCTTCAAACACTTCATAGATCTACAGAATATAGCATTTAAACGTGCTTTAATAAAAAAAAAAAAGGCTTTTTTTTTTTTTTGGTCAATGAGAATCACATGCTGCTGACAGCACCCCAATATAATTGAAAGAATATGATGGGGATCAAAGAATCTCCATATGGAGTTTGCTTCAAATGGGCAGGACTAACTATGGGGCACGGAAACCCTTGCCTCAAATGCTGACAGCATGCTGTCCAACCCATAGAGAAGCAGGGCAAGGAAGACGCCAACTGCTCAACTGTTCCAGGAAAAGTCTTTCATAATTTCTCATTCACAGAAAAGTCTGTCAGATAATCTGGGCTTGTAGGCCAAAGATAGATGCTCCAGTGTTGCAGAGGAATCTGTGATGACTGTCCAGAAAGCCAGCAGTCTCTGTTATTTCTATAGATTTGTAAACTGTTTGCTTTGCTCTACCTATTTACTCAGGTGATATTTATCCTTCTTGGGTTTCTGATGGGGTTGCAAACTAAATACTTATAGTCTTACCATTTTCCTTGTTACAAATTAAGAATAGAAACTCACAAGAGAGGTTGAGAGACATATAAGCTTAAGTTGTTTAGGACTTAAGAATATGATTTAGGTCTAAAACATACTTTTACATCAATAAAAACAAGTTAGGGTAGACAGTATTTAGGAACAAAACTTTGGACTCATCAAGACAGGATAGAAACTTGAGTACTTTCTCCCAGGTTGCCAAATACAAATGGACTGAACTCTGTGAATGTTATTCTTTCTTGATAGTTTTGATAATTGTTGTTAGAAAAAGAGTCTTTTCTGGGACTAAAAGTGCAGATGTTGGTGTGTTCTTTTTGTACCATCTGTGAAGACGTGTCTCTATCATTCCCCACCTGACTAAGGCACCTTAGAATTGGTTTAATAAAAAATTAGATGGCCAATAGCTAAGCTGGAGAGGATATACAGAACTTCTGGAAGAGATAGGAACTCTGGGAAAGAATCTGAGGTGGGAGATTCACCAGCCAGACATGGAGGAAGAAACAAGTGCTGGGAGAAGGAACAAGTCACGTGGCAGAAGATAGATTAGTATAAACTGGACAATTTAGGTTAAGAGCTAATTGCAGAGCAACCCTAAGCTAAGACCAAGCTTTCATAATTTATAAAAAGTGTCCATGTCATTACTTGAGAGTCTGGTAGCTCAAGATGGGACAATGATAAATGGTACCCACTCATTATAATTGGGAGAAATCCCACCAAAGAATATAGTACATTACCTGGAAGGACAAAAGTCAAGTTCAGGGATACAGAGATAATGAAATGGCTACTCCATTAAGAGAGAGAGGATAAATACAGACAGACAGACTGACAGAAAGAAAGAAAGAAAGAAAGAAAGAAAGAAAGAAAGAAAGAAAGAAAGAAAGA